>OY998236.1:10004515-10334515 GCA_963922035.1 Amblyjoppa proteus | reverse complement strand
TGTCCATTTTGCCATTTGGCCATTTGACATTCTCATTGACATTCTCATTATTACAATTATTACCATAACGGGACTTGAAGACTTGGTACATAAAAAAAATAAATTTTATGAAAATTGAATGAAAATGAAATGATTGTAAAATCAAGATATTCATTTCGTAAAATGACAGTATGAAATATATGAGGAGGGGAATAAATTGAAAATATGAGGTTTGCCGAGAGTGACGTGTAAATTACACAAGAGCCATTTGAATTTTAATTTATTGTATTCGTCCGTCGACATTAAAATATCAAAGTCAATGATCATATGCGCACATTTAATCTTGATACATCAATGATTTAATATTAATTGCACATAATTTTTTTTAATATTTTAATGATACAACGTCTGATATCATATTTACTTCTCTATTAATATAATTATCGATCGCTATATCTGCAATGTGAATATTTATTTATGTCGTCGTCGCGTTTCAGGAAAAAAAAAAAAAAAAAAAAAAATGCAAAATGCAACTCCCTCGCGCATGCGCACGCATCGATACACCGCGACGATTCGTGACAATCGGGCGCTTATCGATCGATCGTCACGAGTCAACGGGTCATCGGTAATAAGATCGTTCGATGCGTCGCTCGATGGAACGATTTTACCAGCCGATAATTCGCTCGTCGCTCTTCACCGCTCGTTCGCCTCAGAAATCTCATGTGTGAGATAAATATTTCACAGCGCCGCCCACCCCCCCCCCCTCCCCCTCCAGCCCTCCGTCGCCGTTTGCTCCGATCGAAAGATAATCGATCGTTCAGAATCGATCGTCGAGCGATCGACGAGAGGAGTGCACGACGGCGCTGACTTCACTCGCTCGCAGTTTATTATTGTCCAATATCATATCAATACCGTCTGTCCCTCCGATACTTCGACGCTTGCATTATGTTTGCCTGTCCGTTCTCGGGACGGCTGACCCGTAATTTCATTGCGACGTAAATGCATTCCCGTCGATTCAACGAGCGTGTAATAAAAATTCTTCGATTTTTTTTTTCCGCGCGACTGACGCGGACGATTATGACGAGCTGACATGTGATACGCTCTCCCGTGACACGCCAGCGAGGCGAATATTCTATTGCGAAAGGTCTCTTCACATTTAATTGCACGTCAACGTAACCGACAATTTCAATTCCGGCCGTACGTCCGTTCGTCGGTCAATTCCCCGTTCGTTCGTCCTTTCATTAATTCGTCCCGTCATTCATCCGACCCTTCATTCGTCTATCCGTTCATTCATCCACCCCTTCAGTCGTCTACCCCTTCATTCTTCCATCCCTTCATTCTTCCGTCCCTCCATTCTTCCGTCCCTCCATTCTTCCGTCCCTTCATTCGTACGCCCCTTCATTCGTCGACCCCTTCATTCGTCGAGCCCTTCATTCGTCCACCCCTTCATTCGTCTATCCGTTCATTCGTCCACCCCTTCATTCGTCCACCCCTTCATTCTTCCATCCCTTCATTCTTCCATCCCTTCATTCTTCCGTCCCTTCATTCTTCCGTCCCTTCATTCTTCCGTCCCTTCATTCTTCCGTCCCTTCATTCTTCCGTCCCTTCATTCTTCCGTCCCTTCATTCTTCCGTCCCTTCATTCGTACGCCCCTTCATTCGTCGACCCCTTCGTTCGGCCACCTCTTCATTCGTCCACCCCTTCATTCGTCTATCCATTCATTCGTCCACCCCTTCATTCGTCCACCCCTTCATTCTTCCACCCCTTCATTCTTCCATCCCTTCATTCTTCCGTCCCTTCATTCTTCCGTCCCTTCATTCTTCCGTCCCTTCATTCGTACGCCCCTTCATTCGTCCACCTCCTCATTCGTCCAGCCCTTTATTCGACCACCCCTTCATTCGTCTACCCGTTAATTCGTCCACCCCTTCATTCGTCTATCCGTTCATTCGTCCACCCCTTTATTCGTCCACCCCTTCATTCGTCCACCCCCTCATTCGTCCACCCCTTTATTCGACCACCCCTTCATTTGTCTACCCGTTAATTCGTCCACCCCTTCATTCGTCTATCCGTTCATTCGACCACCCCTTCATTCGTCTATTCATCCATTCGTCTTGTTGTGCATGCTCTTTGATAAATTTTCTTTGATACATTCTAAAATGAGATTTTCTTCTTTTTTTACAGATTCACAGATATCGCACTCTCGATCTCGTCGAGGCGGAGCATTCGAAGCGCGATATAAGTCGTCGGACTGTCGAGTACCGGGAGGGAAGTGCGCAGGGTGTGCGCGCGCGTGAATAACGAGCGAATCGAGGAACGAGGAAGCGAACGATCGGGAGAGGAAGAGAGAGAGAGAGAGAGAGAGAGAGACAGAGAGAGAGAGAGAGTGAGAGGGAGAGAGAGAGGGAGGAGTAAAAGGAAAAGTAGAGCCGTCGAGAGGAACAAGAAGAGCCCGAAGATGACGGAACGCCGCGGCACGAAGGCTCTGGAGCTCTGGTGCCGAAGGATAACGGACGGTTATCCCGGAGTTAACGTGCAAAACATGACCACCTCGTGGAGGGACGGTCTCGCCTTCTGCGCGATGATTCATCACTTTCGTCCGGATCTCATGTGAGTACACAGCAAAAACCGCCTCGCTCACTACCCCGTGCAACGTACTAATACAAATCGACGTCACCGTTTGTGACGCTCCGATTCAATGCCCACTCTGCGCTCGCCAAGTGCCCTCTATAATTTGTAAAGATGATTTTTTTTTTTTTTTTTTCTTCTGAATTTCAACACCTCAATTAAAAATTTATTTTATTTATTTTATTTATTTTATTTATTTTATTTATTTTATTTATTTTATTTATTTTATTTATTTTATTTATTTTATTTATTTTATTTATTTTATTTATTTTATTTATTTTATTTATTTTATTTATTTTATTTATTTTATTTATTTTATTTATTTTATTTATTTTATTTATTTTATTTATTTTATTTATTTTATTTATTTTATTTATTTTATTTATTTTATTTATTTTATTTATTTTATTTATTTTATTTATTTTATTTATTTTATTTGACGGATCGAATTATAATTTTTTTTTTTTCTCCACGCAATAAAAATCGCGAAACGGAAGGGAGTTGCGAACGGCGCCGCGTCCGTTTTGCGTGCTCGATCGGCCAGGCGGTCCGGACATTTCCGATGTGCTGTTCGTCCATTAACGTCCAATGTCGTGCGCCGTGTAACGATGACCCTGGCTACCGCGAGAGGTTCGAGTAATCGCGACGACCGTGAGCGCGGTTCGGCTCCGCGCGCTATCATTCCACGCTCGACTGCGTGGGCCAGGCTCGGTTGACTCCCGGAAGAGCTTCCCCGAGGCGCTCGTACCGATTACGCTCAAGGCCCAACAATAAACCGTACGAATTTAAACCACTCACCGGACAGAAAAGCTCCGACTCTCCCGTCCCGTTAACCCTTTTCATACCAAATTTGTTATGTAAAAAAAAAAAAAAAAAAAGATACTTCGAATTGAAATTGCATCAAGCCAATCCTCTCATATATATTGCATTATTATTTTCGGGCTTTAAAACACATATTTTTATCGTATTTTTTAGTTAAGACTTTTTGAGACTTGTTAAGACTTGTTAAGACTTACTGAGACTTACTGAGACTTACTGAGACTTACTGAGACTTACTGAGACTTACTAAGATTTGTTAAGACTTACTAAGACTTACTAAGACTTACTAAGACTTACTAAGATTTGTTAAGACTTAGTAAGACTTACTAAGACTTACTAAACTTACTAAGACTTACTAAGACTTACTAAGACTTACTAAGACTTACTAAGACTTACTAAGACTTACTAAGACTTACTAAGACTTACTAAGACTTACTAAGACTTACTAAGACTTACTAAGACTTACTAAGACTTACTAAGATTTGTTAAGACTTACTAAGACTCACTAAGACTTGTTGAGACTTATTGAGACTTATTGAGACCTTTTAAGACTTATGAAGCTATTAAGGCATTTAATGACCTTTAACCTATTAAGCCTATTAAGGCATTTAACGACCTTTTAAGACTTATTAATTAAGGCCTTTTTAAGAGAAAAAAAGAATTTAACGTGTATTCGTGTCCGGCGTCGAGAAATTAATTGCGCGGTCGGGGTTTCTTGGCTGGTTCAGAGGGTTCGACCGGTCAACGACATCGGTAATACCCAACAGCAGCCGCAACGTATTATTACACTTGCTTTCGTGCCTCTCCCCGCAGCACCGACAGCCGGACTTGGTGAACCAAACGAAACGCCGTCAGATTTAGACTGCTCTCTCCGTCCGCCTTGCCCGCCTCTGTTTTTATCTATATCAGTCATCGCTCTGGCATCGCACACCAGTTTCCTTGTAAACATTTTATACCGGACACGTGAGCTCTCGCCAGATGCCCGACAATCCTCGACTCGCTCTACCACCGATGCTTTAATTCGGACACTCTCTCTCTCTCTCTCTTATTTGGACAGACGAGAATTTATTTTCAAACGAAACCTTAGACGGCCCCCCGCGAGCCAAAACACTTTGCGCCTCGATCGTCGAGTGATGTGTTTTGTTGTTTAAGAATAAACAAACGAAGAATTGGGTTGATGAATTTAGATGATAAATCTAAATCAAGAATCAGCCATTTATTCGCTGCGGCTATTCGTACGATTTCACAAAATTTTCCATTTTTAAAATTCACAGAACTTTCCATTTTTTAAATTCACAAAACTTTCAATTTGTAAAATTCACAAATTTTTCATTTTTAAAATTCACAAATTTACCATTTTTAAAATTCACAAATTTACCATTTTTAAAATTCACAAATTTTTCATTTTCAAAAATTCACAGATTTACCATTTTTTAAATTCACAAATTCCCCATTTTTAAAATTCACAAATTCTCCATTTTTAAAATTCACAAATTCTCCATTTTTAAAATTCACAAATTTTTCATTATTAAAATTCACAAATTTACCATTTTTAAAATTCACAAATTTTTCATTTTCAAAATTCACAAATCTACCATTTTTAAAATTCACAAATTTACCATTTTTTAAATTCACAAATTTTCCATTTTTAAAATTCACAAATTTACCATTTTTAAAATTCACAAATCTACCATTTTTTAAATTCACAAATCTACCATTTTTTAAATTCACAAATTTACCATTTTTAAAATTCACAAATTTTTCATTTTAAAAATTCACAAATTTACCATTTTGAAAATCCACAGATTTTCCATTTTTTAAATTCACAAATCCTCCATTTTTTTTTTTTTTTAAATTAACAAATTTACCATTTTTTTTTTTTTAATTTATTTTAACGCGCAATATCCGACCATCCGACGATTTGGGCAAAGCCGGAAACGACACGTGTCGAAATCCGCGTTCCCCGTCGTTCGTTCTTGCCCGTCACGGGGTCAACGATCACACACGAGGGACAGGTGTAACGAGAGATGAGCGACCTTACGTACCGCGCGCGCACCGATCTCGCGGTTCGTCCATCCACTCCTCTAAAGGCTGTGCGAGAAATCAACCGAGACACAAACAGCAAATTACTCTCGTCAATTGAAATACGATTTTTGAAGAAATTAAAAAAATTTTTTTTTTTTTTTTTTTTTTTTTTTACCATTTTCACTAATTAAGAAATAATTGAATTTATTTCTTTAGAGCTTTTTGATGGTTCTATCGCACATAAATTCCCAAGCAAAAGTTTAATTTGATTATATAATTTGATAATTTGAAATTTCGATACTCGATATCTGAAAAAAAAAAAAAAATCAGCCCTGTTAATTACCGTCGAGACCTTTGATTTGGAATACGACAAGCCAAAAGGCTGTTGAACAAATCTTGAAAAAAAATAAAAACAAAAAAAAACAAAAAAATTAAATTAATCGTCGAAAAAAGATCGGACCCTTTATTTTCTCAGTTCAAATGAATCTCTTGATTTTTAGTTTCAATTGGAATTCGTCAATTTTTCATTTTCATCAATTACTCTCGACGTATTCATTCGAAAGGATTTAATTGTGATAGAAAAAAAAATAATAACAATAATAATTGTTCAACGATTATTTGTCAATAAATTTTTGACATTGTTGCGCAAAATTAATGTTCCTGCCACTTGTGAGACTTTAAATTTTTTTGTTAAAAAAAAAAAAAATTTAATTTATTTCTTGGATTTCTCCTTCACATTCGAAATATAATATATCAAAAATCCTAAATTACAAGAAATTCAAAGTGGCGAGTTGTAAATTTTGAGAAATTTAAACCCCTCAAGTCTACGATTTATAAAAATTTATAACAACAACAACAACAACAATAATAATAATAATAATAATAATAATAATAATAATAATAATAATAATGATAATGATAATGATAATGATAATGATAATGATAATGATAATGATAATGATAATGATAATGATAATGATAATGATAATGATAATGATAATGATAATGATAATGATAATGATAATGATAATGATAATGATAATGATAATGATAATGATAATGATAATGATAATGATAATGATAATGATAATGATAATGATAATGATAATGATAATGATAATGATAATGATAATGATAATGATAATGATAATGATAATGATAATGATAATGATAATGATAATGATAATGATAATGATAATGATAATGATAATGATAATGATAATGATAATGATAATGATAATGATAATGATAATGATAATGATAATGATAATGATAATGATAATGATAATGATAATGATAATGATAATGATAATGATAATGATAATGATAATTATAATGATAATTATAATGATAATGATAATGATAATGATAATGATAATGATAATGATAATGATAATGATAATAATAATAATAATAATAATAATAATAATAATAATAATAATGATGATGGAGTTGAGGGTAAATAGGAAAGGTTTTCCGTTAAGGGAGAACCAGTTCGAGAAAGCGGTCGGGCGATACGCTATATATAGAAGCTCCAAGTCGAAGCATTACTGCGTATAAGATCGTGTGGTTTATTGGCTCGCTTTGACTCGGCTCGCTATACGATTTAGCTCTGATTGGCTATTCTCGGTACGGATCGAGAATTATTCGTACGACCGGTGCGATATTCTCCGGAATCCCCCCCCCGGTCGATAGCGCGGCAATAACAATGCGAACGTATCGCACTTATCGTCTCTTCGTTTGCCTCTGCTCTCCCTCGGCTTTGTAGCGAATTATTCTCGGAAAAGAAAAGAAAACAAACAAAAAATTCGCTCGCCCAAAAATTTACAGAAATAATCGGCTGGGACGTTTGCATCGAGTTTCGTTTGTCATTGACCAATAATTCTCTTAATTTAAGAATTTGTTTCGACAAACGTGTCGTTATTAAAAAAAAAAAAAAAAAAAAATCACAATCACATTAATTCGTGAGATAAAAATTTCGAATAAAATTAATTGATTCGATTGATCGAAATAATTTATCTACAAACGGTAAAACATAGATTCGATGCTTTCAATTCCGATGGCTTTGAGAGCTCAAACGTTTCCAAGAAGGAACAAAAAGAAATAAAAAAAAAAAAAATGAAAGGACGAATAGTTTCCATTGTTTCCATTGTTTCCGAAGAGACGGCGTGACTGGACAGTTTTTTCTGGAACCGACGCCTCGATTAAATTCTAGTCACCGTCAGTTCTTCGGCGTCCGACACACTTTGTTTTCTCCCGTTTCCGCGACGATTCGAGAGCTCGTTTGTCGGGAAAAAGAAAATGGAAAGTACGGGAGTGCGATGTTTCACCTTACACTCGTCGAGTGCCACGAGGTAGCTGCGACTGTTATTTGTCACCGGCTAATGGTTTTTGCTTTTCTTACCCCCCCCCCCCCCCCCCTCCCCCAGTGTGGCCGATTCCGGACGCTTTCACGACAACAATGCAATCCATCTCTCATTCCCAGCGACACATTTCATAAATCCGTGCTGTTTTTTTTTACCTTCGTTCACACACACACACACACACACACACACACACACACACACACACATATATATATATATATATATATATACATTACACGTTTCTGTGATCGAGCCTTATTATTGGATCTGATTGATGAACCCTAAAGTTCAGCTGTCAGAGTACCTATATTTTTATGTGGCGATGTTTTCATGAATTCATGTATTCACATATCCATGTGTTCACGGGTGTTCATGTGTTCATGGATTCACATATTTTCGGACTCGCATGTTCGTGGGCTCGTGCGTTCGTGGACTCGCGCGTTCATGGATTCATGTGTTCATGTCTTATGGATTCATGTCATATGGGTTCATCTTTTGTGGGTTCATCTCTCGTGGGTTCATCTCTTGTGGGTTCATCTCTTGTGGGTTCATCTCTCGTGGGTTCATCTTTTGTGGGTTCATCTCTCGTGGGTTCATCTCTCGTGGGTTCATCTCTTGTGGGTTCATCTCTTGTGGGTTCATCTCTCGTCGGTTCATCTCTCGTGGGTTCATCTCTCGTGGATTCATCTCTCGAGGGTTCATCTCTCGTGGGTTCATCTCTCTAGGGTTCATCTCTCGAGGGTTCATCTCTCGCGCGTTCATCTCTCGCGCGTTCATCTCTTGCGGGTTCATCTCTCGTGGGTTCATCTCTCGTGGGTTCATCTCTTGTGGGTTCATCTCTCGTGGGTTCATCTCTCGAGGGTTCATCTCTCGCGGGTTCATCTCTCGCGGATTCATCTCTCGCAGGTTCATCTCTCGTGGGTTCATCTCTCGTGGGTTCATCTCTCGTGGGTTCATCTCTCGTGGGTTTATCTCTCGCGGGTTCATCTCTCGCGGGTTCATCTCTCTAGGGTACATCTCTCTAGGGTTCATCTCTCGAGGGTTCATCTCTCGAGGGTTCATCTCTCGCGGGTTCATCTCTCGTGGGTTCATCTCTCGCGAATTAATCTCTCGGGGGTTCATGCCTTGTGGGTTCATGTCTCGCGGATTCATCTCTCGGGGGTTCATGCCTTGTGGGTTCATGTCTCGCGGGTTCATGTCTCGCGGGTTCATGTCTCGTGGGTTCATGCCTTGTGGGTTCATGTCTCGTGGGTTCATGGGTTCATTTTTTATGGGTTCATGTGTTCATGCTTCATGGGTTCGTGGGTTAATGTTTTATGGGTTCGTGGGTTCATGTTTTATGGTTTCCCGTGTTCATGCACACACGGGTGCCGATGAAAAAAATATACCGAGGTGATAAAATAACGATACGCTAGGCTGGGAGGAGGAATGGCAAGATGGATCGTGCACCGAAGGAGAAGCGTGCTAATCGGCCAACGGTAAAACGTCGATGAGGGGGGCCCCCTCGTCGTGAACTCTCGCGTGGAATCGATACGACGTGCACGAACTGTACCATAGTCTACAGTATAAAACACTAGTTATATAGCTATAGCTATAGCGCCGTATACTGCACACTTTGTACAGTGTTCGACGCTGAATCACGCTCCAAATCATATGTTGTAGCACTACTGGTCTACTGCGGAAATCCTCTTTGCCCATACGGGACGTGATCCTCTTATATACAGAGTTAATTATCGACGTGTTAGATTTTTTTTTTGTTTTTTTTTTTTGTTTTTTTTTTTTTTTTGTTTTTTCATTAAAGTCTTCCACTTGTTCGACGACGATGATGAAGTTTCCTGTGGCGCGATTAGCCCGTTTCGATCGAACGGTTCTACGCTCATCTCGTTTCCGAGACATCCGCTTATTTTCCGTGCTTACATGCGATCGTGTCCACGACAGTTACGCGCAATTATGATTTGCATAAATTGATCAATTAAAGTTTGATTTTTTTTTTTTTTTTTTTTTTTTTTTTTTTTTTTTTTTTTTTTTTAGTCGCCAGGAAGTCAAAGCCAACCGGTGTTTTGACGGTCTTTTTTTCTCGAACTCTTCCTCACTGAGTGCCGTTCCTGGGTGCTATTAAAACATTCCCTAGACTCGAAGCCGCTCCGAAAGATTTTTGTAAAATTCTAATCATTAAAATTTTTTTTACATGCGAGCAAAAAAATCTATGTTGTACTTATGCTAAAAATGATTCTTTGAAAAATTATATTTTATTTCATTTTCCATGTTACGAATGAGAATTTTTGTAAATTCTAAATATTTCAATTTTTTACACGCGTGTTATGAAATTTATTATGAAATTTATTACGAAATTTATTATGAAATTTATTATGAAATTTATTATGAAATTTATTATGAAATTTATTATGAAATTTATTATGAAATTTATTATGAAATTTATTATGAAATTTATTATGAAATTTATTATGAAATTTATTATGAAATTTATTATGAAATTTATTATGAAATTTATTATGAAATTTATTACGAAATTTATTATGAAATTTATTACGAAATTTATTATGAAATTTATTACGAAATTTATTATGAAATTTATTACGAAATTTATTATGAAATTTATTATGAAATTTATTACGAAATTTATTATGAAATTTATTATGAAATTTATTATGAAATTTATTATGAAATTTATTACGAAATTTATTACGAAATTTATTATGAAATTTATTATGAAATTTATTATGAAATTTATTACGAAATTTATTACGAAATTTATTATAAAATTTATTATGAAATTTATTATGAAATTTATTATGAAATTTATTATGAAATTTATTATGAAATTTATTATGAAATTTATTATGAAATTTATTATGAAGTTTATTATGAAATTTATTATGAAATTTATTATTTACTATCCTCAAAATGGCTTTTATATAAGTTAATTTTTTTTTTTTCATTTTTCATTTAAAGTTGTGCCTTAAAGGGTTAAATAATAGAGAATAAATTTATGCGATCAAAGACGTATTTTATTTTTTAATTTGAGCGCTCTGCACGGGCGATAAGGGCGTATAGTTGATAAGCCGAACGACAGTTTAAATGGAGCGCGTGGGCCTCGATCGCAGTTGGCATTACTATGACTACATTTACCAAGGATACAAGAGATTCGATGGGGGGGAGGGGGGGGGGCCGAAGCTGGGGTGGGTGTGGCCCGGCGACGCGGCCTCTGAGTCATCGACCAACAGTCCCGACGTCTGAGAGAAAATACTTTACTGTAGTAAAATCATACCTACGGGGAATTACCTTCGCGAGCTCCTCCGGTCGAACGTCTCGACTACTGCGAGGAAGCCCGACGTGACATCAGCGATTCTCGTTTATTCGAACCCTTCATCTCCGCGAACCCCCTTCCGATGAAAAAATTTACATTTCTTTTCAGACGCCCATTTAATTATTACTATTATTTGGCATTGTTTTTTTTTAATATTAATAATTATTTAAAAATTTTTTCAAATAATAATTATTGCTTTTCATTTAAAAAAATAATAACAATAATGTGGCCAATTTCGTGGGTTCATGGGTTCATGTGTTCTTATGTTCACATGTTCATGGCTCATATGCTAACGGGTTCACGTGTTCTTATGTTCATGGTCCATATGCTCATATGTTCACGGGTTCATAGGTTCGTGTGTTCTTATGTTTACATGTTCATGGGTTCACGGGGTTCACGGTTCATATGTTGACATGTCCATAGGTTCGTGGGTTGATGTATGCACATGTACATGTGTTCTTATGTTCACATGTTCACGGGTTCGTATGTTCATGGTTCGTATGTTCATGTATTCACATATTCATGGGTTTACATGTTCATGGGTTCATTGGTTCATGTGTTATGTTTACACGTTCATGGGTTCGTGTGTTCATGGGTTCATTGGTTCATGTGTTATGTTTACATGTTCATGGGTTCATGTATTCACATATTCATCGGTTCACATGTTCATGATTCATATGTTCATATGTTCATGGGTTCATGGTTCATATGTTCACGGGTTCACGGGTTTATTGATGTTCATTGATGTTCATGAATTTTTTCAGATAATAATAATTATTTTTCATAAAAAAAAATAATAATAGTAATGACAATAATGTGGCAAATTTCCACACACTCGCAGTACAAAAATATTTTACGAATCGCGAGAAAAAATCGTCGAGGAACGCGGCTATGACGGGGATTTGGTCGGGACGAGTGTTCATGTCCTTTTCGAGTAGTCCAAGAAATCCCATGAATGCATCTGACTCACGTCGCACGAAACGTTTTTTCCGATACGCAAGATTTTGCAACGATTAAAAATAGAATTAAGAGAGAATTGGAACAAAGAATGTGCCAATAACTTGACACAAACTCGCGACAAAAAGGCCATTTTGGTGATTTTTTTTTTTTATATTTATTTTTTCATTAATCTTCATTAATTTCATTATTTTTTTTTTTTATTAATTTTTTTTTATCTATTTATTTATTTTTTTCAGTGACTTCAACAGTCTCAACAAGGACGACGTGTACGGTAACAACGAGCTGGCCTTCAGAACGGCCGCCGAACACCTGGGGATCCCTGCCCTACTCGACGCCGAGGACATGGCCTCGTGTTCCGTTCCCGATCGGCTATCGATACTCACCTATCTGTCGCAATTCTATCAGAACTTTGGAGGTGAGTATTATCGTCGTTTATTGTTCTGATGACAAAAGATTCGCTTTCAACTTTCGCCGATCGTCAACGCGACGTTGACGAACAGCTTTTTGTACCGGCAATGCAGACACACAAACCATATAGCGAGTTGTCACTTAAAAAAAACAAAAAAAAAAATTACAGTAACAAGTAAAAAAAAAAAAATTGTTAACTTAAAAAAAAAAGTTACTGTTAAAAGTCTCAAAAATTATGTTGTTGCAAGCCGAAAATATTTGCCTTCCCAAATACCAAAAAAAAAAAAAAAAATGCTTCAATACGTTTTTCTGCCGAGAAAATATAATCATTAAGACTTTTTGTTTTTTTTTAAGAATTTCTGATTACTCTTGAAAGTCCTAAAAATTGTAATTATACAAGCCGAATATTTGGGTTCACAAATTAAAAAAAAAAAAAATAAATAAACGAAGTAAATACAGCCAAGAAAATAAGAGAACGTTGTAGAAGAATAATAAAAGCTGATGCCTCGAACCCCCCCACTACGACTGTCACGTGACTGGCGCCACCGTCGCTTCCCCCTCCAAGCGCATGGCGACTATAAAAGCCGGAGCGCCCGCAGCGCCGAGCGCATTCATCGCCAGTCGTCTCGCCGGGACACAAGTCGACCGCGGCGATTCTTGCGAGCGAAACGAGAAGCTCTCCTAAATTTTCGTAAAATCTTTCGTCAATGGACAATTTGACGAGGAAAACTTTTCAAATTAAATTTTTACGAACTAAATTCCACCTCTTACAAAAGAAAAAAAAAAAAAAAACAGATTTTTCAATTCTTTCTTTCGTGACAATTTTAAGCTCCATAATCGATCAGAATTTCTCGTGGAAATTCTTCCAAATCCAAAGCCATATAAGACATATTTTTCAAAAAGGTAAAAATGATACCGCAAGTACTTAAAATCAAAATTTATTTTCCCGTTCGAAAGATACTTTCATCGAAACAATCTCTTTAAAAAAAAAAATTCTTCAACGAAAAAACAAAAAAAAAATGAATAACAGCGGCAAGTAGTTTACGAGTTTGTTTTCCAACGGCTAAAATTAGTCGCGGTTAATTTTTTTTTTTTTTTTTTTTTTTTGCGCAACAGTCCGAGCAAAATTTATTGCGACGAATGTATCTTTCGCCATCGTTATCGACGAATCTCGATCGGACGTTGGCTAATTCAATAATTAATTGGAGAGTCGGTGTTCGGGTTTGCCTCTGAGGTTTATCAATGCAGTGGCGATGGTAAGTGCGCGATACGAATTCCCGCTGGGACTGTGCGTTACGGATCGAGCAGGATCTCGGTCGCCCGAGACGACGGTATCTCAGCCGGCGTTGCTTATTCGTTGCAACGTGACACACACACACACACACACACACACACACACACACACACACACACACACACACACACACACACACACACACACACACACACACACACACACACACACACACACACACACACACACACACACACACACAGGACAGGATATACCGAGAGTCGGGGAGGTGAATTTCAGCTGAGAAACGACGACGGAGCGATTGGCAAAGCGGTGCGAGGTCTCTTGACGCGTGTGCAAATCGAGTGTCGCTCGTTAGTCGCTCTGCCGTAGCGACTTTACACTCGAGCCTCATCGATTGCCGCAATCGATTCACTCGAGTACGCCGCTCGATCGTTCAATTGGATTGTTCAGCAAAAAGTTGAAAACTCGAATTTTTTTTTTTTTTTTTTTTTTATAGGTTTCTTATAAATGTTGAACAATGTAAATTTTCTTATCACCTACAAAAAAAAAAAAAGAAGTTGAACGGTTGAAAATTTCTTATCACTTTGCTATAAAAGTTGAACAATTGACATTTTCTTATTAATTTCTTATTAAAGTTGATCGATTGAAATTTTCTCATCAACTTTCTTATAAAAGTTGATCGATTGAAATTTTCTCATCACATTCTTATAAAAGTTGAACGATTGAAATTTTCTTATCGCTGTCTTATAAAAGTTTCATCACTTCCTTATAAAAGTTGAACAGTTGAAATTTTCTTATCACGTTATTACAAAAGTTGAACGATTGAAAATTCCTTATCACTTTCTTATAAAAGTGGAACAATTGAAATTTTCTTATCATTTTCTTATAAAAGTGGAACAATTGAAATTTTCTCAATCATTTTCTTATAAAAGTTGACCAATTGAAACTTTCTTATCACTTTCTTATAAAAGTTGAACGATTGAAAATTTCTTATCACTTCCTTATAAAAGTGGAACGATTGAAATTTTCTCATCATTTTCTTATAAAAGTTGAACAATTGAAACTTTCTTATCACTTTCTTATAAAAGTTGAACGATTGAAAATTTCTTATCACTTCCTTATAAAACTTAAACAATTGAAATTTTCTTATCACGTTCTTACAAAAGTTGAGCTATTGAACATTTCTTATCACTTTCTTATAAAAGTTGAACGATTGAAAATTTCTTATCACTTCCTTATAAAAGTTGACCAATTGAAACTTTCTTATCACTTTCTTATAAAAGTTGAACGATTGAAAATTTCTTATCACTTCCTTATAAAAGTGGAACGATTGAAATTTTCTCATCATTTTCTTATAAAAGTTGAACAATTGAAACTTTCTTATCACTTTCTTATAAAAGTTGAACGATTGAAAATTTCTTATCACTTCCTTATAAAACTTAAACAATTGAAATTTTCTTATCACGTTCTTACAAAAGTTGAGCTATTGAACATTTCTTATCACTTTCTTATAAAAGTTGAACGATTGAAAATTTCTTATCACTTCCTTATAAAAGTTGAACGATTGAAATTTTCTTATCACTTTCTTATAAAAGTGGAACAATTGAAATTTTCTCATAATTTTCTTATAAAAGTTGAACGATTGAAAATTTCTTATCACTTCCTTATAAAAGTTGAACAGTTTCAAATTTCTTATCACTTCCTTATAAAAGTTGAACGATTGAAATTTTCTTATCACTTTCTTATAAAAGTGGAACATTTGAAATTTTCTTATCAATTTCTTACAAAAGTTGAACGATTGAAAATTTCTTATCACTTTCTTATAAAAGTGGAACATTTGAAATATTCTTATCATTTTCTTATAAAAGTTGAACAACTGAAAATTTCTTATCACTTTCTTATAAAAGTGGAACAATTGAAATTCTCTTATAATTTTCTTATAAAAGTTGAACGATTGAAATTTTCTTATCACGTTCTTACAAAAGTTGAACGATTGAAATTTTCTTATAATTTTCTTACAAAAGTTGAACAATTGAAACTTTCTTATCACGTTCTTACAAAAGTTGAACGATTGAAAATTTCTCATCACTTTCTTACAAAAGTTGAACGATTGAAATGTTCTTATCACTTTCTTATAAAAGTTGAACAATCAAAATTTCCATGTCACTTTCTAACGAAAATCTATCTATCCATTTCCCAATTCGTTTATCAATTTATTTATCTCCGCATTTATAAATATATTTATTTACTTTTCACGCTCCAAAAACGCGTGTAAATTCCGCAATGCCTCGAGTGCGTACAGGAGTGCGTGTAATGGTGGTTGCGCGTGCGATGTGCGCCTCGCTTTCTCCATCGTCCCGTTGGGCAGCAAAATCACCGCCGCGCGCCGATTCGTTACGATCAAGAGCGCGACGGTGTAGGTTGCGTCGATTCACGCTCCGCACCGTATAATGCACCGGAGTAATGTACATTGAGCATAAAACGCACGTGTCTTCACGGTGAATCGTGGATTTTAATAAGCCCCGCGTACGCTCGTCCGGAGCCGGCCCAGCGCAGGCCCGGGCCTAGGCCGGAGCCTCCAAGACCCTAGACCAGTTTTCCAGGCCTCGTTGTTCGTTAAATGGGTTACATTTTTTTTTTTTTTTTTTTTTTTTTTTTTTTTTTTTTTTTTTTTCAACCAGGCCAACGCGCAACCGCCGAGGCCTCACTGGATGTATTGTATGTCACCGGCAGCAGCGTCGGTTCTTCCTGTGTGTTCTATGACCGCCGTGCGCGCGCTCGCTCCCGAGCAAGCTTTCTCTTATCACAAACACAATAACTTATCTCACTCGGCCGGAGCCGCCGCTTTTGGACCGCGTCGGAGCGACGACGATCGCAATTACAATTCAACCGGCTGCGTCTCGAAGGCAGAATATTTTATAATTTTTATAACTTTTATGATAAAAAATAATAAAAATTATAAAAAATATAAAAAAATATTAAAATTGTAGATTTCATAATTTTCATAATTTTCATAATTTTCATAATTTTCATAATTTTCATAATTTTCATAATTTTCATAATTTTCATAATTTTCATAATTTTCATAATTTTCATAATTTATCATCGGAAAGTAAAAAAAAAATGGTGGGTGTTTCATTGTTTTTTTTTTTATATATATAAAATATCGAGACTATTATTAATATTATGTGATTTTTAGTGATGTGCGCGTGTAATTTTTTCTCTTTCTTTTTCGTTATTTTATAATAATTTGTTCGTTAATTTTTAAGATAATTTTAATGAGAAAAATAATGATGATAAAGACAAATTATAGAGTCGAGGGGCAGATAAGGCGATCCTGTAATTACGAAACGATAATATATTGCGCACGATCGAAGATGTACCTGACTATGAACCTGTTCGTAAGCGGAGCCACGATTATCGAGGCTCGACGCTTTCGCCAATCAGAGCCTTTACTCGGTTATTCCGCGGGATCTCTTACACAATCGAAATGAATGACCGAGGAAAGAAGAGGAGCTGTACACGCCACGCGATGTAGCCGGCACTCCTCAATCGATTCTGGTTCCAAAGGTCTCCCTAGTTATCGAGGTATCGTCTTTCGATATCCCGCATTGTCTCTCGATCCGCTCAAAGTGTATTCAAAAAATATATACATACGTACAAGATGTTGTCAATCACGATTTTGCGCACAAATATTTTTCGGTCATTCAACTTTAGCATTTCAACATTCGAGCGTTTCAACATTCGAGCGTTTCAACATTCGAGCCTTTCAACATTCGAGCCTTTCAACAGTCGAGCCTTTCAACATTCGAGGCTGTCAACATTCGAGCCTTTCAACATTCGAGCCTTTCAACATTCGAGCCTTTCAACATTCGAGCCTTTCAACATTCGAGCCTTTCAACATTCGAGCCTTTCAACATTCGAGCCTTTCAACACTCGAGCCTTTCAACACTCGAGCCTTTCAACACTCGACCCTATCAACACTCGACCCTATCAACACTCGACCCTTTCAACACTCGAGCCTTTCAACACTCGAGCCTTTCAACACTCGAGCCTTTCAACACTCGAGCCTTTCAACACTCGAGCCTTTCAACATTCGAGCCTTTCAACATTCGAGCCTTTCAACACTCGAGCCTTTCAACATTCGAGCCTTTCAACATTCGAGCCTTTCAACAGTCGAGCCTTTCAACAGTCGAGCCTTTCAACAGTCGAGCCTTTCAACATTCGAGCCTTTCAACATTCGAGCCTTTCAACATTCGAGGCTCTCAACACTTGAGAGTCTCAAAATTTGAGCATTTCAACATTTTTTTAACGGGCAATATGTACCGAAGCTCGAGCAGGCGACGCATTCGCGGGGATCAATGACCAAAAAGTCTCGAGGCACCGATCGAAGTTATGCTAGAGATTCAAATCGAGATATAATCGTTCGACGCCACACCGGACGCTCACGTGGCACTATAATAAACACACGCGATGTAAGATAGATCTCGCGGAATGACCGCCGGCTGGTGCGATAAATATCGGCGGATTCAACGCAATTTTGCAACGCACCGAACGAACGATCGCCGAAGAAATACCGCGTGCAAACGACTTTGGCAAGACGCACGTCGTGCCCGGAGAATTTTTTTTTGTTTTAGTTATTTTTTTAAAAACAAATTACGGCGACTCCGCGCTCTCGACGAGTAACACTGTCAAGCTGGTACACGCAATGTAGATTCCAGACAGATCTCTATCATCGAGAATCCTTCGTCTTTTTCCTAAAAAAAAAAAAAAAAAAAAAAAAAAAAAAAAATCCGTGGTCGAATTCACAACCGCCGAGAAAAAGAAATTCCTCTCCATGAAAAGTTTAAAGAGTTGAAGAATGTTGTTTTAATTATGAATTTTTAATTTTCAATAATAACTATTATTAATATAATTTTTATGCATTTTTAATGAATCTTTTATTGATTAAAAAGAATGTGCGATCGAGGATTTTAATCGGGGGAATTTTTAATTTTTAATAATAATTATTAATAATTTCATTTTTATGAATTTTTAATGAATAAAAATGATCTATGATTGTAATTAATTGATTGCGGTTACGAATATATTTTTTTACTGATTAAAAAGAATGTGCGATCGAGGATTTTAATTGAGGGAATTTTTAATTTTTACTAATAATTATTAATAATTAAATTTTTATGTTTTTTTAATTAATAAAAATTATATATAATTATAATTAATTGATTGCGGTTGCGAATAATCTTTTATTGATTAAAAAGAATGTGCGATCGAGGATTTTAATTGAGGGAATTGTTTATTGGCTGAAAAATAATTTTGCTGTTATTAATCCGGAATAAATTAATTATGTAATTCGTTCCCAAGTCCCGACTCTCCGACGATCCGGAATCTCCGGGTGGCGGAGAAATTTTTGCTCGCCGTCGTTGATGCAACTAGCTCGGGAGGGCGTGGAGACTCGTTAATACTAATTCGCACAAGTCGTGAGAAAGTCGAAAAGAATGCGTGCGCTTTGTGCACCGAATATTTTCCCTTTTCCCGACTACTTACGCGCGACTAATGCCCGATAGACGGGAGTGGGAAAAGATCGTCACAAAACAAGCTCGCTGCTGTACCGGCTCAATTTAATCTTCAGTCACGCTCCAAGAATTAAAGAAGATCGTCGGAAGAAAGTTCATTCAGAATTTTTATAGCATTTTCTATTGTCGTCATTTTTTTTTTTTTTTTTTTTTTTTTTTACCGATTCAATAAATGTTTCGAAGATTTTAAATAAAATTGAAAAACGTTGTAAGATTTTTTTACGTTCAGGGCGAATTATTGAAAATTTATTTACGTAAGTTGATTTTTATTAGTGATTCAAAAAATGTAATTTAAAATAGTATTTATTTTTTGTGCGAATTATTTAAAATTAATTTACGTAAGTTCATTTTTAATTCGTGATTTAAAAAATGTAATTTAAAATTAATATTTATTTCGTGGTGATTAATTTTTTTTTTTTTCATTTGCCGATTCAATAAATGTTTCGAAGATTTTAAACAAAATTGGGAAACGTTGTAAGATTTTTTTTACTTTCGGAGCGAATTATTTAAAATTAATTTACGTAAGTTCATTTTTAATTCGTGATTTAAAAAATGTAATTTAAAATTAATATTTATTTCGTGGTGATTAATTTTTTTTTTCATTTGCCGATTCAATAAATGTTTCGAAGATTTTAAACAAAATTGGAAAACGTTGTAAGATTTTTTTACTTTTGGAGCGAATTATTAAAAATTTATTTACATAAGTTCATTTTTAATTCGTGATTTAAAAAATGTAATTTAAAATTAATATTTATTTCGTGGTGATTAATTTTTTTTTTTCATTTGCCGATTCAATAAATGTTTCGAAGATTTTAAACAAAATTGGAAAACGTTATAAGATTTTTTTACTTTTGGAGCGAATTATTAAAAATTTATTTACATAAGTTCATTTTTAATTCGTGATTTAAAAAATGTAATTTAAAATTAATATTTATTTCATGGTGATTAATTTTTTTTTTCATTCGCCGATTCAATAAATGTTTCGAAGATTTTAAACAAAATTGGAAAACGTTGTAAGATTTTTTTTACTTTCTGAGCGAATTATTAAAAATTTATTTACATAAGTTCATTTTTAATTCGTGATTTAAAAAATGTAATTTAAAATTAATATTTATTTCTTGGTGATTAATTTTTTTTTTTTTCATTTGCCGATTCAATAAATGTTTCGAAGATTTTAAACAAAATTGGAAAACGTATCAAAGTTTTGTTGATTTTAGCGCGGATTATTAAAAATTAATTTACGCAAGTTTATTCTCGATTTGCGATTGAAAGAAATGCAATTTTTTATTATTATTTATTTCTTGTATTTTTAATTTTTTTAGGTTCTTCGCCGAGCCGATTGGCACTGAGCAGAACGAAGGAGAGCTCGAAAGAGGGAATTACCCCAGTGTCCCCCACCACGCCCACAAAGCCAAAGGTAATTAAATATTTTATTATAATTGATTAATTTTTTTTTTTTCTTAATTATTCCTCCTTTTCTTCGCCCACGCCTTTTTTTTTTTTTTTTAATTCTTCTTTCTGTAATTTCCCGCAACTCTCGATCGATCGATCGGTATCAAAAAACGCTTCTGTCTCGTTATAATTACGTAACTAATGGTTTAAATAATTTTTTTTTTTTTTATTAATTACTTAATTAATTTCATTATCGCTCTCTTATTTGCGTTTCATCGAATAAATCAAATCGTACGCAAAACTTTTCTTATCTTTTTTCAAGCTTCGTCGATTCGCTCATTCCTTAAAAATTTCGATTAAATTTTTTTTTTTTTTTTTTCAAATTTCGTCTCCTCACTAATGTTCAGCTCTGCTCTCTATACATTCATCTAACCACGCTAATCATTTCGATCTCACAAATTTTCAATTTTCATTGACCAAAGACAGCCGAGAATTTTCGTCGCGAAAGTGAAAAAAAAAAAAAAAAAAAAAAAAAAATTAAATCAACGAAGAGTGTTTTTATATTTAAAAAAAGTGTATTAAACGAAAACTCGCCGAAGTAATTAATAATTTATTATCGATAAATAAATTTCCTCTCTTATACACAAATTAAATCAATTAAAAAAGAAAACAAAAATCAACTTTTCAATTATTAAAATGACAATAAAAATAATTTATAAAGTAATTTATAAAATAATTTATAAAGTAATTTATAAAATAATTTATAAAAATAATTTATAAAATAATTTATAAAAATAAGTTATAAAATAATTAATAAAACAATTTATAAAAAAATTTACAAAATTATTTGCAAAACTATTTACAAAATTATTTACAAAATTATTTACAAAATTATTTACAAAATTATTTACAAAATTATTTACAAAATTATTTACAAAATTATTTACAAAATTATTTACAAAATTATTTACAAAATTATTTACAAAATTACTTACAAAATTATTTATAAATTAATTTACAAAATTATTTACAAATTAATCTACAAAATTAATTTACAAAATAATTGATAAAATAACCAAAAAAAAAAAAAACAATTACTATACGATTTATTTGCGAAAAAAAAAAACTGTAAAATGAAATCGTCTAGCGCCGAGAGACACGGAAGGAGGTGGACAAGTATTACGTCTTGTTTGAGACAGTGTAACGCGATAGCTTGCCGGCACCGGTCGAGAGAACTTCACCCCGGAAGCGTTGCATCGACGTTCGTCGCCGCAGAAACCATAGGTCGACAACGCTCCCGGGCTCTCCGGTCGCTCCCCGCCCCTTCCCCGCGAGTTGACTGTCCGTTCGTGCTGTATTTGGTTCTCCGGCCGTAGATGGAAAATTGCTGCGGTCGTATCCGACTCCCGCCGAGATAGCCGAGCCTTCTCCGACGCCGCTCGGCGGACTTCGATTGTTCTTCGCTTTTCCAGCCTCCGATCCTCGTCGGACTTTTCTCGTTTCGCTACTTCCGTGTTATCATTTTTTTTTACCCCATTATTTTTATTATTTTTATTATTTTTATTATTTTTATTATTTTTATTATTTTTATTATTTTTATTATTTTTATTATTTTTATTATTTTTATTATTTTTATTATTTTTATTATTTTTATTATTTTTATTATTTTTATTATTTTTATTATTTTTATTATTTTTATTATTTTTATTATTTTTATCGAAAGGGTTTTTTCGAAAAGTAAAATTCAACATCAGCGTTGACGCCAAATTTATTTTTTCGAGGGTTTAAAAAATTTTTTTTTTTATTGTTTATCTTTCGCGACTCGGATATTAAAGACGAAATGAAAATAATGCTGAATGTCCTTCGAGCAAAATGACAGTGCAAAAGTTTAAGGGAATAAAAATTGCCAATATAAAAATAAAAAAATATAATTATTCGCTATGGCTGTTCGTACGACTCCATGCCGACTCGCAGCGGATTCGCGTTCAGCGGGTAAAAATACTTTTTTTAAATTTTTTTAAAAATTAAAAAAAAAATTCGTCAAAAAATTGCAAGGCCTACCCCTTTAGAGTCCATTTTTGGCGTTTTTCAACGTCCTCAAACTACCCGATAAAACGCTTCTAGAACTTCGGACAAGATCCTACCTTGTGTATTTTTTCCCGTAGAACACAATGGGCACCTCGGATTTTTCGTAGCTCCATTGGGAGCGGAGATATCGACGTTTGAAAATCACGAAAATCGACGTTTTTTAAAAAGTGGCTCAAAAATTGAAAAATCGTTGTTCACTCGATTTTTTTTTTGTTTCAAGGCTCTATTCGACGTATTTTTTCCGCTGATCATGAATATAACAATTATTTTACTCCCAGCCCAATATTTTCCATTTAAATGCCAAAAATACGATTTTTAGTGCGTAAAATTAAGACTTTTTTCACTTTCGGCTACGTGTATACGTCTTTGGGTCGAATTTTAAGACGTTAGTTTGAACGAACTTAAGATCAAACTTAAGATCCAGTTTAAGATCAAACTTAAGATCAAGCTTAAGATCAACCTTAAGATCAACCTTAAGATCAAGCTTAAGATCAAGCTTAAGATCAACCTTAAGATCAACCTTAAGATCAACCTTAAGATCAAGCTTAAGATCAAGCTTAAGATCAAGCTTAAGATCCAACTTAAGATCCAACTTAAGATCAAGCTTAAGATCAAGCTTAAGATCCAACTTAAGATCCAACTTAAGATCCAACTCAAGATCCAACTCAAGATCCAACTCAAGATCCAACTCAAGATCCAACTCAAGATCCAACTCAAGATCCAACTCAAGATCCAACTCAAGATCCAACTCAAGATCCAACTCAAGATCCAACTCAAGATCCAACTCAAGATCCAACTCAAGATCCAACTCAAGATCCAACTCAAGATCCAACTCAAGATCCAACTCAAGATCCAACTCAAGATCCAACTCAAGATCCAACTCAAGATCCAACTCAAGATCCAACTCAAGATCCAACTCAAGATCCAACTCAAGATCCAACTCAAGATCCAACTCAAGATCCAACTCAAGATCCAACTCAAGATCCAACTCAAGATCCAACTCAAGATCCAACTCAAGATCCAACTCAAGATCCAACTCAAGATCCAACTCAAGATCCAACTCAAGATCCAACTCAAGATCCAACTCAAGATCCAACTCAAGATCCAACTCAAGATCCAACTCAAGATCCAACTCAAGATCCAACTCAAGATCCAACTCAAGATCCAACTCAAGATCCAACTCAAGATCCAACTCAAGATCCAACTCAAGATCCAACTCAAGATCCAACTCAAGATCCAACTCAAGATCCAACTCAAGATCCAACTCAAGATCCAACTCAAGATCCAACTCAAGATCCAACTCAAGATCCAACTCAAGATCCAACTCAAGATCCAACTCAAGATCCAACTCAAGATCCAACTCAAGATCCAACTCAAGATCCAACTCAAGATCCAACTCAAGATCCAACTCAAGATCCAACTCAAGATCCAACTCAAGATCCAACTCAAGATCCAACTCAAGATCCAACTCAAGATCCAACTCAAGATCCAACTCAAGATCCAACTCAAGATCCAACTCAAGATCCAACTCAAGATCCAACTTACAATCAAACTTACAATCAAACTTACGATCAAACTTAAGATCCAATTTAAGATCCAACTTCAGACAGATCGTCAGCACGCTCATTGCCTTCGGGCCAAGCTTCGATCTTCAGTTCGATCTCAAGAGCGTTCTTAAGTTGAAACCAATGTCTTAAAATTCGATCCAAGGTGCCTTAAAGATTTTTGTTTCCTGTCTCTCTCTCTCTGTCTCTCATCCGTGACACATCCGTGCCCCGAGCTAGCGAATCGGTGGACAGTCGTTGTAGGTGCGCCGGGAAGCTTTATTTCGTCTCGTGTGTAATCGAGAACGATAATCCATCGTCGCGCGGCAATAAACAAAACGGTATTCGCGGAGTGCCCGGCGCCGGGAGGGGGCATTAACGCGAGCCCGTCGTCCGGTTCGTCTTCCTCGATGGGCACCGAGCGGCTGTTCTCTTCGTTCGCTTTAATGGCCAATTAGTCGCGCGATATATCGCGCCAGGGAAAATAAAGTACGGTCGCGCGTGTCCTATCGGGCTGTCGCTAATCGCTGATATATTCAAGCTCGACCGTTTACAACCCATCTTCGAGCACAAGCATTAACACAAACATGCGTGTGTATGTGTATATATATATATACACACATGTACATATATATATATATATATAAGAAAAATTCATAATATAATAATAACACTTGAAGATATTTATTTCGTATTCAATGCCACGCCGCTCAGTCGTCCATCGAGACGCGCCGTAACTTTATGGCTGCAATACGCTTGCGACTAAACGGCGTTAAAGTTAAACTTCCGCAGCTCATCGACGTAAATCGTGGGAACGATTTTGTGGAAACGGCGATGAGACGAAAGTTTCGTCGTCAAAAGGCGAAAATAACATAAGGGAAAAAGTAATCGATACAAACATAACATCAAAATAACACAACACAATAATAACATAACGTAAAAATTAGGAAAAGCAAAAATAAGACGGTGCGAAGTAACATGCGTTAAAATAACACGAGCCACAAAATAACTTACGCCAATGCGACTCAATCGAAAATAACAGGCATCAAAATGGCATCGTACATAAAATAACGTTACGAAAAGCAAAAATAACACTCGTCAAAATAACATCAGTGCGAATTAACGTGCGGTAAAATAACACAAAGCAAAAATAACTCGCGCTAATGTGACTCAATCGAAAATAACACGTCAAAGTAGCACCGTACAAAATTAACATAACGTAAAAATGACGCAAAGCAAAAATAACATTCGTCAAAATAACATCCGCGCGAATTAACATGCGGTAAAATAACACAAAGCAAAAATAACTCGCGCTAATGTGACTCAATCGAAAATAACATTCGTCAAAATAACATCCGCGCGAATTAACATGCGGTAAAATAACACAAAGCAAAAATAACTCGGGCTAATGTGACTCAATCGAAAATAACACGTCAAAATGGCATCGTACAAAATTAACATAACGTAAAAATGACGCAAAGCAAAAATAACATTCGTCAAAATAACATCCGCGCGAATTACCATGCGGTAAAATAACACAAAGTAAAAATAACTCGCGCTAATGTGACTCAATCGAAAATAACCCGTCAAAATAGCATCGTACAAAAATAACATAACGTAAAAATGACGCAAAGCAAAAATAACATTCGTCAAAATAACATCCGCGCGAATTAACATGCGGTAAAATAACACAAAGCAAAAATAACTCGCGCTAATGTGACTCAATCGAAAATAACACGTCAAAATAGCATCGTACAAAAATAACATAATGTAAAAATGACGCAAAGCAAAAATAACATTCGTCAAAATAACATCCGCGCGAATTAACATGCGATAAAATAACACAAAGCAAAAATAACTCGCGCTAATGTGACTCAATCGAAAATAACACGTCAAAATGGCATCGTACAAAAATAACATAACGTAAAAATGACGCAAAGCAAAAATAACATTCGTCAAAATAACATCCGCGCGAAGTGGCATTGTTAAAATACCAAAAGACAAAATTAACATGCCTTAATGCAACAAAATACAAAAATAACACGCGTTAAGATAACACAAGGCCAAAGTAAGAAGCTTTTACTTTAGAATAGAAAAAAAAAAATTAGGCTTTCATTTCAAATAAGACAAAAATAACATAATACCAAAACAGGAGAAAACAAAAAAAAAATTGAAAATGTTATTTTGTCCCCGATTTTTTTTATGGGCACTCCTACGATATTCCCCGTTGGTATACAATTTTAGTTGACGGCACAGTAAGTGCAGTGTCTTCGCACTTCGATTTCTATTTTATTATTTTTTTTTTTGCTTCTTTAACGGGAGATACCGGTGAACGCGCGCGTTCCTCGGCCTCGGTACTCTTCTCGTGACCGCGCGGAATCCGCGCAATTTCCGGCAGAGACTTCTTTCGCGATTCGCCTTAATTGGACCACCGTGCCGCGCGCTAGGTGCGTCGTCGTCGCGATCCTTCAAGTTGCGCCTCGAAGTTCCCGTCGGCGCTCGACAGTCGCGGACTCTCTCCTCTTTCTCTCGCGACAGCCGGAGCGAAGAATTTCGCACTTTCAAATTTTTTTTTTTTTTTTTTTTTTTTTTCTTTTCATAGACAATCTTTTGTTGGTTTGCTTCATTACGCGTCATTGTAATTGTCAGATGTCACTTGCACGGTACTCAAAAGATCTTGCATAATCAATTAAACATTTATAAAGGACTGTAATGAGGGCATTAAAAAAAAAAAAAAAAAAGATTGCTTCGAGGTAACAAAACCGGAAGCTCCTAACTTTTTTCTTCCGCGAGTTCTTAGTCGTTCGGCACGCGAATGTTTTCTATTTGTCCGGAAATTGTAAAGTCTGAAATGTGTCCAATCGTTGCTCGTCCCTTTACGGAAACTGGTTATCAGACACCTTTCAGACATCTTCCCAAACATCTCACACAAGACTTCTTTCAGACATCTTTCAGACATCTTTCAGACATCTTTCAGACATCTTTCAGACATCTTTCAGACATCCTTCAGAATTATTTCAGACATCCTTCAGAATTCTTTCAGACATCCTTCAGAATTCTTTCAGACATCCTTCAGAATTCTTTCAGACATCCTTCAGAATTCTTGCAGACATCATTCAGAATTCTTTCAGACATCCTTCAGAATTCTTTCAGACATCCTTCAGAATTCTTTCAGACATCCTTCGGAATTCTTTCAGACATCCTTCGGAATTCTTTCAGACATCATTCGGAATTCTTTCAGACATCCTTCGGAATTCTTTCAGACATCCTTCGGAATTCTTTCAGACATCCTTCGGAATTCTTTCAGACATCCTTCGGAATTCTTTCAGACATCCTTCAGAATTCTTTCAGACATCCTTCAGAATTCTTTCAGACATCCTTCAGAATTCTTTCAGACATCCTTCGGAATTCTTTCAGACATCCTTCGGAATTCTTTCAGACATCCTTCGGAATTCTTTCAGACATCCTTCGGAATTCTTTCAGACATCCTTCAGAATTCTTTCAGACATCCTTCGGAATTCTTTCAGACATCCTTCGGAATTCTTTCAGACATCCTTCGGAATTCTTTCAGACATCCTTCGGAATTCTTTCAGACATCCTTCGGAATTCTTTCAGACATCCTTCGGAATTCTTTCAGACATCCTTCGGAATTCTTTCAGACATCCTTCGGAATTCTTTCAGACATCGTTCGGAATTCTTTCAGACATCATTCAGAATTCTTTCAGACATCCTTCAGAATTCCTTCAGAATTCCCTCAGAATTCCTTTAGAATTCCTTCAGAATTCCTTCAGAATTCCTTTAGAATTCCTTCAGAATTCCTTCAGACTTCCTTCAGAATTCCTGCAGAATTCCTTCAGACTTCCTTCCGCCTTCCTTCGGACATCCTTCGGACTTCCTTCAGAATTCCTTCACAATTCCTTTAGAACTCCTTCAGAATTCCTTCAGACTTCCTTCAGAATTCCTTCAGAATTCCTTCAGACTTCCTTCCGCCTTCCTTCGGACATCCTTCGGACTTTCTTCGGACTTCCTTCGTACTTTCTACAGACTTTCTTCAGACTTTCTTAAGACATCTTTAAGGTTTCTTTCAGGTTTCATTCAGACTTCCTTCGGACTTCTTTCAAGACTTTCAGACTTTCGGACTTCAGACTTTAGATGTTTCTATTTAAAAAATTTTGGAAACCGATTACGATTTTGATAATTATTGAGTTATCTGTGATCTGTGATAGTTTCGTGCATCGCGCTGGTATTTATACTATACAGTGGTGAACTGCGTGTATGTGCTTGGTGTTTAGTTTCCGTGGCTCGTTCGATCGCCGGTTATTTCTCGTGAGTCCTGTAATGAGAGGTGGAACAGATCAGAGGAGGCCGAGAACCAGCTCGGGTCTGACCGCCTCGGATCATCTCGGAAACTCCGACCGGTACCAGAGACCGATAATTTTCCCTGCCTCCCGGCCCTTGAACTTACACTTCGCGCTGTGAGGGTTCAATTGCCTCGCGAAGCATCGTTTCCCCGCTTCATTCAATATCGAACGGCGAAGATTCATCGGCGACTTCAATCGAATCGCCAACACAATTTTGACCCAATTTTATCGCGATCATTAAAAAAAAAAAAAAAAAAAAAAAAAAAAAAAAAAAAAAAAAAAAATGCTGTAAAATCAACAAAATCCAAAACAATTTTTTTTTTTTTCATCAAATTTTTCATTCAATCAGAAACTTGGATTTTTATCGAAAATTCAATTTTTACAGAATTAATTTTTTTTTTCGAGCTCTCGAACTTTTTTTTTTTTTTTCATCTATATCGATATTACATATATCGATGGATTATTAATTATTATTCATTTTTAATTTATTTATTTTTTTTAACGATGCAATTTTTTTTTTTTTTTTTAAATAAACATACTTTTGCCTATAAATCGGAGGTCGTTGACTCGTCTCATTCGACGGTGACAAGTCCGTCCTGCGACCATGCAACGTAATTTCCTTTCCTCATCTCTATTTATTCCTTTACCCCTTCTTTTTTCGTCCCCCCCCCCTTTTTTTTTTTTTTTTGTGCTCGTCTCTCTTTCGCACTCTCGAGTTGGCAAAGTCTCGCTTAACGATTAACTTCTTGTTGGTATTCAACGTCGCGATTCAACGTAATCCTCGGCTCTATATCCGCGCCGTTTCTTCTCGCGTTAAGACATCGGACACTGACATTAGACGCCTCAGTGTCGAGTCTCTCCATGCTGCATCCTGTTCGCGACACGCGAGTTGTTTTTTTTTTTTTTTTTTTTTTTTTTTTTTTGAACCGAGAAAATTAAGGAAGAGGCGAGAGAAAAATAAAACGGAACAGCATCGTTTGCCATGCTGGTTTTTATTTTTTAATATATATATATATATATATTTTATGTTTATTTATTTGCAATTATATCGATGGCAAAAGAACTCCTGTATAGAGCCGATATTTACGATAAGATGTTTCTGAGGATCGGATTTTAAGATATTAGTTTCAACTTAAGATCGCTCTTGAGATCCCAAGTTAAGATCGAAGTTTGGCTCGAACTTCATTGCGTGCTTACGATCTATCTGATGTTCGAACTTCACTTCATGATTAAGTTTCATCTTAAGTTCGTCCTTAAGTTTGGTCTTAAGGTCAAACGTAAGTTTGATCCCAGGATTGATCACAAGTTTGATCCCAAGTTTGATCTCAAAATTGATTTCAAGTTTGGTCTCAAATTTGATCCCAAGTTTGATCCCAGCTTTGGTCTCAAGTTTGGTCTCAAGTTTGGTATCAAGTTTGGTCTCAAGTTTGGTCTCAAGTTTGATCCCAAGTTTGATCTTAAGTTTGGTCTTAAGTTTGGTCTCAAGTTTGATCCCAAGTTTGATCTCAAGTTTGATCTCAAGTTTGGTCTCAAGTTTTACCTCAAATTTGATCTCAAGTTTGGTCTCAAGTTTGGTCTCAAGTTTGGTCTCAAGTTTGGTCTCAAGTTTGGTCTCAAGTTTGGTCTCAAGTTTGGTCTCAAGTTTGGTCTCAAGTTTGGTCTCAAGTTTGGTATCAAGTTTGGTATCAAGTTTGATCCCAAGTTTGGTCTCAAGTTTGGTCTCAAGTTTGGTCTCAAGTTTGGTCTCAAGTTTGATCCCAAGTTTGGTCTCAAGTTTGGTCTCAAGTTTGGTCTCAAGTTTGGTCTCAAGTTTGGTCTCAAGTTTGGTCTCAATTTTGGTCTCAAGTTTGATCTCAAGTTTGGTCTCAAGTTTGGTCCAAGTTTGGTCTCAAGTTTTACCTCAAATTTGATCTCAAGTTTGGTCTCAAGTTTGGTCCCAAGTTTGATCTCAAATTTGATCTCAAGTTTGGTCTCAAGTTTGGTCTCAAGTTTGGTCTCAAGTTTGGTCTCAAGTTTGGTCTCAAGTTTGGTCTCAAGTTTGGTCTCAAGTTTGGTCTCAAGTTTGGTCTCAAGTTTGGTATCAAGTTTGATCCCAAGTTTGATCTCAAGTTTGATCTCAAGTTTGGTCTCAAGTTTGGTCTCAAGTTTGATCCCAAGTTTGGTCTCAAGTTTGGTCTCAAGTTTGGTCTCAAGTTTGATCTCAAGTTTGGTCTCAAGTTTGGTCCAAGTTTGGTCTCAAGTTTTACCTCAAATTTGATCTCAAGTTTGGTCTCAAGTTTGGTCCCAAGTTTGATCTCAAGTTTGATCTCAAGTTTGGTCCCAAGTTTGATCTCAAGTTTGGTCTCAAGTTTGGTCGCAAGTTTGATCCCAAGTTTGGTCTCAAGTTTGGACTCAAGTTTGGTCTCAAGTTTTACCTCAAATTTGATCACAAGTTTGGTCTCAAAAGTTTGGTCTCAAGTTTGGTCTCAAGTTCGACCTCAAGTTTGATCTCAAGTTCGCACTGAAGTTTTATTTTAAGTTCGACGTTAAGCACGAAAACCAGTTCGAACTAGGGTGCGATCTTAAGATCTTAGGATCTTAAGTACGCAATGAAGTTCGGGCCAAACTTTGATCTTAAGTTCGATCTCACGTTCAAACTAATGTCTCAAAATTCGACCCCTAAACTGCTTGATTTTTATTTAAGAAATTTTCGGCGTTTGAAAATTTATATTAAACAAAAAAAAATTCTTCGAAATTTTTAGCCATATCTTTTGATTTTGTACCTGGTTATGTTCGGAAATATTTGTTGTCTTATTGTTTTCAAAAAGTATGGTTGTGTACGTGTATCGTATATGTGCGAAGTCTGGATGGTATTTTTTTCTTTTTCATTATCAGAAACGGTATAAATGTTTCATTATTATTGTTATTTTGTCATTAGATCGTTTCCTTATTGCTGTCTCGTCCGTCAGATACGCCAAAAAATGTTTAGCACAATATTTGATTTATAAAATACAAAAGATTAATTTTTAAAACAAAATCTTTAATTTAAAAAATTAGAAAAATTAAAATAATGTGTGTGTCTCTCGGTGTCGGTTGTTGTTGCTGCGCGAGCCTATCGGCAAATGTGTATCACATTGGATACGGAGCGTGAAGTCTGGCTGCAGTGTCGATGCCACTTAATACTCCCGGTGATACGTGCCAACGGTTTATCATTGTAACGCTTCTTGGATTGGTCGGTATTAAAAAAAAAAAAAAAAAAAAAATAATAATAATAATAATAATGAAAGTATACATTTTGAAAAAGTTCAAAATTAAAAGAGAATTCACAATTTTTAAGGAATTCAAAATTTGTAAGAAATTCAAAAGTTTTAAGGAATTCAAAATTTGCAAGAAATTCAAAACTTTTAGGAAACTCAAAATTTGCAAGAAATTCCAAACTTTTAGGAAATTCAAAATTTGCAAGAAATTCCAAACTTTTAAGGAATTCAAAATTTATAAGAAATTCCAAATTCTTAAGAAATTCCAAATTTTTAAGAAATTCCAAATTCTTAAGAAATTCTAAATTCTTAAGAAATTCCTAATTTTTAAGAAATTCCAAATTTTTAAGAAATTCCAAATTTTTAAGAAATTCCAAATTTTTAAGAAATTCTAAATTCTTAAGAAATTCCAAATTTTTTAAGAAATTCCAAATTTTTAAGAAATTCCAAAATTTTAAGAAATTCTATATTTTTAAGAAATTCCAAATTTTTAAGAAATTCCAAATTTTTAAAAAATTCCAAATTAAAAAAAAATTCCTAACTTTTAAGAAATTAAAATTTTTTAAGAAATTCCAAAATTGTAGGGAATTCAAAGTTTTCAAAAAATCCCAAACTTTTACGAAATTCAAAATTTTTAAGAAATCCCAAACTTTTAGGGAATTAAAAATTTTGAAGAAGTTCAAAATAAAAAAAAAAAAATGGTGCGGGCAGCGCGGGTGTTGTGTTCCCATCGCGGAAGCAGAAGTGAAAATTGGATCATTGCTCGATAACCCTCGTGCCACCGAGAGACACGCGGTCGAGCGGTTTTAACGCAGCTTATTTATTCATTCCTTCGTGCCGACAACCGCGACGACGGACACGAGGATCGAGGACTATGCGGGACGTTAAATTGGCGTACGCTATGCACGCTCCACGGTTACCAAAGTGGATCACGAGATCAACAGTACCAGTCGCACGGATTGTTACCGCAACACGCACGAAAGCTTTACAAACAGTGCAATTTTCCACCAAATCATTTTTTTTTTTTTTTAATAAAAATTAAAAAATTATTTTCTAAAAAAATCATTGAATACAAAAAATAAACATACAAAAAAAATACCAATTAAATATTTCACAATTTGTTTACGCACGATATTTTATTACGATGAAAAAAAAAAAAAAAAAAAAAAAAAAAAAAAAAAAAAAAAAAACAATAAAAAACAAAAAATTTCAATCAATTTTCACGAATATCGTTTCGAATAATATTTCATATTTAATTTTTAATTTTTGCGAATTAAAAAAAAAAAATTAATACTTTCGACGGAATTAAAAAAAAAAAAAAAAAAAAAAGTGAATAAAACGAAATAATAAATAAAAGTAGAGAATAAACAAAACAAAAAAAGTCATCACACGAAGCCAGCAACGTTTAACACTTCGCCATTTATTTTTGTTCTCCAGGAGGAAAGCTTGGACTTAATGGGGCAATATAAACCCGAAATATTCTGCTAGAAGGTAATTTGCTTTGTCGTTATTGTTTCGCTTCTCTCGCGTTCCTATTTATTTATTTTACTATATTTTTTCGTTCGTTTGTTTTTTTATTTTATTATTTTTCATCGCTGTACTCTGCGAAATTGATCATCAAAACATTTATGAATGGCCGATAAGTTGCATGCTTGCACGCTTTAAATATTAACGCCGCTCCGTAGCACTAATTGAGCACGATTATTTATAGGATTTTTATTTGATTTTTTCATTTCAATTGTTGTCGCTGTTTTACGTTGTTAAAATCCCGTTCGTTTGTTCGTTCGACTCCTGCCAATCCCCAAAAAAAAATAAAAATATATCAATTATTACGACGTACATGTTGTAAAAGTAACAAATTAATCATTTTACCACTTTTGTAGGATAAACACTTTATTTTTTTTTTTTTTTTTTTTTTTACAACCCTTTCGTTCCCAACGAAATACAGTAACGCCAAGTGCAGAAAAAAAAAATGTTTGAACATTTTTCATATATATTAATCATATTTTTGTATTTATCTAATATTATTATTGATAACATGATTAATAATATTACTATTATTAATAACACGATTAATCATAATATTATTAATCAAATTAAAAATTTGTTTTATTTCGGAAAAAAAAAATATATATATATATATAAAATTCGAAATGGTCGAATTTTAAGACATTAGTTTTAACATAAGATCGCTCTTGAGATCCAGCTTAAGATCGAAGTTTGACCCGAATTTCATTGCGTGCTTACGATCTATCTAAAGTTCGAACTTGACTTCATGATTAAATTTGATCTTAAGCTTTATCTTAAGTTTGATCTTAAGCTTGATCTTAAGCTTGATCTTAAGCTTGATCTTAAGCTTGACCTTAAGCTTGATCTTAAGCTTGATCTTAAGCTTGATCTTAAGCTTGATCTTAAGCTTGATCTTAAGCTTGATCTTAAGCTTGATCTTAAGCTTGATCTTAAGCTTGATCTTGAGCTTGATCTTGAGCTTGATCTTGAGCTTGATCTTGAGCTTGATCTTGAGCTTGATCTTGAGCTTGATCTTGAGCTTGATCTTGAGCTTGATCTTGAGCTTGATCTTGAGCTTGATCTTGAGCTTGATCTTGAGCTTGATCTTGAGCTTGATCTTGAGCTTGATCTTAAGCTTGATCTTAAGCTTGATCTTAAGCTTGATCTTAAGCTTGATCTTAAGCTCGATCTTAAACTTGATCGTAAGTTTGATCTTAAACTTGATCGGAAGTTTGATCTTGAACTTGATCGTAAGTTTGATCTTAAACTTGATCGGAAGTTTGATCTTGAACTTGATCGTAAGTTTGATCTTAAACTTGATCGTAAGTTTGATCTTGAACTTGATCGTAAGTTTGATCTTGAACTTGATCGTAAGTTTGATCTTAAACTTGATCGTAAGTTTGATCTTGAACTTGATCGTAACTTTGATCTTAAACTTGATCGTAAGTTTGATCTTAAACTTGATCGCAAGTTTGATCTTAAACGTGGTCGTAAGTTTGATCTTAAGTTTGGTCTTACGTTCGATCTCAAGTTTGATCTTGAGTGTGATCTTAAGTTCGATCTTAAGTTTGATCGTAAGTTCGATCTGAAGTTTGATCTTAAGCTCGATGTTAAGCTCGATCTTAAGTTTGATCTTAAGCTCGATGTTAAGCTCGATCTTAAGCTCGATCTTAAGTCTGATCTTCAGTTTGACTTTAATCACGAAAACCAGTTGAAACTAAGGTGCAATCTTAAAGTCTCAAGATCTTAAGTACGCAATGAAGTTCGGGCCGAACTTTAATCTCAAGTTCGATCTCAAGTTTAAACTAATGTCTTAAAATTCGACCCAAAGTATTGACATTTGGGCGATGATCAATTAAAAAATATATATATATATATATTTTTTTTTTATGGCAGCGTATAATCTTTTTTATTGCCCGAAGCCTCGTAGGTAAACACGAGGAATGCGAGAGGCACGTGTGCAGTGCGTTAGCTTATCGCGAGTCTCCCGAGGGAACGAGAGAGGAGGAATGGGAAAGAGGTTTTCTTTTTTTTTTTTTTTTTTTTTTTTTATTACGCTAGCTCAAATACTGTCTCGTGCTGTCTGGCATTAACCGCAGCATAATACGTGAGAGGGACATAAATTATTCTTCGTCGCGGGTCACGTGTTTGTCCCGTCACGTTTAACAAACGTTCGGTGAATGTGAAAACGTTAACGTCCGAACGAATAAAGGGTTGGAGACGATACAAAAAAAAAAAAAAAAAAAAAAAGAAAGAGGACGAACAAAGGGCCGACTTGAGTATTTTTCTACGACTCGAGAGTTTAAACTTTTACGACCTTTTGTCGATAGTCCAAACATTCGTTTTCTTACTTTTCATTGATTCATCGACGAATCTATAAATTTAACTTTTTTTTTTTTTTTTTTAATAATTCTAACATCAGATAGAAGATTAAATTTAAGAAATATAACAAAAAAAAAAAGTATGCAAAGAATTATTATTCTGTCTCTGTGAAATTTGCAATGCAAAGAAAATTCTTTCAGAGGCGAAAACAATTTAATTTTTGGCTTGATATAATGATGTGAGAAAAGAGAATCGAAATTCCAATAAATTTTGCAATACGAAAGAAACAAACTTCACAAATTATTTTTCACTAGGAAAATTGTGAAAATATTGAGATTTTGTTTTCTGATGCGACGACAATCGCGGAATCGACGTTGACTCGAGTATGTTAAAAGCACACACACGCATAAATTTTTGTGAAAAAAAAAACAAAAAAACAAAAAAACAGAAATACAGAAATTGAAACTTTTTTCATTAAAAAAATTTCAAGAATTCCACTTTTAAACTTCAAACATTACATTTACAAAAAATTCAAGGATTCTGGGCAAACAAAAATTTTAACATTTCATTTAAGAAAATTGAAACATTTCACTAAAGAAATTGAAACACTCTATATAAAAAAAATTTACACACATTTCATTTTGAAAAAAATACAAAAATTTAATTAAAAACAAATGCAAACATTTCATTTTGAAAAAATGCAAAAATTTAATATAAAAAAATGCAAACGTTTCATTTAAGAAAATTGAAACATTTCATTGAAAAAATTGAAACATTCTATTTAAAAAAAATGTACACAATGTTTTTCTCTTTAAAAAAATGCAAGATTTCCATTTTGAAAAAGTACAAACATTTCATTTTGAAAAAGTACAAACATTTTATTTTTAAAAAATGCAAAAATTTAATTTAAAAAAAGTGCAAACGTTTCATTTAAGAAAATTGAAACATTTCATTAAAACAAAAAATTGAAACATTCTATTTAAAAGAATTTACACAATGTTTTTCTCTTTAAAAAAAAATGCAAGATTTCCATTTTGAAAAAATACAAAAATTTCATTTTGAAAAAGTACAAACATTTTATTTTGAAAAAATACAAACATTTCATTTTGAAAAAATACAAACAATTCATTTTGAAAATTTGAAAAATTTGCAAAAATTTGCAAAAATTTGCAAAAATTTGCAAAAATTTAATTTCAAAAATGCAAACGTTTCATTTAAGAAAATTCAAGCATTTCATTTAAAAAAAAAATGCAAACATTCCATTTTAAACAAATTCAAAAATCTATTTTCATTAAAAAAAAATAATAAAAAAAAAAAATTAAAAAAAAAAAAAAATGAGCATCGAAAAAATGATTTTTTTTCTAAAGCGTCGATAATCGATCGATAGATATTGATTCGACATTTCCCGCCTTCGATCCAACACGGAAGAGACGCGACCGTGCCGAGCACAACGGCGGAGCGTAGAGTCCATGTGTGTGTGTGTATATGTGTGTGTGTGTGTGTGTGTGTGTGTGTGTGTGTGCTATTTATAAAAGCGACCGTAGGTTAGGTGTGGTGCGTATAGTCGCGGCGCACGCGCCAAGAATCGTTGAATAGAAAATTTTACTATGCGGTTAGTGTTCCCGGGATAGTTGACGACGACAGAATGAAAAAGCATCGTGGCATAAAGCCTTCGTGACCGCTCGCCCCATTCGAGAAACACGCGTCGCTCCGCGCCGCAGTTTTTTCCGTGCGAGCCGGACGGGTTAACGCGTTCTCGGTTTCGTCCGCGGTTCGAAATGTCCGGCAACGAAAATATCACCGGAATTCCCGATAACGACGACACGGTAATATTTTTAGTTAAAAAAAAATTTACAATAAAAATTGTAATTATAATTATAGTTATATAAAAACTTTTATATAAGTAATTATAATCATGATTACAATTGTATAAAAACTTTTATAGAAATAATTATAATCATGATTACAATTGTGTAAAAACTTTTATAGAAATAATTATAATCATGATTACAATTATATAAAAACTTTTATATAAATAATTATAATCATGATTACAATTGTATAAAAACTTTTATAGAAATAATTATAATCATGATTACAATTGTATAAAAACTTTTATAGAAATAATTATAATCATGATTACAATTATATAAAAACTTTTATATAAATAATTATAATCATGATTACAATTGTATAAAAACTTTTATAGAAATAATTATAATCATGATTACAATTATATAAAAACTTTTATATAAATAATTATAATCATGATTACAATTGTATAAAAACTTTTATAGAAATAATTATAATCATGATTACAATTGTATAAAAACTTTTATAGAAATAATTATAATCATGATTACAATTGTATAAAAACTTTTATATGAATAATTATAATCATGATTACAATTGTATAAAAACTTGTATATAAGTAATTATAATTATAATTACAATTGTATAAAAACTTTTATACAAATAATTATAATCATGATTACAATTATATAAAAACTTTTATATAAGTAATTATAATCATAATTACAATTATATAAATACTTTTGTATAAATAAATTTATTTATTTTACAAAATTTATATTTATAATGTCACATGTAAGATTTTTCAAAAATATTATAATTGTAATTATAGGAAATTTATGAATCGTTATATGTCGAAATGAATTTTTTTTTTTTTTTCACTGTTTTTCGATTGAAATTTCTAGATCTAAGCAGTTATAAGACAAATATGATATTTACTGAATGCTGTTCAGGAAGAAATTCGTTAGCAAACAAATTGCAAGAAAAACATTGTTAAAACCAAAAAAAAAATGGATTATCTTTTTCGGGAAACAATTCATCGATAAGGAAATCGCTTTACCGATCGAGCAAATTAAATTTAACGAAAAATGGGAGGCAAAAAAAAAAAGTTAATAAATTTTGTAATAGTTTTTTTGATTTTTTATAAGTGGTAATTTAATTATTTATTTAATTTTGTTTTTTTTTCTTTTTAATATAAATTATCCGGAAGAGAGTTTCTTTCTTGTTTTCGGATCGAAAAAAAAAACGACCAATTTATATTTAAAAAAAAAAAAAAAAAAAAAAAAAAAAAAAAAAAAAAAAAAAAAAAAAAAATAATTTAATTGACCGTCCGAGCTTTGCGGATAACGAGCGAGCGGCAATTAAAGACGTTACGTCACCGGCTCGTATGCACATTATTGGCGCTGATGCGTCATCGGTGCGACCGCGAAAGAGCGCGGGTGGCGCGAACGTTGAACCCTTGACTGACTTGACTCGAGCGCATCGTCGCTCCGAGCTGCGCATGCGCGTATATCAAAAAAAGAATTAATAAAAAAAATTCGATTTTATTTGAAGAACAAAAAAAATAAATAAATAAATTTGTTCACCGAACTTAAATTTTATTTGCAAAACGATCGACGATAAAAATCAATGCTAATGCCAATTGTTTAAAAAAGGTCGCAGCTATTTGTTTTTAACAAAAAGTTGAGGAATCAATTTAACAAAAAAAAAAAAATGTCCAACAGAGTCGAGTTATTTTATTTTTGATTTACCAATCAATTCAATTCGTGACTGAATTTTATTTTTCGACAAGAATCTAATAACCATTAAAATTAATTTTTATTTGCAAAATGATCGGCGAAATAAACATCAATGATTACATTAATTGTTCAAAAGTCACAGCCGTTTGTTTATTTTTTTTTTTTTAAGTGCAATCGATTTAACATAAAAAAACGTTCAGTTCAATCGAGTTATTTTTTATTATTTTATTTATGCCAATTGTTCAAAAGTCGCAGCTATTTGTTTATAAAAAAAGTTGAATCAATTTGACAAAAAAAAAAAAAAAAGTGTCCAACACAGTCGAGTTATGTTATTTTTTATTTGGCAATTAATTCAATTAATAACGGAATTTTATTTTTCGACAAGAATTTAATAGCCATTGAAATGAATATTTATTTGCAAAATGATCGACGAACAAACATCAATGATTATATTAATTGTTCAAAAGTTGCAGCCGTTTGTTTATTTTTTTTTTTTTTTTTTAAGTGCAATCGATTTAACATAAAAAACGTTCAATTCAATCGAGTTATTTTTTATTATTTTATTTATGCCAATTGTTCAAAAGTCGCAGCCATTTGTATATTAAAAAAAAAAAAAAAAAAAAAAAAAGTTCAATCGATTTAACATAAAAAATGTTGAATTCGATCGATTAATTTTTTATTATTTTATTTGGCAATTAATCGTATCGCTAGTCTATTTGAAAGACGCTCGTGGGTTTTCGTAAGCGGGTTCGCATCGTGCATACCGATCGTAAATGTATCGAAACGCGAGCTGAAGCTATCCGGTCGATAACTAGTCCGTGAATAATATGAGCCGCTATAATCGGCCACCGCTCGTACTAATCACGCGAGCACGATTCGCGAATGCAAATTTAATGCACTCGCATTACCATCCGCCTGGGAAATGTAGACTGGTAGAAAGTAGCGCTGACGCTCTGGTCACGAGACCGTCATATTTTATATAAAAATGCCTCTATGATGGATACTTGGAAATATCAGTCTCCGGCTGTCCACGCGACCGGACACAGTGACACAGTATTTCTTAACGATAAAACCATCGATAACCATTTTTTATTTTTTTATTGATTTTTTTTTATTTTTTTTTTATCCTCGGTCGGGACCAAAAATTGTAATCAATTTTTTGCGAAAAGTGACTAAGAACAACAAAATTAATCGACCAAAAATATTACCACGAAATGGCAATAATTTTTTTTTTTATTTTATTTTATTTTATTTTATTTTTTTATATACTCGGTCGGTAACATAAATTGTAATCAATATTCATCCGAAAAGTCACTGAGAATATAGCAAATTACTCGCCAAAAAAAATATTAGCAAGAAACAATTTTTTTTTTTTTTTTTTAATTTTTGTATTTACTCGGTCGGTAACAGAAAGTGTAATCGATTTTTTTTTTTTTTCGAAAAGTGACTGAGATTGTAGCAAGTTATTACTCGCCAAAAGTTATTACGGCGAAAGGACAATTAAAAAAAAAAAAAAAAAATTATATACTCGGTCGGTAACGAAAACTGTAATAAATTTTCCACTAAAAAGTGTCTAAGAATATATTAAATCACGGGCCTAAAATGAACACGAAACGGCAATTAAGACAATTTCTATACTCGGTCGGTAACAGAAAATCTCATAAATTTTCATCCGAAAAGTCACTGAAAATATAGCAAATTATTCTCCAAAAATATTACCGAGAAGCGACAATTTTTTCATATTTTTTTTATATATACTCGGTCGGTAACAGAAACTGTAGTCGAATTTTTGTCCGAAAAGTGACTGATATTATGGCAAATTACTCGCGTAAAAAAAAATTACCCAAGAAAAAAAAAATTACTAGCAGAGCACGTTTTACTAATGCAGTTCCAATTCGCATAAACATTTTTTTGAAAATTGTTGTCCAATAGAATCTAAACAATTTTTTTTTTTGCAATTGATGCAGAAAGTTTATCAATTTTCCTCAAAAAAGTAACCAGAAATTTACCGAACGACTCGCCTAAAAACATTAACACGAAACAACGATTTGTTATTAATTTTTTTTTATAACATACTCGGTCGGTAACAAAATCTGTAATGAACTTTACTCCGAAAAGTGCCTAAGAACAGCAAATTACTCGCCTAGAGACTATAACCCCCCAAAAATAAAAAAAAAACACTAGCAGAGCACGTTCTACTAATGCATTTCTAATTCGCCGAAAAAAGCGTGAAATTTTCTCTAATTCAATTTTCCCGCTTTTTTTTCAATTGATCCAGATGGGTCCACGTACGGGGATACGACGAGAGCCCTGCGCCGCCTGCGGAATGCCAGTCTTCCTCGCCGAAAAATTGCTGATATCTCGTACGCCCTATCACCGTACGTGTTTCCGTTGCGCCCGTTGCAACAACCAACTGACGCCGGGCAACTACTACGAGACAGAGGAGGGCCAATACTGTTGCGAGACGTGTCCGGACGAGGAGGATCCAAAGTCCGTCTCAAAGCCGGTCCTCAATCAGGCGTACAACGAGGCAGTGGTGCTCAATCGGGAGGAGTCACAAAAAAATTCTAGTTACAAACCGGGCTACCAGAGGGCGTCGCTGAGCGACGAGAAGAAGAGCGAGAGAATACACGAAAGGGGGATTCCCCGTTCGAGCGTCGATGAGATCAGGCGTGAATCCCTGGTAGCCGAGAAGATCTCCCACTCCGCCCAGATTCGATTGAACTTCATGACGAAAAATTTGCTGGATGAGAGAGACGACGAAGTGTCGAACGATTCGTCGATAGTCGGCGAGGAGGATCGTTCGGATTCGGAGGAGGCCGAGGAAGACGGTAAGGCAGGAAGGAAAACGGACTCGTCGCCCCCTGGCGGCAGTTTTCGGAACCGCCGCGGTCCGGAGGGCTCGCCGATGAGAGAAGAAGACGGCGACGGACGCGTGGAGGCCGTAGAGACGCCCTTCGAGGTCACGGACAATATTAATACGGTCGCCGTCGAACCGGATGTAGATAAGGACGGAAGTGGCGCTAGTGTCGCTCCGGCGGGAAAACACAAGAGCGACGACTTAGACGATAGGTTAGTCGATAAGGAAGATAGGATTAGTGAGAGCTTCGACAGTGCGGCGAGCGAAGCGACGCGCGATCGTCATCGCAAGGCCGACTCGGTCGGTAAGGAAGGCTCGTCGGACAGACAGGATACCAAAGATACGCTTGGACCGGACATCGACGCTGTCGCGGACACGAGTCAGTGCCTGTCGCTCGTTCAGAGGCGATTGAGGATGTTCGAGAATTCGCCGATCGACGAGAGGAAGATTTCTTCCTTACCGACGGAGAAAAATTTCGAGAAAAAGAGTTCAGTTTTTACGGTGGATAAAGAAGAGATCGAGAAGATCGATAAACCAACGGGGACGATCGAGGAGATCGATAAATCACCGGGGATCATCGAGGAGATCGATAAATCCCCGGGGATTGTCGAGGAGATCGACAAGTCGACGATCGAGGAGGAGAAGTGGTCCGACCTTAAATCGGAGAGGTCGGTAATGGAGGACGAATCGGAGACGAGCTTGCCGCCGGTAGTTCCGAAGCGCACCGCTCCGGAGCTGCGCAAAGCGGGAAAATTCAAAAAGAGGGTTCCGGAGATAACCGTGCTGAACGCTACGGGAATCGATCTCAGCGCTGAGGAGAATTATCCGAGGGATTTGAATCCGTTCGGAAGCGACGAGGAGGAAGCGAAGGAGGAGGAGTCTGCGGGTAATCTGGGAACTTCGAGGAGCGACAAAGTCTCGACGAATCCATTCGGGAGCAGCGACGAGGAGGATGACGACGATGGTCCGAAGATGGTGACGCCACCTCGTCCCGCAGCGCGAACCACCGCCGTCGGTAACAAGTGGAGGGAGGAGAGCAGGAAGGAGATCGACGACGAGGCGCCGACGAAACGAAGATTGAAAGCTCCGCAGATTAACTTGAATCCTTTCTGGAGCGACGACGACGAGGATCACGAGAGCGACGACGAGTGTGGAGTTCACAGTCTCACCTCCAATACACCGGTCCCCAAACCCAGGACGATCAAGTATGTTGAAGTAATCATTAAAGTTACGACACGATTATTTCTTCTTCTCCGCAGTTTCGACATTTCTGTAAATAAAACATTTAGTTTTTATTAAATAATAAATTCATTATGATTATCGTTGTGATTATCGTTATGATTATCATTGTGATTAATTTTTACGTATCGGTAATTGAAGTAAGCTTATGTTCTCTCTTGCAACTTCAGGCAAAGCCCGGAATTGTTTTTGTCCCAACGTAAAAACGATCTTCATCGAGGGGACATATACGCCTCTAATAGTTCCCTGGGAAGCACGGGATCGGCATCGACGCCCGGCGGGACATACAGAAAAAAGAAACCCGCCCCTCCGCCGCCAATCGCCAACGAATTGTTCGCTTCCGGTGCGGACTCGATGCTGTCGCCGAACCGCGGACTGAACACTTTTACCGGAAGCGTTAGTACAATTTCCGTTTGATTATTGATTATCGATTATCGATTATCGATTATCGATTATAGATTATCGATTATCGATTGTCGATTGTCGATTGTCGATTGTCGATTGTCGATTATTGATTATTGATTATTGATTATTGATTATTGATTATTGATTATTGATTATTGATTATTGATTATTGATTATTGATTATTGATTATTGATTATTGATTATTGATTATTGATTATTGATTATTGATTATTGATTATTGATTATTGATTATTGATTATTGATTATTGATTATTGATTATTGATTATTGATTATTGATTATTGATTATTGATTATTGATTATTGATTATTGATTATTGATTATTGATTATTGATTATTGATTATTGATTATTGATTATTGATTATTGATTATTGATTATTGATTATTGATTATTGATTATTGATTATTGATTATTGATTATTGATTATTGATTATTGACAGAACAATTCCCTGCGCACGACGCCACGAGCGCGAAAAGCGAAGCCCGCACCTCCCCCGCCGATGCCGACGAGTACCCCATGCAGTGCGAATCTTATAGCGAACCTGACCCTGACCGAATCACCGATCACGGACAGCGGGAAGATACTCGAGAGCCGAGATTACGAGACTTGGGACGATCGGAAGATCGGCAAGGACGAGGCGAATCGAAACAAACAGAGCATGACGACGATATCATGCGACGAGACGAATCCTTACGGCGGCTACACCGACAAGAGCGTGCAGGGAAAGTGGAAGAGAAAAAAGGGACCCGCACCTGCGCGGCCCATTCCCCACAGACGAAAGGTCGGCCTAAAAAAAAATGTCATCACGATTTTACGAGAATAAAAAAACGATAAAATTAAAATAAGAGTTTTTAAGTTATTAATTTTGTTTTTGTGCAGATCAAGGTAATGTCCCTGAAAGACGTGAAGCTCGAGCTCGACGAGATCGAAATGCAGCAGCAAGGCTTGGAGAAACAGGGCGTGAGACTCGAGCAACTGATCAGGGATAAAGCGGAGTCGGGAAACGCGACTGAAGGTTCGCAAATTCGTACGAAATTTGATTCAAATAATTATTTTTAATTTCAAATTAATTTTTTTTTTAAGTAAAATAAATTTGAATATATACATAGAACTTCATTACTGGGAAATTATTACTATAAATTCTTTATACTTACTTATAAATTAATAGAATTATTACTATTACTATAAAAAATTAATCAGTTCACGGATAAAAAATTAATTCGTTTATAAGATTAAACATTGAAATTGTAACAAGAAAAATTGTTCAATTTTTGTTGGGTTGCAGAGACAAGTTTGGAAATGGACGTCGAAGAGCTCGTACTGGAGCTGTTCGCGCTGGTCAACGAGAAGAACGAGCTTTTCAGGAGGCAGGCCGAGCTCATGCTGCTCAGACGACAGCAGAGGCTCGAGGAGGAGCACGCCGATATCGAGTACCAAATTCGATGCCTCTTGTGCCAGCCCGAAGCGACGAAAACGGACTTCGATAAACAGCGCGAAGAGACTCTTATACAGAGGTTTGCATCCAATCGACGTAGAAAAACGTTTTCTTTATTTCTACATTTATATATTTATTTATTTATATATTTATTTATTTATATATTTATTTATTTATATATTTATTTATTTATATATTTATTTATTTATATATTTATTTATTTATATATTTATTTATTTATATATTTATGTATTTTCACACAGATTGGTGGATATCGTCGAGCGACGGAACGAGATCGTCGAATGTCTCGAGATGGATCGACGCAGAGAAGTCGAGGAAGATCGAAGTATAAACACCCGAATGGGATTGTATGCCGGTAAAAACGATTTTTTAAATTAGTAACATTTTAATTTTCAACTTTTATTTTCAATTTTAATTTCCAATTTTTATTTAAAATTTAATTTTAATGAAAGTGAATAAAAATTGCTACTGCAGGAAAAGAGTGAGGAATCGTCTGTTTCGAATGTTTCAGCGAAGACGAAAAGCGACTTTACGAAAGAGCTCGAAGATGATGAGAACAATCGTTCGAGAAAGTCGAAGAAGACGAAACTGAAGGAGAAGGCTAAGGAGAAGATACTGCGCAAAGTTCACAGGAAGGACGCCGACAAGGACGTGGACGAGGCTGAAGTCAAGCTGAAACGCCAAAACAAGAGGAAATGGTTCTAAAAGAAAATCATAAAAAAAGATAAACTTTGAAAGAGGACACAAGACGAGAGCATAAAACTTTCGCACTGGACTAAAAAAAAAAGTGCACGAACTGCGCGCTGACTACGACTACGCATTGTTCAGTTGACATTTAATACGCGTTTTTCTTTATACACATATATTTTTTTTCTCATCTACCTATTGTTTTATATTTATGAAAAACAAAATTAGTTAAATATGTACGTTTGTAGTTAAATAAATAGACTTCGCTAATACGATTCTCGCCGTCGCCGTCGCGTCCGCCTCGAGGTCGGGAAGATTTTTTAATGAAAAAAAAGATCGCAATTTTCTCGTAAAAAAATCTTTTTAGCCTTTATTAAAAATCTTAAGTATTCGCACAGGAGTCTCGTCGAACTTCATGAACAAACACGGCTTTGGCACAGCTCTGTCTTCGAAGGACAGTCCACAATCGTCTGCGAAAAGAAGAATTCAGCGTATAAGAAAAAAAAATCTGTTACCCGCCGCTGAACAGAAGTCTATTTTTATTTACAATAAAATGAATAATATCGTATATTTATAAAAAAAATTGAGGTGTTCATATTCGTCCCTGCTCGTCGATAATATTAGTTTATAAAATAAAAATTCTTCGGGTTCTCGAATTTTTCCAAAAAATGTTCTAGAAAAATTGAAGACTCCGAAATTTTATTTTTTTTTCGTCGAACGATGTAAAAAAAAAGAAAAGTCTCACCTAGTTTATTAAAAAAGGCGCCGAGAGTCTCGTCGTTTCGGACGGTCGCGGCGATGACGACGAGTGCGTCGGACCTCGCTAGGAAGACTTTGAGGGCTCTGGTCAGTGCGAACAAGCCGGAGAGACTGTCGTCGTAGATGACGTCGGCGGCGAGGAGAACGTCGGGATTCGCCCAGCCGGCGTCGCCGTCGCTCTCCTGGATCGACAACCAGGCCAGCCGCCTAATTCTCACGTCCGTGCTCCGAAACGTCGTCCTGTACGACTCCTCGCTCCACTCTACCGTGCGGAAGGCTTCGCGTCCCATTTCTTCCTCGTCGGAAAAATTTCTTCGGACGTTATTCACCAGCATGTCGAGCACACTCGAGTGACCGTCGGTGAATGTGTAGCGCTTCGGCGAACAGGTGGAAACGACCGAGAGACCGGTCAACCCCGTGCCGGAGCCGAGCTCCAGCACGATCTTGCCGCTTAGCTTCGATTTGTTGACGAAGCACCATTCCGCTAGAGCAAAACCAGCCTGGTAATTTTGACAAGCGAGCAACAACATTAGATCGAAGGATTTTTCTACGCCTAGGTGAAAAACGCGAAAAGCGCTAATCGGGCGAAAACGGCACGGAAGAAATATTGAAAATTCTTAAAAATCGTTGATTGCGAAAATTGAAAAATCGTTGTTCACTCGATTGTTTTTTTTTTTTTTTTTTTTTTTCAAGGCGATATTCTACGTATTTTTTCCCGCTGAATACGAATATAACAATTACTTTCTTACCAGCCCGATATTTCCTATTACAATCCCAAATATTACGATTTTTCGTTAATAAAATCGAGATTTTCAATGTCTCACTGTAGTTTATCGCCAAAAACGCCAGCGGATTCGTGTTCAGCGGGACAAAATACGTCGAAAAATGTGGCAGTTCATTTAAAAAAAAGAAGAAACAAAAATTCATCAAAATATTCCAATGCCGCGATTTTAGAGAATTTCCGGAGACTTTGACTATTCAATTCGCCGTTTATAATCTTAATTTTTATTTTTATTTCATCAGAAAATTGTATTTAATTTGTTATATGAGAACGTTTTTGGAAGCACGTTAAGGTTCAGGAATTTTGTGGTGTACACGCTCAGTCACTGCTCTTGTCTCTATCGTACTTTTGTCGTTGTGCGAAAGAAGAAATCGGTAAGAAGAAAAAAACTGTTTCTTTTTTTAATTGAAAAAAAAAACATTGATCGCAATTTCATTATTCGGTGGAAAGAGTATGGATAAGCGTACATTTTTCTGTGCTGTCTTCGCTGTGACGAAATAAAATATACCTGCCAAGTGTGCAATCCCGTTGTCCCCTCCGATATCAAGTTTTTGCTTTCCTGCAGAATTATTCTATCTGCGTCCTGTTGCTTCAGCAGAAATTGCAGGTAATGCGTGGGATCCGCGTCATCATTGATAATCATGTAATTCGTCAGCGTTTCGTAAAGTTTGTCGTAGACGTCGCCGTCGCCGCTGTTCTCGGACTGAAATAAAAAAATATATTATTATTATTATTATTTCAATTTACAGAATGTAAATATACGTATAAAATTTTTAACGAAGCCTAGAAATTTTCCTAATTTCAAAGATTAATTTATACGATAAACCTTTTCGATCAGCATGCGAAGAAAAGCCTTCCGGTACGTCAATCTCGACGGATACTTCAGTGAACGAGGGTCTTCGATGGTGTTTTCAAAAATCTTAATCTGTGTATTGTAGTCGAGTGCCCCATCCGGTATCGTTCCGGATTGCTAAAACAAAAGACATTTCAATAAATACCATTTTGATAAATAGATTTTGATAAATAAAAATGTATGTTACGGAACTCACCGTAAAGTTGAATTTGTTGATCGGTGCGCAGCAGAGATACTGCTTTTTAATGTACTCGATATCATTGTCCGCGAGCAGCATTTTGGCTTAAAAGGAAAAAGTATAACGATAGAAAATTGTATTACAGAATGCACCGAACAATAAAAATATACAACAGTAAATTGAAGTTAAGCAAACCCAGTTTTTCCGACGACTGGGATGATCTTTTTCCTTCACCGATTCATTGGTAACAAAAAATTTAATAATATTCGGGCTCGCAGCACTGTTTACGCGTGAAAAAAGAGGTCGATTCTCAGTTCTCCACGTGGGATTCACCCTACCACCAGAGATTTGTACGTGTACAGCGGTACTCTTAAGTATTTCTTCCATCGTCAGAATTATTGGGTGATTCCCCGAACGGTGCAACGCCATTGGTCGGATTCCCGACGGCGAGCGCTAATAGGCCGGCGCTTAAATAACCCGACTGTACGCTGAGTTTGCGCAACCTTACCGATTGGGTCCTCGAGAGCGACACGACAAAAACGATTAAGGGGTTCGCACCGAAAGGCGCTTTAAAACAGCGTTTTCTTCCTCTGGAGGGCGCTTTCCCGTTTTCTCCGCTCGCTGCGTCGTGCGTCGCTGCGGGGTGCGAAAATTCGATGGACAATCGCTCCATAATCGTCCGTGAATAATTGGTCCGTCAAAAACTGACAGACGATGGGCCTGCGATTCGTTAAACGGCTCCCCCCCGGTACTTCCCCGACGTGAAGTTCCGATTTTGGGGCACGTGGGCCCGCTCGGACCAGTGAAGTACGAAACAAAAAAACTTAATTGAAAAAAACGGAGAAATCACAGATAACTCGCAAATCGAAAGGTTTCTCCGTCGTTCGGCAATTGAGCTGAAGCCAATTTTTTTCATTGGCGAAAAAAATTAATTGCTATTTGACGAAGCAAAGCGAAGCGAAGAGAAGACTGCCGAAGCACCGAAAAGACTCCGATGAGTCCTTCGATGAAACTTCAGCGCATCGATGTTATTCGAGCTCAGTAGCGAATCTTTTCACCTCGGCACGAAGGATAACCCTTAACAAAGTCTTCGTTACGTGGTAAATTTTGTCTTCTTTTGTTTCTCTTCATTTTTTTATTTGGGAATAGTCGAAGAAGTTATGAAATTTTCTTTTACGTCTCTTCCGCAGAAATGGTTGAACTTCGATAAAAGAAGAACCGAGCATTCGCCATGGCATCCGCGGTGGAACAGCAAACCACGCTGGAGTTCTATCAGGCGATGGCGGACTTCAAAAACATGTTTCCTCAGATGGACGACGACGTCATCGAAGTAAAAATATTTTTTACAGAGTAGAAAATAGTTATTTGTATGGCAAGGGTGTGGAAAGGGAATTCTTGACGAGTGTGAAAATGTGGCATTCACACGAGTCAGAACTTCATTTTCTACGTCCATGCTTTCCACATAATTTTTCCTAACAAATTCATGAAAATCGAGCTTTTCGTTTTTAGGAACTTTGCGTAAAAAGGCACTTTTCTGCTCTAAAGCGGGAAAAAATACCATATTGCGTTTGTACGCATGTGCAGTATGTTTCCCGCACACGATGCGACAAAGTGCCTTTCTGCGCACACTTCACAGGAACGGAATGCAAGATTTTACGTGCATGTGTTAGGAAAAAATTGTTTCTCAAAAGTTACGATACTTTGATCGACAAGTGAAAAATCAACTCTTTCAGGCTGTGCTGCGCTCGAACCAGGGTGCGGTGAACACGACGATTGATCAGCTTCTCGCCATGAGTACGGACAATGAGAACGAGAAGATCCGCAGCGAACTGGAACAGAACGAGGAGCCCGGCAAGACTCCGAAAGTTGCGAAAACCGAGGCTGGAAAGTCTCTGCGCGGCGTTCACAAGTGGAAGCCGCCGCTCTTGGGTCCGTTGCCCGATACTTTTCTGAGAATTCCGCAGCAGCTCGCTGAGGGCTCGGAGACCTCGGAGTCCGGCAGTGCACCGGACACTTCCCTGCTCGAGGACGAACGTATCGCAATGTTTCTGCAGAACGAGGAATTCATGGCAGAGCTTCGCTGGAACGAGGACTTTCTGACTACGTTGGAAAACGGTGAATTGCAAATTATCTTCTTCACGTATTATTGTCACTGTGTATAATTATTATTACAAATCGTCAATGCATATAATTTTTACTTATTATTAATCCGATTGACGGTACTAAAAAAAAAAATAAAAACTTAAAAAATTAGACGCCAAGCTACAAGGCACGGGAATTGAAAAATGCAGCGGCGCTGCCACGCACGACGACGAGGATCTCTTCAAGGAGAGACTAAGAAACATGGGAAAAGGTAACGCAGCAAAATTGCGAATTAATTTTGAACGCAATTAATTAAATATGAAGTAATTTGAAAGTCGCGAACGCCTTTTTTTTTACTTTTCCAGTATCGCGACGCAAATTCGCACAGCTCACGAAAGTCTTTACGCGCAGCAAGAAGCGCGGCGGTCGTCAATTGTTGCCGCCAACAGCGTCCTGCGACGATCTTCTGGATCCCGAGGAGTCGTCCAGGCCCCAGACTTAAGGCGGAAATTACGAGCAAAGGAATCTCACGAAACGAAAGCGCACCGCGCAAAAAAAAAAAAAACAAAAAAAAACAAGCTAGTCGAACGGCTCAGTTGAGTAGAAAAAAAAAAAATCGAAAGAAATTTACTTAAACGAACAAAATTAAACACAGAAAAAAAAGATGACAGTAAAAACTCAAAAGTGAGATAGTTTGTCGACACAGAGCTAATTCTTCGTGCTATACTCGTGAGTTCATGTTGTATTTAGTCGAATTCTCGTAAGATCGTTGCCAGCGGCGTAGAAAATTAAAGATACAAAAGAAGAAGAAAAACACAAACGAAACGAAAAAAAAAAATAAAAAAAAATAAACGATAGATAAATTCGTGAATATCGAAGTCATAAATTCGTAACGAAATAAACAAAAACATGATAAAAATCGCGACGCAAACTGAAGCACGGGCCGAGGATGAGGATGGAAAAATGAAGAGACAAAAAAGTCGATTAGTTTTTAGAAGACACTTTGGAGACTGAATTTTACGAACGGTAGACAACCCCGTAGTTGATTGTTCGTTGAGAAACGTTGTTGCGCAATTTGTTTATTCGTTTTTTTCGCGGGTACGTATTGTTGATAGAAAAATCGAAGCACGACGGGGATAATTTTTTTTTTTTTTATATATTTTTTTTTAATCGCGATCCATGAAAATAATTGTATGATTGTTTGCTCAGGATTCAAAGTGCACTCAAGCATTAAATGCCCCGCCGCACCTAGTCATTGATTCTAGCCGTCGTCTCTAGTGATCGTCGTTCGTCGTCGAGTCGTCATTAATTATCTACCCATCGATATTGTTAACGTAAAAGTATTTATATATAAATGACACTAGCGTATAGGAATATTATGCGAGAGAAACGTGCGGCGCGATCTGCGCACGCGCGAACGTTAATTTGGCGCTCTGCTCGAGGTAATTTTTCTTAGAGAGCCGAAATCGAAGAAAAATAAGAAAAAATGTACACGATTATAATTACAGTCTAGTACTAGTAATTTCTGCGTTTGTGATCTACATTGTGAGAAAGCGTTTCCGTTGTTGTATTTCGAAATCGTTTTACGCGAATCTTAAGAACTTAATCTAGTCAATTTCTTTTTTTTTTATTATTATTTACTTATTAAACGCATTATACGTTAACAACGCATTTTATGATGATGAATAAATGTCATTGAAATAACAATTTTTTTTTTTTTTCTCAAAGTTTTCTGGAAATTACTATGAAAAATCGATTCGACGACAAGCGAAACTCAAGGTCTTTTCAAGGACTTCGAGGACTTCAAGGTCGGACTCAATGAGAGGGTCAAAACAGTAAAACAGGTGTCGAAAATTTTCGTAATCAATATTATATATTTCCGTAATTATGTCATAATAGCTGTACATCGCGTGTTATCGATAACACGACTGTAAACTGAAAACGGACCGAACATTTTTTTCGAAAATTTTGCCTTGGTCCATTATCGGTTCCCGCAGCCGAAAAACGACCAAGGTCGTATTTTTATTCTGTCCTTTCATTAAAAACAGAATTACAAAATTAAAAGCAAAACAAAGAAAAATTAAGAAAACTTAGCCAAAGATTTTAATGAAAAAAACGTTCGGTCCTTTCTCGGTTTTCACAACCGCAAAAGGACCAATCCAAAAACATACAGTCCGTTTTATCGTTTTTGCGGTTCGTTTCGTTCCCCAACGGACGTGTCTGTTTTTTTATTTTTTTCTTGCTAGGGTTTCCAGCCAAAGTGAGATTTTCAGTAGGAATTTGAACACCGTATAATGGTATAAAAATCTGAAAAAAAAATTAAATAATACGTCCGATTTTTTTCAGATCCTTGGCACGTCGCAGAGTATTGAAATTTTGATCGAATTAAACTTTTGGTTGGAAAAATGCGATGCGTCCTTAAAGATAAGTAAGATATGAATGCGGCTGATATCCCACATAGCAATTGAAAGACAACAAAAATTGCAGACTTCTTAGATGTGCTCTAAATTAATTTCTAACGAACTCAGAATGTCCTCTGAAAGACATCGAATGCGTCGATTTCTGACTACTGACAGTACTCTCAAACATTAGAACTTAAGTAAGTCTTTTTGTGGACTTACTCCAGAATACTCCAGAGTTAATCCAGAATATTATTGTACGGTGCGATACGTATATAAAGAGTTCCCGAAAAAACTTTCTTAAGTTCACATGTTTCAGGTGACTACCAATGGTCCGAAAACGACGCATTCGATATCTTTCAGAAGACATTCAGAGTTCATATCGAAATAAATTCGGAGCACATACAAGAGGTCCGCCGTTTTTTACGATGCATTGATGAAGTATATGTGTCGTCCAATTGTTATGTGGGATATTGTTTAAAAATCCGACATTTACGTATCGGGTTGCTTGAAGAAAACCCTCGCGCCCGATAGACTGTAATAGAGTAGCTGAAACTCGGCGCTCCTCTCGTTGAGCCTCTTCAGAGTCAGCGCTCTCGTCTGCTGTAGCTTCTCGTCCTCGGCGTCGTCGTTGTTCTCGGCCGCCGATTTTTCGGCGTTGATGTGACGATGAACCGTCTCGAACCAGTCGAGACCGTCGAGTTCGTTGCTCTGATCGAGAAGGGCGTTTATGTAGGCGATTCCCATTGCGAAACCGTCGTCGGTGAAGGCAGCGCCGTCTTTGTTCTTCTTGAGAATCTTCTCTTTGTTGGAGAGAGCGTTGTCGACGAAGCTCAGAGTGAGCGGCGGAATTATAGCGTAGAACTGTTGCAAATGGTGAGACTTCGCATCGCGAAAGGACGAGGCGAACACGTCGACCAGCAGCTTGAAGTAATGAATTCCCTTGGTGAAATTTTGCACCAAATTGGCGACGTCGTCCTCGAGCCGCTTCGCGGCCGACTGCGTCGTTCCGGAGTAATCGAGAATCCTGCAAGTGGCGACGCGAGTTCGGTAAATAACAAGTTTGATATTTAATCGGCTAACAACTAACGACTATTTATCGTATTTTACCGAAAGCTATTTATTTTACGGTGGCAATCATTGCATGCAATTAATCTCTAAACGTCGAGTCTTCTCTTTCACCGAAAGAATATTTATAAATTTATCATTCATTTTAATGAGCTTTACGTTATTTTTTTTTATTTAAGAATATTTCAGCTTTGTAAATGAAATGTATCGAATATTTCCTCAACAATTTTTTTTTTTAATCCAGATTGTATCAGTTTATATTTTCTTAAGAAAAAAAAGATACTTAAACTTTTTAAAGTAGAAAAATTAATTAAAGGATGTTCATTACACAATTAGTCTTCGAACGATTTCTTTACTTTCAAATAATCAAGTTTTTGGAATCCCGATAATTGTGAAACCTATTCTCAGTATCTTCTCGTTCCGTCGTGAATGCCATATTTCGCCTCTTAAAGAAGAAGTGACACTCGAATGATCGAGATAAATATATCGAAATAATCGAAATCGTGAAGCGGTTTTCTTGGCCAATCGGGATCGTCCATTTCATTGGTAAGATCGGCGCACCTAGCCTAAAAGAACCGAAGCAATCGCGTTGCTAGTTAATTATAAAACTATGATTGCCTTATCACAGCAATGTTCTTTTGTTTTTTTTGAAATTTTAATACATAAGTGAATTTTTAATAATATAATAAGCATGAAAGGTTTGGCAACGCTTGACCGAAAAAAACAATTGACCGGTAATATTCCAACTCTACCTGCAAGTCTCCTCGAATGGCGTCGTCGAGTTTATGTCCGGAAGGAACGAGATGGCGTTTGCGCATGCGTGCAGACCGCCGGACCTTATGAGCCTGACGTAGCCCAGAGCGTTGCCGATCTGCGTTATGAGTTGCCGAAACTGATCGAGATAGCTGAGACCCTCGCCGGACATTCCGAGTTTCCTTATGACCTTCTGAAACTTCTCCGCTCTCTCGTATGTGTAAGGCGTCGCGTCGTTCTCCCTGCGCGCCTTGACGAATCTTATGTCCCTCAGCAGCTTGGACTTGATGTGCTCGTCGAATAAAAATTGCGAGAATATATGCAATTTTATTCGCAAGAATTGATAAACGAAGTTGACAGTGGTGCTCATTATTCCGGTGCCGTGAGTCCTTATAGAATTGGCGATATGGCGAATGCCGATGGTATTGAGATGCTTGTTGGAGCTCTTGTGCTCGACGAACGTCTGGGTATTGAGATTGTAGAGATATCGCGAGACGAATTTTTGTATGTCGCGCATTATCTCGAGAGCATCGAGGCCCTGTTCGAGGGTCTGCGTTGGCAGAAGATTCTGCACGGTCTCCAATGAGAATTTGTAATTTGCAAGTGCATGCATGGTTCTGTAGGTCTTCCAGTCGTGCAGCGCAACGGTCGTCAGATTGTAGAATGTATCGTCGAGATAGTGTTCGACGAAGCGTTTCGAGCTGACGAGAACCCCTGCGACCGGAAGCGGCGACGACCTAACGATACGTCCGCCATCTTTGGCGCCAATTTTGAACGGATTGGTGGAGTCCAACTTCAGATGAGAGTGGACGTGCAGTCGCAGATTGGTCTCGATCTCACGGCAAGCCGGCTCGAGAACGTTCTTCACGAGCATCTCCTTCAGTTCGGCGCTTCTCTCCTTGTCCGCAGTCTCCTGACCGACAACGGCGCTGTTGAAGGCGTTCAGCAGGTGAGTCACGTGACTGATGTCCTGATTGTTGTCGGTAACCGAGGCCAGATAAGCCGGTATCATGCTCCGATGATGGATGAGAATCGAGTAATCGCAGCTCTCCGATATGTCGTCGTGGAGTTCGGCTATCGTGTCGTAGTCGTCCAATTTCTGACGAAGCTTGGCGGCTTCCTCGTCCTTGAAGGTGTCGGCGAGCTGGCGCGCATATGCCAGTGCGCACCTCACGAGCAAGCGCCTATCAGCGCTCGCTGGACCGTTCATTAGTCTGACGCTCAGGCCAATCAACGAGAGGGCGTCGAGTCTCTCCCTGCTGTAGCCCTGATCGCGCTGAATGAGACCCTTCTTGGCCGAGTCCAATATAACGAGGATCTCGTAGCTGAGACACTGCAGAGCTCGGCCCTGCGCCTGCGCGACGACCGGACCGAGGCTGTTGAAGGTCGTCTCGAGCGTCTTCTGCACCTCGATGAGTCTGCAGATTATCTGCACGGTGCTGCGCGTCATTGGTTTGCCCAGATTGGCGTGCATATTCGTCAAGCAGGACACGAGCTCCGACAGCGTGGCGAAAGTTCCCATTATTTCGATCAGCAGCGAGCACTGTCTCTTTATGTCCTTTATCTGAAAATCGCTGCTCGTTAGAAACTCCTGAGCGTCCAGACACCAGAGCATCGCACGATAAATCAAATTTCCCGCGCTCTGCGACAATTTTTGGGTTCTCGCTGCGAGAAGCTTCTCGCCCACCTGCTGACTTATCGAAGCGCCCGCCTCGCGCGGCAAGCATTCGCCGAGAAATTCTCCCGCTATCCAGATTACGTTTCCTATTAGCGTCGCTGCGTAGAATCGCTTGTTGGCCTCGACGAGCCTGCGCAGGAGTTTCTTGTCGCAGACTCCGAAGAGCTTCGCCGATACCACTGCGCCAATGTTTGCTCTTATCCAATTTTTTTTTGCCATCGCCGGCTGGTAGAATTTGCTCTCCACGTCTAGCATCGCGTTTCTCAGATAGGTCAGCAGATGATCGTTCATGTTCGATGTCTTCGATACGTTCATGGCGTGCTCGACGCTCTTCGCGAAGAGACTCTTGCCGAGCAGCTGCGTCTGCAGATCCTTCAGCAACTTGTCGAAGATCAACAGCTTCGACTCCGACACGGAGAACTTTGACGGATTGTGCATCACCGAACGCACTTGAATTCTGTAAGTCTTCCAGCGATCGACGAGCGAAGGATATGAATTCACTATCTCGTCAAAGGTGACGAGCACGCAGAAGAGGTCTAGCGTGTGCTCTATCAGCGAGGGAAGATAAATCTCATCCGCGCCTCTCGACAAGCTAGACAATTGTTCGACGCTCAGGTGCAGAACTGAGAAAATTCTGTTTACGAACATCGACAAGTCTTGGACATCCGCGAAGAGACCGGCGAAGCTTCGATTCGCCCCTTCGGCGTCGCTCTCGGCGTTCGACAGAAGCTTCGTGTAAAATTTGTGCGAATCCGATTTGAGAATTCTTATCTCTCGGCACGTTCCGGCCACTGTCGCCAGAATCTTCGACAGCGTCTTGTTCTCCATTTCTACCAGGTCGACTATGCCGGCACGCTCCTCTATTCTGTAGACCAGACGGATCGGTCCCTCTTGAAGGTACTCCAGAGACGAAACCTCCTCCAAACGACTCGACGCGAGAGTGTCGAAGAACCTTCCGTACTTTCGCAGCTGAACATTGCCCGCCGCTTTGTGGATCTCCTCGTCCCTGCTCGAGCCCCATCCCGACGAGTCGATCATCTCCGAAAGACTTTCGATACGGTTTTTTCCTAAAAGAATTACGAGAGACCAGTAAATGAAAAACAGATTATTATTATCATTATTGTCATTATTGAATGACTGTCACCCTTAGGTAATAGTCGGGCAACCAAAGTCTAATAATTTATTTCACTCCGTGCATAAAGTACAGTTTTACGCACGCTTCGCGTGCGCAAAACTCCCCTTTTGCACCACGTGAAATAAAATTTTGTACGATACTCGTGCGAAAAACGTTTTCTTAACTCGTGTGATTGCAACACTCGCCTTTGGCTCGTGCTGCAAACTCACACTTGTCAGAAAAAGTTCTTTCGCACTAGTATCGTAATGTACTATTATGTGTTAATCGTTATCACTGTGATCAATGTTCAAATAAAATTTATGTATTATTATTTATTGGATGCATAGATGCAAGAAAGTACAGTACAGAGTAATCATTTACATCAGATTAATTAATTGTCGGGTTGGCTAGCGCCAAACTTCATGACCAGAAAATTCTTTTTTCGCAGAGTACAATAATTTCTTTTCTTTCGAGCACCTTGTGTGGGTCGCATACGCCCTATCATAGGCTTGTTCGCGATCACGAATCCTTATACCACCCCTATAATCTTCCTATCCTAACTAATTCATTTATTTATTTATTTACGGGTCCTGCCCTTTTACATATTATTAACTAGTATTTCAAACATAATAGGAACATTTATGCATTATTAACATTTCAAATGTAGTATCTTCGTATAAAAAATGAACGCTTCCACATACATAGAAATAGAAAATAGAAACTTGAAAAATATAACATGGCAATGGCTTCATCGGATTTCATAGCTTCGAGCGTAATGTATGATCCTCTCTGCTGCTGCTTCTTTAAAGATCGCCAAAACGTGAAATAACGAAATAATGAAATATATATTGTCTATATTTATATTGAGATGCGAACTGGTGATATTATTCTAATTGTAGAGATAATTTAATAAATTATTGATTACTGATGTCTTTATGTTTATATTGTATGTAAAAGGATTCATCCCGTAAACGAATGAATAGATAAGTAAATAAATGAAATGCGAACTAGGCATATTATTCTAATCGTAGAGTTTTTTTTTTTCTTACATCCTTTTTTTTAAATAATTTAAATAATTTTGTTGTTTTTACGAGTAACGTTACGTATTAAAAAAAAGATAGATTATGTACGCGCTGGCGCGAAATTTGAGGTTATGTACATCGTTGCGTGATCTTTTTTTTGCGATTTCTCGTGGTTCTCGTTAAAAAGATGTATTTATTTTTTTACCACTTTGTGCAGAGCGAAGGGTGTGACGATTCTGTCGGGTTTTTTTGACGTTTCGGTCATCGGCTCGTCGAGGAACGAAGATTTAATGACGATTTTGACATAACGAGAGAGCGTCGTGGCTCGTTGTGGGTGTCGCTCTGTCGTCGGGTAAGGTTGAGCGACACTGATACGGAAGGGACACAGCGATAAGTGATGTGCAGCCCAGAAATTGGTAGGAAAGAAACTTAGCGACGGTGGATCGGTAAGTTAATTTTTTCTGATAACTCTACGGTAGGACGATCAGCTGGCTTGGCTAACGCGAACCCAGCGCTTCGCTATATATTGATCTGCCGCTCAACGGGTTCCGGGATAGTGCAAGGAAGAAGTTTCTTCGATTTCATTAGAAATATAGGCGTCGTTGATATTTAATTATTTAATTTAATTATTTATTTAACGGGAATAACCCTTTTACAAAGATATAATATAGTATAGTCGTATAATATGGTAATATAGTAGTATAGTAGTATAGTAGTATAGTAGTATAGTGGTATAGTAGTATAGTGGTATAGTAGTATAGTGGTATAGTAGTATAGTGGTATAGTAGTATAGTGGTATAGTAGTATAGTGGTATAGTAGTATAGTGGTATAGTAGTATAGTGGTATAGTAGTATAGTAGTATAGTAGTATAGTAGTATAGTAGTATAGTAGTATAGTAGTATAGTAGTATAGTAGCATAGTAGTATAGTAGCATAGTAGCATAGTAGCATAGTAGTATAGTAGCATAGTAGCATAGTAGCATAGTAGTATAGTAGTATAGTAGTATAGTAGTATAGTCGTATAGTAGTATAGTAATATAGTGTAGTATAGTATAGTATAGTTTAGTATAATATAGTATATTAGTATAGTATAGTATAATATAGTCTGTTTGTTTTGGCATGCGATAATAAAAAAAAATTATAGTCGTCTATGCGAGTGTACAAATTCTGAAACGCCTTGTATAGATCAATAAAAATTATATCGATTACCTGTAACGGAAATGACGTAAAGTAATTTGCACATGACCACTTCATGCTTTACGATTTTGCGCATAACTTTATCTATGAGAAATTTCATAGAATTGCAATACAATTTTCAATATAAAAAAAAAAGGAAAATGTTATCCTTTGAAAATTATAAACTTAAAGCCCTATATAAGCGATTTCGCCGATTTTCGACGTACTTTTCTAAGACGCGCTTAAAAAAAAAAAAAAAAAAAAAAAATGTATATATTGACAACATTTTTTTGTTATACATCATTTATGCACATGGTTAAGTATATTAAAAAAAAAATCAAAAATATTATCAAATGGCGAAGATATTACATAATAAGTCAATGAATTTTTTTTTTTTTTGCGCGAACGTTGATGGTGAAAAAAAAACAAAAAAAAAATGAACATATCTATAATTGCATAGTGAATGTATCTTCAGTGTGAAACAACGATATTATTCTGTAAAAATTATTATAATAAAAATTCGAAACTTAAAGTTTTTTTTTTTACTCAATTTTCTGTCGGTATTTTATTTTTTATATATATATATTTTTTGTGTCATTGTAATTTTTGTTTCCGTGGTTGACACGATAGGCGATGATGCTCCGAGGGTGTGTTGTGAAAATTTCAAAGCGATCTGAACCATCGTTCAAAAGTCAGAACTTTCACAGGGTTCGAAAAAGTGAATTGTGAAAAAACGGCCTTTGAATAAAAGTTTTTACGCTCCAAATGCTGTAACTGTGACAATTTTTTGAATTTTTCAATTCTGTAAAGCTTAAAATATTCCCAACCGTTCAGGCTAATGGAATCAAAAATAAAAAAAAATAAAAAAATGAAAAATTCTTCGCGTATATAAGGCCTTAACGTATAGGCACATACAATTGAAAATTGAAAATTGAAATTTGAAAATTGAAAGTTGAAAATTGAAATTTGAAAATTGAAAGTTGAAAATTGAAATTTTCATATGGTTTCCCCATAAAAGTTGAAAATTGAAATTTGCATATTTTTTCACTTTCGGCGTTTTCGTCCAATGTAATGTTATCGACACTGAATGAACAAAAATGTTACGTGGCTCACAGCCGATAAAATCGATCGCTCGGCTCGCGCTCCGATTATGCAAATTAAAAGTGTCGTCACAATTACGAACAAATGCTTCGTTTGCAAGTGACATCGATCGAACGATTTCACATCCGGCGTATTCGACTGTAACGCACACGCTAGTCGCACACCGGAACAAATTTTTTGTAATTTTTTACAATCTTTCAAATTTTACGAAATATCTCTGAGATACGTGAAAATAATATTTTCAAACAATGTACTCCTAATATATTGTTTGTATTATATTATTATATTCATATTAATAACATAAAATAATATACTTGATGTAAGATGAGCGGACAAAAAATATTTAAAAAAAATGTTTTGGAAAACATTTCACAAATGTTTTTATTTTTAATATCGTTAAATTATTTTCAATACCTCAGAAATATTTCCGTGCCATTGTCGTAAAAAAAACAAAAAAAAATTAGCTTTTCACAATATCTACGAAATACATTTACGACCGTGTCTCTTGATAATGAAAACCGCTTCTCCTTCGATACCGGAAGGAGGCGAGCAAAAATAACTTATCGAACGGCTAAGTGGTATTCGGTAGTTCAGGCACGAATCTCCGGGGAGTCCCCGATCGATATCTAATCTCTGCTCTACACAATAAAGGTCCGCAATGTATGATTTTTTTTTTTTTTCAGCACGATTCACGTTTCCGATTTTTCTATTTACACGATTTTTATCTTACTCCGTTTCTTACTGACGATTTATTTATCGTCACCGATGGTGGTTTCAACGTCACCGAAGACAATAATGCTGTTATCCTCTGCTATTACTTTCTTCACCTTACCTATTCTTATGATCTAATTCTTTTGTTATTAATGTTTTCTTATATATATATATTTTTTTTTGGTTATTATCAGTTTGTTATTATTATTTCATTCGGTTTAGTTTTAAGTTTACTCCTTTTTTTCTCTCTTGATCGTCGGGTTTTTCTTGTATCGCTGAATGCATGTATGCACGGTGTCCTTAGGGGGGCTTGCCCCAGGACACGAATAAAACAACACTGTCTATCTATCTATCTATCTATCTATCTATAATCTTTTCGCTCTCGACAATTTACTTTACAAAATATTTTATTCACTGACGCGAATGCCACGTCTCGTAATAAATTCATAAATTACACATGTGTACAATATTTCAAAGTTTCAAGTAATATTAATGGAAGTGTTCGGATTTTAGATACGGAATTGAATTTTTTTTTTTTTTTTTTTTTCTTTAATATCTTCAATCGTCGACACGATTGTTTCCGTTTGTTATTTTCGTTCGAATTAATTGGTGTCGAATTTTCGATCGTCAAAAATAAGTTTGCGACGAAGTGTCTGAAAAAAAAAAAAAAAAAAAAAAAAAAAAATGAATTCGTAGTGAAGTTCGATGAGGGCTCGTTGACTATTTCTTCTTTTACTTTCGAGGGATCAAAATTCCATGTCCCAGCCGGAAAACTCGTCGGGTGGAATCGTGCGGTCGGGAGGATACCGCTCGAAATTCCTCGTGTCCGTTTGACTGCGAACCTGCAGGTGCGTTAAAAACATTTTTATTAAAAATTTAATTTTATTACAAATTTGTAAAAATTTATATATATTTTTTTTTTCACGAAATTGAGATAAAAGAAAAATACCGACCGTTGGTACGATTGGGGCGGGTAGGGCCAGTCGTTGAAGAGCCTGCCAGTTGAAGCCGGAAAACCACCTGCGATGCCGCAAATTATGAATATTTTGTAATTAAACAAAAAAAAAAAAAAAAATCGATTTTCAATCAAATAATGAATCCGAGGCAGAGTTGGGCAGTACTCGAAGTACATGAGTACTTATTTGGCACTTAAAGTCCGTATTTAAAGTATCGAACTACTTTTTTGTACTTTAAGTACTATTACTGAGTACGAAGACCAAAGTACTTGTTCAATTTTGAGCATAGCTGAACCCTTTGAGGAAGCTATGCGAGAAATTGTAATAAATGAGGAAACCATGTGCACATTACTTTGCAACTCTTTCGTAACGTAAAAAAATGTCCGTCTCATAAAATTATTTTATTTCCAAGCCAATATTTTCCATTTAAATCCCAAAAATACGATTTTTCGTGAATAAAATCGAGATTTTCAATGTCTCACTGTACTTTAGTCCCAAAAAAGCCAGCGGATTCGTGTTCAGCGGGAAAAAATACGTCGAAATACGTGGCAGCTCATTTTTAAAAAATAAAAAAAAAAATTCGTCAAAAAATTCGACAAAAAAGCTTTCGAGTCCATTCTTCGCGTTTTTCAACGTTCTGAAACTGCCCGATAAAACGCTTCTGGAACTTCGGACAAGATCTTATCTTGTGTATTTTTTCCCGTAGAACACGACGAGCACCTCGGATTTCCCCTGGCTCCATTGGGAGTCGAGATATCGACGTTTGAAAATCACGAAAATCGACGTTTTTTTCAAAAGTCGTTCAGAAATTGAAAAATCGTTTCTTGGATTAATCATGGATTAAAAAAAATCTAAAAAAAAATGCTCGAAGCATACTTTCAAGTGGAACTAAAATTTAGCCAATTACGGAGCAAATATGAGAGGGTATAAAAAAAAAGTGGCTGAGTTTACAGAGTGCCTCATCTCCGAATTCAAGGAAAAAAAAAAAAAAAAAAAAAAAAACCCCACTTGTGATTCCTTATATCCTGGATTCCACCCCTCTGATATCCGAGACGTTCGGACGCGTTCATCCTCAACAATTTCTTTATCAGGTTGTTGGCGTTTTTGTTGACGATGCTCGGTATGCCGACCATCTCGACTCCCTTCAGTATCTTGTTGTACGTAGTCATGTGATCGGCGCCGCGGAACGGGGGCTTTCCGACGAGCAGCTCATGAGTCAGTATTCCAAGCGCCCAATAGTCCACCGCTCTGTAGACGTATGATTAAAAATTATTATTTTTGTTTTTTTTTTTAATTTAAATAGATTTTCCATCTCCCATTAAAAAAATGTTTTTTTTTTGTAATTTTTTTTTTTTTATTTTACCTATCGTGACCCTTGTTGAGTATAATTTCCGGCGCAACGTATTCGGGCGTTCCGGCGAACGTCCACGTTTTCGCAGGGCCAATTTTCTTGCTGAATCCAAAGTCGACCTGAAAAAAAAAAAAAAAAGAAAAAACTCCGTCAATATTGCACTCGTTATTGATCGAGGTATAATAATTATTGGCACGGTTGACATTTTTTTAATGTATATTTAATATTTAAGATACGTAATTAGTATAGATAAAAAAAAAAAAAAATTATGGAATTAATATTGCAGTACCAATTTTAGGTAACCCCGAGTATCCAGCATAAGATTTTCCGGCTTGAGATCCCTGTAGACTATGTTCAGGGAGTGCAGATGGTCGAGAGCTTCGACGACGCAACCGACCATAAATTGTGCCGTGTGGTCGTCGAAATATCTTCTTCTTTGGAGAGTCGTCCAGACGTCACCGCCGAGGCAAACTTCCATCAGGAAGTAAACGTATTTGCTGTCCTTGTAGGTCGAATAAAGTCTGCGTAAAAAAAATCATATAAATTATATAAATTATGTCAATTATATTAATTATATTAATTATATTAATTATATTAATTATATTAATTATATTAATTATATTAATTATATTAATTATATTAATTATATTAATTATATTAATTATATTAATTATATTAATTATATTAATTATATTAATTATATTAATTATATTAATTATATTAATTATATTAATTATATTAATTATATTAATAAAATGTAGGTGTTCAATACGAACTTGCAAATGAATGGCGAATCGCAAGCCTGCATAATGCATTTTTCATTGAGAACGTGTTCCTGCTGTTGCTGGTCGACCATAGTTTTCTTCTTGAGTTTCTTAAGGGCGAAACTCTTTTCGGGATCGGCTCTGAGTGTGACGAGTTCGACTCTGCCGAAACCGCCGACTCCCAACGTTCCTCTCATCTCGAGATCGAAGAGTGTTAATTCGGAGTACTCGTTCGTCCACAATTTCGGGGTCAACGATCTCTTCTGTTTGTCGTACTCCTCGAGCCAGTCCTTGTTTCTTATTTCGTCGAGGCCACCGAGATAATTCAGGAAAGTTCTACGAAAAAGCGCATCACTCAATGATATTAAAAACTCGTGAATTAATAACTAATAAATATCTATTAAAAATGCAAAAAAAAAAAATATGTTTTTTTTTTTGTGAAAAGTCGGTATTATTTTTTAAGCAATAATTTATATATTTACTTATTTATTTGCTAATTAAATTAAAATGAATTTATAATTTATAATTTATAATTTATAATTCAGAATTCAGAATTATAAATTATAAATTCAGAATTCAGAATTCATAATTTATAATTTATAATTTATAATTTATAATTTATAATTTATAATTTATAATTTATAATTTATAATTTATAATTTATAATTTATAATTTATAATTTATAATTTATAATTTATAATTTATAATTTATAATTTATAATTTATAATTTATAATTTATAATTTATAATTTATAATTTATAATTTATAATTTATAATTTATAATTTATAATTTATAATTTATAATTTATAATTTATAATTTATAATTTATAATTTATAATTTATTCTATTCACACTCACGTGCCATCGAGAGTCAAGCACTCGACGCCCGGCGCGAGTGCGACCGCGTTGGCCTGCCGTTTATTGTCGGCCTTATCGTAGAGGGCCTTTTCGCCGAAGTACTCTCCCTTGCCGAGCACGACCAATTCCTCCTCGCCGCCGTACTCCGCGTCTTTAGTTATTCTAACGTTGCCGCCGCTTATTATGAAAAATTTGTCGCCCTTATCGCCCTGTCGAACTATCCTCGCGCCCGCCTGAAAGAATTCCTACGAACAAACAAACAAAAATTCATTTTCTCATAGTGTGAAACTTCTTCGCTATGATATTTATTTTTCAGCCAGTGTGTTTAATTCCTCCGTCCTTTTATTTCGTCAAATAAATAAATGCTTCGACAAATTTACGATCGGCTGAAATGCGAGACAAATTTTAGAAAAAAAAAAAATGCGTCAATTTTATTTAATTTCAAATATAATTATTCCCATAAAAATTCAGTCAGTTGCTGAAAATCGTCATCGGTAAGACAGATTTTTTTTTTTTTTTTTTTTTTAATCTCTAACCGTTCGTGATATAATTTTTATTCGAGAGAGCCCCATCGGCGAGCGAGCGTTATGCGTTACCAATGTAATGTAACTTACTCCGCGTAACGCGTAACGAGACTCGATCTACCCCGAGTCTCAAAAAAAAAACTACCGGAACGGTCGCGAGTGGCGCGGCGAGCGCCGAACGCTCGTCGCGCCTCTAGCGGCCAGCGGGCGCGTTTTCGGGTCACAGCCGAGCGCCGCCTCGCGGGCTTTCTCTCGAACTGACTCACCACTCGTATGAGGTCCGAAATTTTAGCGAGCACGTGCTCCTTCGGTTCCGGGAGCTTGTTCAGTACAGACACTTGTCGCAAGAATCTTATGTTCCCTTCCAGACGATCCTGAGCGGTCCTCATCATTATCGTGAGGAAGACCGAGCGATCGAGCACCCATACTTTTCCACCTTTCTTCACTGAAAATTCAGAAACAAAAGATCGTCTCACATCGGACAATGTCAAAACTTCGAATCACTAATTCAATCACTGCTCGTTTTGTTTAATCTACAATTATAATATATTATTATATACATATATATATTTATATATATTTATTAGGGTGTTTCTCAAAAAGGACATTTTTTTTTTTTCAAAATGTTGAACCCACCCTTTTGAAGTATAGAATTCGATTAAAAATTGAACCTCGCGAAAAGCGATTCCTAGCAAAAAAAATCCTAAGTGGCGCCGCATTCGACGTTTGTACCCAATAAATGCGGCACCTTTTAAATGTAATTGTCAACGACCACCTTTCGGCAGGTGTTTTTTTTAGATGAAAATATATACTTTTGGGGGGGGGGGGGCGGGTGGGAAGAATTTTTTTCAACAAATTCACCCTACTGGACATTTTTGGTTTTCTGTATAGGAATTAAAAAATCGAAATCTTTTGTGTTTAATAATAAAAAAAAAAAAAAAAAAAAAAAAAAAAAGACAAAAAGTAAACCTCCCACCCCGTAGATCTACATATTTTCATCGATAAAAAAATCCAGCGAAAGGCAGTCACTGACAATTAAGTTTGAGAGGTGCCGCATTTTTGTGTTCAAACGTCGAATGCGGCACCTCGTAGGATTTTTTTTCTAGGCACCGCCTTTCGCAAGGTTCAATTTGAGATTGAAATCTGTAGTTTAAAAAGATGGGGAGAAAATTAAAAAAAAAAAATGAATTTTTTTGACGCACCCTAATATATATATATATATATATATACACATATATATGTGTGTGTGTGTGTGTGTGTGTGTGTGTGTGTGTAGATATATATAATACGAAATCTAGAGAAGCCATTGCCACGTTATATTTTTTCCATTTTCTATTTTCTATTTTTATGTACGTGGAAGTGTTAATTTTATATGAAGATTCTATATTTGAAATGTTAATAACGTATAAATGTTCCCATTACGATTGAGATACTACTTAGTAATGTTGCAAAAAGGCAGGAGCCATAAATAAATTAGATAAACAAATAAATTATATAATATACAATTATAATTATATAATATATTATAATATATTTGTAATATATTTTATTGACGATTGTGAAAATGTACCGCTTATTGAGCGAAGCCTCTTCGTGTTGTACAGCAGAGCAAGCTCGCCGAAGGCGACGCCGGGTCCGAAGCTCCTCTGAAACTTGCTACCCTCGTATATATCGAACTCTCCCTCCGCCGAAACGTACAGATGAGATCCTAACATAAAGAACCAACAAAAAATATTATCCTTCTAAAAAAAAAAAAAATCAAAAAAATCTTTTTATAAATCTTAAGATTTGAGGAAAAATAATAATAATAATAATAATAATAATAAAAAAATTCTTTGGCCTGAAGAAATCGTTACCGATATCGCCTTCTTGGATCACGAGAGTAGATGGCGGTATTTGTTTGGGATACATAGCAGATACCAGCGCGTCTACTTGAGGGTCTTCCAGATTGCCGAGAAACTCGTTCTCCATTATCGCTCCCTTTATTAGCTCCCTCGAACTAAAAAAAAAAAAAAAAAAAAAAAAATCATCGCAAAGTGTTTTTTTTTTACGTTCAATTAAGATTATTAATACTGAAATATTAATATTAATTAATTATAATATTAATTACTATTAATTAATTATAATATTAATTACTATTAATTAATTATGATATTAATTAATATTAATTGATTGTAATATGAATTAATATTAATTAATTATAATGTTATAATTGATATTATAAATATAGTTTTGCGACAGTGAACTCCGATGAGAAGCGTACTTTGGGTCCTTTTCGTAGACCGGAGTGGGCGCCGATGGTGGCGTTGGTGTTCTGCCGATGACACCGCCTCTCGGGTTTTTCGGCCCTTGCTCCGAAAGGCTCGACTCCGAAGTTTCTGATCGCTCCAATTTGCCATTTTTGTTGGCCTCGTTCGTCGAGGCGTTGTTGTCGCGCGAGCTGTAGTAGCCGGACGGCGGACCCGTTCCATTGATCCTGTCGGGATTCTGTCTTATCTGGAAATCGATAACACTGGTTGAAAAAATATTTTCAAGGTATTAAAAAAAAAATAATAATTTTATTTTTATTTTTTTTATTTTTTTTAAATTTTTTTAATTTTTTTAATTTTTTTAATTTTTTTAATTTTTTTAATTTTTTAAATTTTTTTAATTTCTTTAATTTTTTTAATTTTTTTAATTTTTTTAATTTTTTTAATTTTTTAAATTTTTTTAAATTTTTTTTAATTTTTTTAATTATTTTTTTTTTTAATGAAACAACTCACGCCGCTTCCATATTCGATTTCGCTCGCGCGCTTGTAGCTCATCGCTATCGGCTCCCTTCTGTTTCCATTCTGGATTTTAGTAGCGAAAAATATATTTTTTCAATAAACGAGATAAGCTCTACAAGGAAGCCAAATAATCGCAAAAAAAAAAAAAATATGCTCCCACATCGAAGCTTTGCAAATAAAAATTAATTGCCGAAATAATTGAGGTGATAATTTCAATCGAGTTTTTTTTTTTTTTTTTTTTTTTTTTTTTTTTTTTCCAAATGAAAATGGTAGATTTGATTTATTCGAAAAATATGCAATATATGTCAGTGACGTGATTTATTTGCAATTTTTATCGTGTCTGTATCGAAACAATCGATTTGCTCCGATACATGAGTGGGAGTTCCCAACCAATGTAATTGCAGGGCTTGGCTCGTTTCTGTTAAAATAAATAAACAAATAAGCTTTGCGAATAAAAATTTATTGCGTGAGTAATTAATGTGGCAATTTCAGTTAACATTTTTTTGTTTTCTCTGATCAAAATCGTAGTTTTTATTTTTTTGCGAAAATATGCAACAAATTTCAGTGACGTGGCTTGTTTATAATTTTTATCGTTTCTACATGGATGGGATTTCCCATCAACTGTAATTGGGCTTGGCCCGTCTCTATTCAAATGAATAAATGAGTAAATGAGTAAATGAGTAAATGAGTAAATGAGTAAATGAGTAAATGAGTAAATGAGTAAATGAGTAAATGAGTAAATGAGTAAATGAGTAAATGAGTAAATGAGTAAATGAGTAAATGAGTAAATGAGTAAATGAGTAAATGAGTAAATGAGTAAATGAGTAAATGAGTAAATTAGTAAATGAGTAAATGAGTAAATGAGTAAATGAGTAAATGAGTAAATGAGCAAATGAGCAAATGAGCAAATGAGCAAATGAGCAAATGAGCAAATGAGCAAATGAGCAAATGAGCAAATGAGCAAATGAGCAAATGAGCAAATGAGCAAATGAGCAAATGAGCAAATGAGCAAATGAGCAAATGAGCAAATGAGCAAATGAGCAAATGAGCAAATGAGCAATCGAGCAAATGAGCAATCGAGCAAATGAGCAAATGAGCAAATGTGCAAATGAGCAAATGAGCAAATGAGCAAATGAGCAAATGAGCAAATGAGTAAATGAGTAAATGAGTAAATGAGTAAGTGAGTAAGTGAGTAAATGAGTAAATGAGTAAATGAATAAATGAATAAATGAATAAATGAATAAATGAATAAATGAATAAATGAATAAATAAATAAATAAATTGAGGACTCACGCTTGTTATACGAAGTCCCGTTATGCTGGTTGCATCCTCGTGACCTGGGACCGGGGTGAGATTGATACTGCCCCTCTGTCCCAGGATGCTTGCCCTCGGAAAACACGAGAATCTCATCTTGATTTCGTTGTTCTTTCACTTTGCCTCAAAAGCTGCATTTCGCCTACTTTTTATTTTCATCGATCCTGCAACAGAGACGTTAAAAAAAACATTTTAAAATAATTTACAAAAAAAAAAAAAAAGAAATAACAATTATACAATGTATGCAAAAAAAAATATATATTTTTTGCCCACTTTGAAAATCCAATTAATTAATCCAATCTCGTCTTCAATTTTTTGTATTTTTATTATTTTTTTTTTTTTAATTTATTTATTTATTTTTTTTTTTAATGAGAAAATTTAAGCTGCAAGCCACAAAAACTGCAGGACGTTCGACGTAAATCACGCGGAAGTGGACAAACTCGAGGAGAGAATGAGCGAGGGATTGCTCAACCGCTAAACACCACGCGGATTGCGGTCACATGCCTGCTCTCAATAATACGGTCTTTGATGCGCATAACTTCTTTGGTTTTTCTTTGCTTCTTTTTTTTTTTTTTTTTTTTTTTTTTTTTTTTTTCCTCCTCGACTCGCTCTTACGTCATGCGGATTAGCGCCGTGTGTACCAAAGGCCCACAGTCTGCGCGGTAACCGATGCCACGAATTGCTCGATGCTCAGCCCGGTAAACGTTGAGAGGAAATATCACGGTTGATTAAAAAAAAAAAAAACTTGAATCCAAATTTTTTATAAAAATTTTTCATTCTAACATATCGGCGTAAAATCATGTTATTACGGATACACATTTATAGTTAGGCTACAATTAATTTATTCAACCCGGAAAGAACCATACACGTTTGTACATAAATTAAGGAAACGATTTGAAAAAAAAAAAATATTGATTTTAAAATTGATCGTTTAATTTTTCAAATGTAATTGCAATTAATTGATTAATTATTTTTTATAATGATTTAATATTAGAAGGGTAGTGAAATAAAATAGAATAGATTCTTCGGTGAATATCGCGTCGTGAGGCTGGATGATGTAAAAAATATTGATTTTAAAGTCGATCGAGATATTTCTTTAATTTTTCACATTTAATTGAAATTAATTAATTAATTTTTTTTTTATTATTTAATAATATAACGATAATGAAATAAAATAAAATAGATTCTTCGGTGAATATCGCGTTGTGAGGCTGGATGATGTAAAAAATATTGATTTAAAAGTCGATCGATATATTTCTTTAATTTTTCACATTTAATTAAAATTAATTAATTAATTTTTTTTTAATTATTTAATAATATAACGATAATGGAATAAAATAAAATAGATACTTCGGTGAATATCCCGCTGTGAGGCTGGATGGTGTAAAAAAAAAAATTGATACAAAAGTCGACCGAGATATTTGTCTAATTTTTCAAAATCAATTAAAATTAATTGACACAATATATTTTTTTAAATTATTTAATATTTGAACCATCATGAATTTGAATAAAATCGATTTTTCGGTGAATATTGCGTTGTGAGGCTGGATGATGTAAAAAATATTGATTTTAAAGTCGATCGAGATATTTCTTTAATTTTTCACATTTAATTGAAATTAATTAATTAATTTTTTTTTATTATTTAATAATATAACGATAATGGAATAAAATAAAATAGATACTTCGGTGAATATCCCGCTGTGAGGCTGGATGGTGTAAAAAAAAAAATTGATACAAAAGTCGACCGAGATATTTGTCTAATTTTTCAAAATCAATAAAAATTAATTGACACAATTTTTTTTTTTTTAATTATTTGATATTTGAACGACCATGAAATTGAATAAAATAGATTTTTCGGTGAATATTGCGTTGTGAGGCTGGATGCCCCAGGAAGAGAATTCGTGTTTACGGCATATCGTCGCGGCCTCGCGCGATACGCTTCGGGTAGCCGAGTGACGTCATACATCTGATAAACGATACTGTTCGCAAACAGTGTACGGCTGCTGTCGGTGGCTGTTGTACAGCACCGTCTTTCCGGCTAGTTATGCTCACACCTCTAAAATCACGGTCACTCTATTGACACTAAAAATTATAGACATTTGTTTTGTCACTAAAATTATAGACATTTGTTTTGTCACTAAAATTATAGACATTTGTTTTGTCACTAAAATTGTAGACATCTGTTTTGTCACTAAAATTATAGACATTTGTTTTGTCACTAAAATTATAGACATTTGTTTTGTCACTAAAATTATAGACATTTGTTTTGTCACTAAAATTATAGACATTTGTTTTGCCACTGAAATGATAGATATTTGTTTTGTCACTAAAATTATAGACATTTGTTTTGTCACTAAAATTATAGACATCTGTTTTGTCACTAAAATTATAGACATTTGTTTTGCCACTAAAATTATAGACATGTGTTTTGTCACTAAAATTATAGACATTTGTTTTGCCACTAAAATTATAGACATTTGTTTTGTCACTGAAATTATAGACATTTGTTTTGCCACTGAAATGATAGACATTTGTTTTGTCACTAAAATTATAGACATTTGTTTTGTCACTAAAATTATAGACATTTGTTTTGTCACTAAAATTATAGACATTTGTTTTGTCATTAAAATTATAGACATTTGTTTTGTCACTAAAATTATAGACATTTGTTTTGTCACTGAAATTATAGACATTTGTTTTGCCACTGAAATGATAGACATTTGTTTTGTCACTGAAATTATAGACATTTGTTTTGTCACTAAAATTATAGACATTTGTTTTGCCACTGAAATTATAGACATTTGTTTTGCCACTAAAATTATAGACATTTGTTTTGCCACTAAAATTATAGACATTTGTTTTGCCACTGAAATGATAGACATTTGTTTTGCCACTAAAATTATAGACATGTGTTTTGTCACTAAAAATTATAGACATTTGTTTTGCCACTAAAATTATAGACATTTGTTTTGCCACTAAAATTATAGACATTTGTTTTGCCACTGAAATGATAGACATTTGTTTTGCCACTAAAATTATAGACATGTGTTTTGTCACTAAAATTATAGACATTTGTTTTGCCACTAAAATTATAGACATTTGTTTTGCCACTGAAATGATAGACATTAGTTTTGCCACTAAAATTATAGACATTTGTTTTGGCACTAAAATTATAGACATTTGTTTTGTCACTAAAATTGCAGACATTAGTTTTGTCACTAAAATTATAGACATTTGTTTTGCCACTGAAATGATAGACATTTGTTTTGTCACTAAAATTATAGACATTTGTTTTGTCACTAAAATTATAGACATTTGTTTTGCCACTGAAATGATAGATATTTGTTTTGTCACTAAAATTATAGACATTTGTTTTGTCACTAAAATTATAGACATCTGTTTTGTCACTAAAATTATAGACATTTGTTTTGCCACTAAAATTATAGACATGTGTTTTGTCACTAAAATTATAGACATTTGTTTTGCCACTAAAATTATAGACATTTGTTTTGTCACTGAAATTATAGACATTTGTTTTGCCACTGAAATGATAGACATTTGTTTTGTCACTAAAATTATAGACATTTGTTTTGTCACTAAAATTATAGACATTTGTTTTGTCACTAAAATTATAGACATTTGTTTTGTCATTAAAATTATAGACATTTGTTTTGTCACTAAAATTATAGACATTTGTTTTGTCACTGAAATTATAGACATTTGTTTTGCCACTGAAATTATAGACATTTGTTTTGTCACTGAAATTATAGACATTTGTTTTGTCACTGAAATTATAGACATTTGTTTTGTCACTAAAATTATAGACATTTGTTTTGCCACTGAAATTATAGACATTTGTTTTGTCACTAAAATTATAGACATTTGTTTTGTCACTAAAAATTATAGACATTTGTTTTGCCACTGAAATGATAGACATTAGTTTTGCCACTAAAATTATAGACATTTGTTTTGGCACTAAAATTATAGACATTTGTTTTGTCACTAAAATTGTAGACATTAGTTTTGTCACTAAAATTATAGACATTTGTTTTGCCACTGAAATGATAGACATTTGTTTTGTCACTAAAAATTATAGACATTTGTTTTGCCACTGAAATGATAGACATTTGTTTTGTCACTAAAAATTATAGACATTTGTTTTGTCACTAAAATTATAGACATTTGTTTTGTCACTAAAATTATAGACATTTGTTTTGTCAATAAAATTATAGACATTTGTTTTGTCACTGAAATTATAGACATTTGTTTTGTCACTGAAATTATAGACATTTGCTTTGTCACTAAAAATTGTAGATTTTTTTTGTCACTAAAATTGTAGATTTGTTTTGTCACTAAGATTATAGACATTTGTTTTGTCACTAAAATTATAGACATTTGTTTTGTCACTAAAAATTATAGACATTTATTTTGTCACTGAAGTTGTAGATTTGTTTTGTCACTAAAATTGTAGACATTTGTTTCTACGTCGGTTAAGCTTGATCTTCATCTTGAATCCTTAAGGATGCATCACAAAAAACAATTCCTGAGCAAAAGTTTAATCCGATCAAAATTTCGGTGCTTCGCGATATACCAAAAATCAGAAAAAAAAAAAAAAAAAATTCAGCGGCGTTAATTATGCAAAGACCTTTGATTTTGCACAATAATAATGCTGAAAAGTTATTAACAAATTATTTAAAAAAATTAATTGTTTTAAAAGATCAGAATACCTTGTATTTTTTTTTATTCCGAATGAATTCCTTGATTTTCTATTTAGAGTTCATATGAATTTTTTCAGAATTTTCTTACATTTCAAAAATATTTTTCTCGAAATTATTGGAAATCTTAAAAAAAAAAAAAAAAAAAAAAAAAAAAAAAAAAATTAAACTGAATAATTAAAAAAACGCACGAGAATTGTGAGAAAGAGAAGATTTACCGATTATTTGCTGAACAATTCGTTCTCCAATTTGTTAATAACTTTTTGACATTATTATCATGCAAAATTAATGTTCTTCGCATCTATTAATGCAGTCGACTTTTTTTCTTCAGATTTTTATGCCACAATGAAGTGTTCGAATTCGCATTTAATCTCACTTTTGGCTGGAAATGCAAGTGCGAAATATCCTTGAATGTGAAAATGTGAAAACGTTCATTTGACAATTATTTTAAAAACATTTACTTCACTTCATTCTCTACGAACATAGAACATGTATCCGAATAACGTTCTGACGGTAAATTTCATTTCCATTGCAACATTTTTTTTTTTATCATCTTGGATACTTCGTCGTTGACAGCTGATAAGAAAGTTAAAAAATTCGGCAATGAAAAAAAAAAAAAAAAAATGATGTGTCGATCGCTCTCGGAGTGAGAGATTCCGCGTAAAGATAAACATCGCACGAGCGATTAATCAAGGACGAAGAGCAGTCGACTCTTCCGGGAAGAACCGATTCGTCGAGCCGAGAGCTGGCTGCTAAGTGGTGCAATTAAAAATTGCGAGATAATCACCCGAGGAACGCGACGCTTGCGGCTCGAGCGAGCGTGCAGCAGTTTCCTTTCTCGGGCAAGATTTTTTTTTTTCTCCCCGCTGCGCAGACGGTCGGTCCAATCGACTGGTAAATCATTCGATCGAGATTATTGAATAAAAACGTCCGGAGACCGTGCTATCATCGTGACTGCGGCTTAAACGCCCGCCGGCGAGCGACGCTGGCGCCTCGCGGTGGCGAATTCGGTGCACTACTCGGTTACATTGCGAGGGGTGTGAAAAATGGGCTTTTCGGCACGCTTAGCGTGCTGAAAAGCCCATTTTAAACACGTCGCGATGTAAAACTTCGTACGATACTCGTGCGACAAACAATTTTCTGACTCGTGTGATTTGCGTCACTCGCCTCTGGCTCTCGCTGCAAACTCACACTCCTCGGAAGAAGTTTCATCGCACTAGTATCGTAATGTACTGTATTATATCCTAAAAGTCCGAATATCCATAGTTTTATGCTTCGCATGTCTGCGAGAGATTGTTATTTCACGTATCTTCTCCTGCGATAACTCTCAAAGCGATCATACCACGTCCAATGTATTGGCAATACACACTGTGCATCGGTATGTCAATGCATTTGTCGACTGAACGATTTGGAAATGCAAAAATAATACGCACACTTTGCGAAAGTTAAAGAAGTACACAACACCTTTTTTGTTTTTTTGTTTCTCTTATCAATAATTTTTATTGAGCTAGAAGCTAGATGGGTCCCGCATGGCAAATGAGACTCTGGGGAAATAGTATATCGTGCAACAAGGGTCAAAAGTTGGCGATTGCGACGAGTGTGAGGTTTTTTGGCCCCTCGCGAAGCGAGGGCTGCAATCACACGAGTCGCAATCGTCAACTTTCGACCCTCGTTTTACACATCATATTTTTTGTCACAAGTGCATGAATCTGCGGCACCTGGGATGACAGTCGCGCGAGACGAATACTGAAAAGCGAGATTATCTCTCCAGGGACGAAAGCGTGAAAAGTAAACTCCCAAGGGACGAGAGTGAACGAAATGCGAACTGCGCATGCGCGACTCCGTAATTTCACCACACAAGTTCACGACTGACATGCAATGGGCCGACTTTCGGCTCGCAAGAATGCCATGTAAAGTGCCGCGATTCATGGACGTGTGACAAAAAAGTGTCTTGGCGCAAGCTTAGGATAGAGACCATTGATATTGGGCACTGCTATTGGCGAGTGCGCAGAAAAATCGTGCGGGGAAAAAAAGACTGCATAGCGTTTTCGTATGCAGTTCGTAACGAAGTTTGAGGAATACTCTGACCAACGATTTTACGGGGGATCAAAAACGTTCGACGTGCGATCGCAATCATTGTCTTCGTTGTGTCACATTGATATGTTCATTGCGACTGTTATGCTTGCGTATATATAGCCTTCATTGCCGATGCGGGGATGAACTTTTGCCGCACATGTGCGCCTGGAGGACCTTCGGTCCTTCCGTACAATAGATCATTAATTCATTCGTTCATTCGCTGATGATTGGTCAAGACTGATCGACCAAATTCTCGGAGAATCGATGAAAATCAAAATTCGTTATTGTTTTTTTTTTGTTTTTTTTTTTATATAACAAGTTCGTCAGAAAAAAGATCAGTGGTACGAAAAAAATATCTAAAAGTGCTATTCTGCGATTTTTGCACGGATACGCTGTAGATGTAGAATTTTTGTTGTCACAAATTAAATTCTAAATATCTGTCCAACGAATTCTCGAACACGTACGCTGTTCGAATAAACTAAAGTTTCGCGACAATAAAAACACATATGACTTACAAACGTCGATGATTGACATACGGTCTGGACCTCGCAAAGAAATCTGATAAAATGTACCAAACAACATATATATATGTAAAGTATACTTTGAGGTCACAAATATATGTTCATATATAATGCTTGGAATTGGTAGTAGAAGGCATTTCGGACTATATGCAATTATTCCCGATCAAATATATACGCTTGTTTTCGTTGAATCGAATGATTTTGTAAGAAGTGGATACTATGAGCCTAATTATGTGTAGTAGCGAATATGAGGACATCAAAATCGATTGAACGGCTAATATGAGGCCATATATATATCATATATATATCATATATATATCATATATATATCATATATATATCATATATATATCATATATATATCATATATATATCGTTACAATTGCTTGAAATCGATAATTGAACGTTTCTATTTCACCGGTGACCATTGCATAGGGATATAAGCGTACTAACATTACTTTTTGCAATATTTTTGAGTATGAAGATGCATTTGAAAGTATATATATATATATATATATATAAGTTAATATGATATTTATAATCCCTGCATGGAACGCACGAAAGTAAAGTAAGACACGAGTGTTTTTAACATCTGAAATATAAAAACGACCAATTAATTTTATATCGATGACAATTAAATGGTAAGCGAAAAATATTTGTGCATCGCTAATAGTATGACGATTAATCTTACGCGCCAGACAGTTCTTATGGACATGATCAACATGTTACCGGCTGTCAGTCGACAAGGGACGTTACAGCGCATCATCATGGGCTGCAAGAGCTTCTGAGCTTTCGGCGATAGTCTGTACCATTGGCTGTGGTATCTACGCGAAACATGACTTTTCCTCTCTCACGAAGCGACGCGATCGATCATTGATTATTTGACTCACACATAAGCTCCGACACTGGTACTGTGATCGATCAGACTTTGGGACGCGACACATATCATCAAGAAGCACAACCCTATAACCGATGCACAACCCCCGCATGTCAATATCACTTGCAGATTGCTGAGCTGCGTGAGAATCTGTATTCGCGGGCAGTTTGTCCGTTAATTCGGCAAAAAAAAAAAAAAAAAAAAATTACCAACAATTCGTCGTAACATTTACCTGAAGTCCAAATATATTGATCAGAATCATGCCAATACCAGTGCTAATGAACAAATTCCATGTGTAAGCTGCCTCTATGAGATTGGCATATCTGGCAACAGTGGATTTAGGGAAAAACATTAATAATGCCTTTATTGAGCATAGACTAGAGATCGATCCCGCGTGGCAAATGAGAGTCTGGGAAAAGAGACGGGAAGAGTGTTAGTGAGTGTATATTAAAAAAAAAAAAGAGCCTCCTATGGATTGCACAGCGTTTTCGTATACGGTTTGTAACAAAGTTTCGAGAATACTCCACCTAACAATTTTACGAAATATTCAATAACGGTCGCACTATCGAATATCCTATGTGCCAAAGAGCCGAAGTTCAAGGTAGTCATCATCTCTTGACAATAGTTTCCTTCATAATTATCGAAGAAACTCTTTCCCTGAATGTATCTTCAATTGAATCTATCTTTACTTGAATCTCCTATCAGCAAACTCTTTCCTCGATAATTATTCAAGACTAGAGCCATGCGCAAGGTAAATTCGCTTATGTCACGACCAACACGGAGCTGACGGCTTACCGTGTATTGTCGTGTACGCTCAATCTATCAGCGCCATCTACCGGCTCGCTGAGTCTCAACCTATACGCTCAGCTCTTTGAATCGTACATTCAATATCATCGTGACCCGATGTGCCTGCAAAGACTCTGCTTGTAGCGAATACCTTGCGCCAATAATCTTTCCCAGACACTTCGTTTTCCACATGGGATTATAAATCGTCGATCATCTCACTCGATAGCATCGTTGTGTCTTTGAATGCACCAAGCTAGCTGTGCGATGTCGCTGTCGTCCAGTGTATATGAGGCGTGTTCCGTTTCTATTGTTATGTCGTTGTTGCCAATGCATTCCAATCTATGCCTGAGGATTTTCATTGAAACGTCAATGTCCATTACACGGAGTCCATTGATCATTGACCCACCTCAACGCTGCAAAAATTCCACTGCCGTGTTGTGTGTAACTGATTAGCATGATGATCTGAGCTATCGCGGGTGCCGTCACTTCGATACACATTGCGAGAAAATAGATAGTAACGTAAAAATAATATTTCTGCTCGTCGACGTGATAGTAGTCGACGATAAATATGAATTTTCCGGGTTCGGTGCCGTTCATCAGGAAAACATCGATGATCTTCTCTATTACCGGTTCCGTTCCAACGAGCAGCCCGCCGGAATAAACCGTCACTATAAGGAAATTCGACGAATCTATAAGATACTTGTTAAATCTTAACTAACAATTGCCGTTATTTAATGAAACCTGCAAACGCAATATTTATATTTTTTCCGAGCTCGGTGTATTCGTGAAGAATTTTAACTTCCCGTTCACGAGCCCACACTTGCCAATCTGCGCGAATGCGGCTCAGTAACTTCAGTGTCTGTACAAATCGAACAAATCAATGATCATTTGTCGGTATGATTATTGTAATGTGTACTGTTGATAAAAGACAACAGACCTTCCTGGAGTTCAACATACAAGTAAGAAAAGACGTAACTTCGAGGATCAGGATAAAGATCAGGACCACGATGTCCATGACGATGTTCGCGTCGTCACGATGATTGGAGATTGTTCGTATCCGAGATATAATTTCGCTCACGTAGAAATAAATGAGAACAGCGCGGCAACAGTGTCTCGTACGAGTGCTCTGATCCGGCCATTCGCCAATGCACGTCAGCACAGTTTTATTTAGTCTATAGTAAGGGTGTTGAAACAAGTCCATCGCGACACGAACCACCATCTACGATGGCTCTAGGTCTACTACAACAATACCCTACGGAAATCAATGTGCCGCGTATTTGCTTATCCTTACATCTCACTGTTCTTCTAGCAGCGCGAATTTTCATGATATTGTGTCAAAGTATCGCGCCACGACGGACGTTTAAATTGCTCATGCATAAGTAAATGTTGAGTGACAGCGAGGCGAGAGTTCTCTCTACGCTGAGGCCATTCTTGAGTGAGGGAAAGCTAAATCGATGGTGAACCACCACGTCGGGAGCGGAGCCCTTCGATGAGCGCACAGTGGTGGAAACGTGCAAGGGTTGATAGTCGATATCCATTCTGATCGCAATGCAAATAGTACTTTGCGATACTAGTACGGAAAAGCGGTCTTTCGGCGAAGGTTGTGAAGCTGGCTGCACGAGCTGGATCGAGAGCTACAACGGCACGAGGCGAAGCCGAGTGACGTTTGTAGCTCGAGAGGAGGCGAGTGCTGCCGACTTCCCAAACGCCGTCGGGAGACCGCTTTTTCGTACGAGTATCGCATACTACTTTTTGTGACAAGTGCAAGAAAATTCCCGCTTTTCGTGCCTGTAAAGTGCGTGCGAACAAATAGCTACGGTGCTGCCAGCTGAGTGTGTGTGTGCGGAAGTAGCCAGGATGTGAAAAAAAGTGTGCAAAAAAAGTAGCTAGAGTGTTAAAAAAAGTGTGCGCAAAAGTAGCTAGGATGAAAAAAAGCGTGCAAAAATGTTTTCGCGCATCCTCCGCTAGAAAGCGCCAGTTTCGCTACACTTTACAGGCACGAAAAGCGGGACTTTTCGTGCACGTGTTACAAAAAAACATATATACACTATTGTTATTCTCGAAGATATGATTTGTTATTATTATTATCATTATTTTTTTTTACAAGTTCATCAGAGAAAAGCTCAGTGGTACGAAAAAGTAGCTAAAAGTACTATTCTGTGATTCTTGTCCAGATACGATAAACCAATGTGGATGTAGAATTATTTTATCATCAATTACTCTAAGTATCCGTCCCTTGAATTCTCGAAACGTACGTTGTCTGAAAAAAACCGAAGTTGCATCACAATAAAAAAAATATATATATATATATATATATATATATATATATATCATTTATCAAAGGTCTATGATTGATATGCGGGCTGGATTTTGGAATGAAATCTGATAAAATTTATGAAACACATACACAGTTTTATATGATCTTTAATATCCTTGCGTCGAACGCACAAACGTGAAGTAAGACACGAATGTTTTAATCATCTGGAATATAAAAAAACGACTAGTTGCATTTATTCCGATGACAATTTATCGGTGACCAAAGTGCATCGCCAATAAATAACGATTCCTCTTACGACCCAGACAGTTCTTATGGACATGATCAACATGTTTCCGGCTGTTAATTGACAAGGTACGTTACAACGCATCATCATGTGCTGAAGGAGTTTCTGAGCTCTCGGCGATATTCTGTACCATTGGCTTTGGTATCTACGCGGAACAAGACTTTCCGTTTTTTTTTTTTTTTTTTTTTTCACGAAGCCACGCGACCAGTCACCGACTATTGACTCACATGTAAACGCGAATGCTGATACTGTGATCGATCAGACTTTGGGATGCGATGCACAAAATCAAGAAGCACAATCCCACAACAGACGCATATCCTCCGCATGTCAACGTCACTTGCAGATTGTTTGGCTTTGTAAGAATCTGAATTTTCGGGCAGTTTATCTGTTAATCCGAAAGATTCTTGATCATCGATCGTAATTGTTACCTGAAGTCCCAATACATTGATCAGAATCATGCCAACACCAGTGCTAATAAACAAATTCCATGTGTAAGCTGCCTCTATGAGTTTGACATACCTGGCAACAGTGGATTTAAAAAAAAAAAAAAAATTAATACTGTTTAGACGGGCGGATAGAGGGTGGATACTTCCGCGTTGCAATCTGAGAATCTGGTAAAAGATTCGTGGCGCAAGTTTGGATAGAGTGTTGGAATGAGTATTACTTAGAGTACTTGATATACAGAAAAATCATCTGGGAAAAAGTCTTGGTGATAGCCTGCTGTGGATTGTACAGAGTTTTCGTATACAGAATAGAAAAAAAGTTTGGGGAGGATTACCTAATTGTTTTCGCGGAATATTCAAAGACCGATTCACTTTCGGATACCATTGTATCGAAATCCCGGATGAGCGTCTAGTTCAAGATAGACACCAGGCTCTTGCCAGCATGCTTTACTGATAATTTTCTCGTCGTGTCGCAACCTACACGGAGCTACCGGCTTAAAGTGTACTATCGTGTACGAGCAATCTATCAGCGCCGTCTACTGGCTCGCTGAGTCCTTATCTAACATGCCCAGATCGTTGAACGTACACCTAATACATTATCACCCGGTGCCCTTGTGTAGGCTCTCCGGATAGCGAATACCTTGCGCCAAGTCTCTTTCCCGGACACTTCGCTTTTCTACGTGTGATTCTGAACTGTTGACCATCTCACTCGATAGCATCGTTGTGTCTTTCGATGCACCAAGTAAGCTGTGCCACGTCGCTATCGTCAAGTGTACATGAGGCGTTTTCTGTTAGCGGTGACACGTTGTTACAGCCAATGCACTCCAATCTGTGCCTGAGGATTTAGCATTGAAATTTTAGGATGCCCATTATCGCAACGAATTAATCATTAACTCACCTCAACGCCGCAAAAATACCACTGCCGTGTTGTGTGTAACTGATTAGCATGATGATCTGGGTTATTGCGGGCGCTGTCACCTCAATGCACATTACGGCAAAGTAGACAGTGACGTAAAAATAATATTTCTGCTCGTTGACATGATAATAGTCGACGAGTAATATGAATTTTCCGGGTTCGGTGCCGTTATTCAGCAAAATGTCGATGATCTTTTCTACGACAGGTTTCGATCCAACGACCAAGAAGCCTGAATAAACCGTGACTGTAAGGAAATTCGACAAATCCATAAAATAGTTGTTAATCCTCGACTAAATCTTACCGTCATTGATTAACCTGCAAAAGCAATATTTATCTTTTTTCCAAGCTCAGTGTATTCATGAAGAATGTTAACTTCCCGTTCACGTGCCCACACTTGCCAATCTGTTGGAATACGGTTTAGTAACTTTAATGTCTGTACGTATCAAACAAATAAGTGATCATTCACGGGTAAGATTATTGTAGTACTGTTGAAAAAAAAAAAAAAAAAAAACCGATGACATACCTTTTGGGAGCTCAACATACAAGTAATAAAAGACGTAACTTCGAGGATCAGGATGAACATTAATATCACGATGTCCATGACAATGTCCGCGTCGTCACGATGATTGCAAATTGTCCTTATACGAGATATAATTTCGCTCACGTAGAAATAAATTAGAACGGTGCGACAACCGCGTCTCGTACGAGTGCTCTGATCCGGCCATTCGCCAATGCACGTCAGCACAATTTTATTTAGTCTATAGTAAGGGTGTTGAAACAAGTCCATCGCGACTCGAACCACCATCGACGATGGCTCTAGGTCTACTACCGCCATTACCTACGTAAATCGATACATCACGGACTCGCTTTTCCCTGCATTCAACTGTTCTTCTATCATCATGAATTTTCATGATATTATGTCAAAGTATCGCGCCACGACGGACGTTTACGTTGCTCATGCATAAGTAAAAGTTGAGTGACAGCGACGCGAGAGTTCTCTCAACGCTGCAGCCGTTCTTGAGTGACGGAAAGCTAAGTCGACGGTGAACCACCATCTCGGTAGCGGAGCCCTTCGATGAGCGCAAAGTGGCGGAATCATGAGAGGGTTGATAGTCGATATCCATTCCGCCCGCAATGTTGACATTTTTTTTTTTTGTTTTTTTACAAGTTCATCAGAGAAAAGCTCAGAGGCAAGAGGAAATAGCTAAAGATGCAATTCTGCGATTCTTGACCAGGTACGATAAACGAACATAGACAGAAAAAAAAAGGTTTGGTAAGACCAAACGAGATTTGTTTGGATCAACCTAATCCGGCGGTTGCGGGTGGCGTGGAAAATATTTAGTTGAGTTCACTACAAAGTTACATCAGCATCAAAAAAAATCATTTCATTGTACCAACTAAGAATATGTTCGATCGAACAGAATAGGCAATCATATAAAAAAAAAAAAACCTTTGTTCGATTCATATATCTAGTCACACAAAGGATACAAAATCATTTGGCCCAACTCAATTTGACTCAATTCAAAAATGTCATGGCAAATAAGATAGGACAACTGCGGAAAACCTATGTCGATAAAGCCGGTCTCAGTTTCGATTACCGTAATCGGAGCTTCGTCGCGTTTCACCGAGAATCCAAACATGGAGTACAGGCTACATACATCCGACACTGACACTTGGAGTTACTGCGCGCGAGTTACCGATGTAATGTATCATGGAGCCTCGTTCTACCCACATTTTTATTCTCGGCGAAATTACGAAACCGCGAATCGAACCGTCGACCTCCCGATTCTTTGGTCTAGAGGCGAGCACGCTCACCACTGGACCAACGCATCGGTTCAATATATATATATATATGTATATACGTGTATATATATGTGTATATATATGTGTATATATATGTGTATATATATGTATATATATATGTATATATATATGTATATATATATATATGTATATATATGTATATAGTCATTTTTTTTCGCCTGTTTTGACAAAAGTTGAACCACTTTACGTACACTGTCGTCAAAATAACATTTTTTTCCACTTCAATTGCTTATTACCGTATCTATATATGATGGTATGATTTTTCAGATTTTTTAATTGTGGCGATTCATAAATTCCTTTTTATAATTATAAATAATTATAAACAATATGAAAAACAAAAACTTGAAAAAAATATCTGACTGCTTTTGAGAGTTAGTTCAATCATATAAAAAATTGCGGGCCAAATCCAAAATATGAAAGGTCAGACTCAGGTCGATTTGGTATCCAATACCTCATATATATATATATATATATATATATATATATATATATATATATAATGTGCAAACGTTTATAATTGATATACGTGCTGAACCATGGAAATAAATCTGACCAAATGTATGAAACATATAAATAATTTAATGTAATTTTCATACTCCCTGCGTCGAACGCACAAACGCAAAGTAAGACGCGAGTGTCTTAAGCATCTGGAATAAAAAAACGACTAATTAAATTTATATTAATGACAATGTGCGGGAGTCGAAAAATATTTGTCCATCAGTGATAAACAATCGATTACTCTTACGACCCAGACAGTTCTTATGGACATGATCAACATTTTCCCGGCTGTTAGTTGAGAAGGGACGATACAGCGCATCATCATGTGTTGAAGGAGTTTCTGAGCTTTCGGCGACAGTCTGTACCATTGGCTGTGGTATCTACGTCGAACATGACTGTTTTTTTTTTTTTTTTTTTTTTTTTTCTCACGAAGCCACGCGACCAGTCAATTATTGTTTACTCACATATAAACGCGAATACTAATACTGTGATCGATCAGACTTTGAGATGCGACACACACCATCAAGAAGCCCAACCCTATACCCAATGCATAACCCCCGCATGTCAATGTTACTTGTAGGTTGTTTGGCTGTGTAAGAATCTGAATTTGCAAGCGATTTACCACTTAATTAAAAAAAAAAAAAAAAAAAAAAAAAAACATACGTAATTTGCCTAGTACAAACTTTTACCTGAAGTCCAAATACATTGATCACAATCGTGCCAATCCCAGTGATAACAAAGAATTTCCATGTATAAGCTGCCTCTATGAGATTGGCATAGCTGGTGAAAAAAGCATTTTTTTTTTAAATTAATAATGTTTATTGGGCATAGGCTAGATACATCCCGCGTGACAAACGAGAGTCTGGGAAAGGAGTATTGACGCAAGTTTGGGATGGAGCGTTAGCAAGAGTGCTGCCAAGTGTTCGGAAAAATAATCTGGAAAAAATCTTGGTGAGAGCCTATTACGAAGTTGCACAGTGTTTTTGTATACAGTTCGTAACAATGTTTGGAGAAGAATCCACTCAATAATTTCCGGATCATTCGAAACGACTTTCACTGTCGGATAATGTGTCGAAGTCCCGAATAATCGTTTAGTACAAGTTACCACTCCCGAGTCTCGTCAACTCATTTTCCCTGATAAATGTTTAAGACTACGAGCAAGCGCAAGCCAAATTCGCTATGTCGCGATCTACATGCGAACCCAATACATTATCGTGAACCCAATACATTATCGTGAACCCAATACATTATCGTGAACCTAATACATTATCGTGAACCTAATACATTATCGTGAACCTAATACATTATCGTGAACCCAATACATTATCGTGAACCTAATACATTATCGTGAACCTAATACATTATCGTGAACCCAATACATTATCGTGAACCTAATACATTATCGTGAACCTAATACATTATCGTGAACCCAATACATTATCGTGAACCTAATACATTATCGTGAACCTAATACATTATCGTGAACCCAATACATTATCGTGAACCTAATACATTATCACCCGGGTGGGCATACGCCGACTGTGCGGATAGCGAATACCTTGCGTCTAGACATTTTCCCAGACACATTGTTTTTCTACGTGGGATTCTAAACTACCGGCGATCTCACTCGATAGCGTCATTGTGTCTGTCGATGCACCAAGCTAACTGTACGATGTCCCTGTCGTCCATTGCATATGGTGCGTTATTTGTTTCTACCGATGTGTCATTATTGCCAATGAATTCTAATCTGTGTCTGAGGTTTTCCAAACTTTATCGTGACTTTTATCGCATCCGATTGATCATTGACTCACCACAACGCTGCAAAAAGTCCACTGCCGTGTAGTGTGTAACTGATTATCATGATGACGTGGGTTATTGCGGGTGCCGTAAGCGCAATGCACATTATGCCAAAGTATATGGTAACGTAAAAATAATATTTCTGCTCGTCGACACGATAATAGTCGACGATGAATATAAATTTTCCGGATTCGGTACCGTTGTTCAGTAAAATGTCGATGAGCTTCTCTATTACCGGTTCCGCTCCAACGATCAAACCGCCCGAATAAACCGTGACTGTAAGAAAATTGGATAAAAATATAAAACACTTGTCAATTATCATGTGAGCCTTACCGTAATTATTAATCTGCAAACACAATATTTATCTTTTTTCCAAGCTCGGTGTATTCGTGAAGAATGTTAACTTCCTGTTCCTGAGCCCAAACTCGCCAATCCGTGCGAATACGATTTAGTAACTTTAATGCCTGTGCATGTCAAAAAGATCAGTGATCATTTGTGCGTATTATTAATGTAGCAGTGTACGGTTGAAAAATAATAATAATAATAATAATAATAATAAATAAATAAAATAACAGACCGTCTGGGAGTTCAAGATACCCGTAACAAAAAATGTAACTTCGAGGGTCAGGATTAAGAGTAACACCACGATGTCCAAGACGATTGCCGCATTGTCGCTATGATTGCAAATGGTTCGAATCCGGGATATAATTTCAGTTATGTAGAAATATATTATAACGGTGCGACAACCGCGTCTTGTACGATTGCTCTGATCCGGCCATTGTCCAATGCACGTCAGCATCACTTTATTTAGTATATAGTAATGGTGTTGAAAGAAGTCCATCGTGAGTCGAACTACCATTGACGATGGCTACAACTTCCATTTCCTACGGAAATCAATACGCCACGGACTTGCTTTTCTCGACACTTCGGTGTTCTTCTATCAGCATGAATTTTCATGATATTATGTCAAAGTATCGCGCCACGATGGACGTTTATATTGCTCATGCATAAGTAAAAGTTGAGTGACAGCGACGCAAGAGTTCTCCCTGCGCTACGTCCATTCTTGAGTGACGGAGACGTAAATCGATGACGAACCTCCACCGCCAAAGCGGAGCCCTTCGATGAGCGCGGAGTGGTGGAATCATGAGAGGGTTGTTAGTCGATATCAATTCCGTTCGCAATGTTAACATGCATTACGTCACTGCTACTTTTGAAAGTGGCATGCCTTATTGTATTCTTTCTTTTTTACAAGTTCGTCAGAAATGTGCTACTCTGTGATTCTTGACCAAGATACCATGCACCGATACAGAGATAGTATTTATCGTCTAAAATTACTCTAAAGTATCCGTTCCTCGAATTCGCTAAATCAACTTTTCACCACAGCAAACACATATATTATCCGAATGAGTTCGCAGCTGACATACGGACTGAACCTTGGGACAGAAATCTAATGAAACTGGATGGATCATTGTGGCAGTATAATACAATTGAATACGATGTTTAAAATCCCTGTGTCGAGAGGACAGACGCAAAGTAAGATACGACTTTTTTTTAAGCATCTGGAATATGAAAACGTCTAATTACATTTTGTCTTGTTGTCTCGTTAATACGAGACACCAAAGAATATTTGTGTTCATTCGCTGATAAATAACGATTACTCTCACTAGCCAGACAGTTTTCATGGTCATGATCAACATGTGCCCGGCCGTCAGTTGACAATGGACGTTACAGCGCATTATCATGGATTGTAGCGGTTTCCGGGCTTTCGACGATAGTCTGTACCATTGGTTGTTGCATCTATGCGGAACAAGACTCTTTATTTTTCAAGAAACTCCGAATAAGACACTGACTATTACACTCGCGTGTAAATGCGAATGCTGATACTATGATCAATCAGAGCTTCGGATGCGACACACTCCATCAAGAAGACAACTCCCATAGACAATGCATACCCTTCGCCTGACAACGATGATGCAAGCCATCTTCCACCCTGGTGTCGATTGAGTGAGGGTGTCTTCCACGGTAATTAAATGTTTCGCTTCTGTGTCACGGCGCTGCCGCATTTCAGTGTGCGAAGCGTAAATCAATGGCGATTCGCCAACACCGGAGGGCAGTTCGTCGATGTGGGAATAGCTGAGGAAATGTATAGGGGGTTGATAATCAATATCCGTTTCGTCGGCGATGTTGAGAGGTGTGCATTGTCGTTACTCTTGAAAGTGAGACCCTTTATCGTCTTGTTTACAAGTACAGAAACTCGCTGATGCGATGAAAGAGTTAAAAGCGTTCTTCTGGCAATTCTTGCAGAGACGCGATGAACCAATATGGCGTCAGTATTCATCGTCACAAATCACTCCTGGAGGCCGTTCTTCGAATTCTCGGGAGAATCAGGTTGTCCTGGATGATCAGAGATTGGTCCAACAACGGAGACTTACGTTGCACAATGAAACCGGAAAGATCAACGTTAATCATATTACAGAAAATACTATTAGATTCTCTGACAAATGTTAATGTTGACTCATATGAACAAGAAAATAGAGGTTGGTATTCGTTAGAAATCGCATCCCCGAAGTGTCAACTGATTGTTACATGCATTCATTTACGACAATTCACCGTGTGATGTCAGACAATTTCCAATATATTGCAAAGTCGAGGATGTTCTCTGCAACATATTAAAGAGACGAACATCCGTTTCGCGCACTCAACAGCGTTCCGAACGCCTCCAACTTCGAACAATGAGGCGGAAATCTTATCGCCACGATAACGCAAAGACGACGAATACGACGACTATCCACGCTGGACTATCTGCCGCTCAGTGTCAACAAGTTTATTACACCGGGTAATGAGAGTGTGTGGACCTTATCTCGAAAGACCTCACGAAAGAGTTTTCTTAGTGTCTCGTTTTTTTTTTCTTCTTTTTATTAAAAAAAAAAAATATATATATATATATATTTATCTGTTTAATCTTCGATATTTTTTCGAAATTCCGATGCCACTCAATAAGTATCCCTATCAAATATTTGCAGATCTCGAGGGTGCAACGATGCAGAGATTTCGAGCCCTCGTAGATACCTTGCGAGTGTTATCGGAATCACTTTTCTTTAACGAATATAATTTGATAAATTTTTTTATAAATATAAATATATATATATATATATATACGTTTACGGTAGCTCCAGCGAGTGGTGTTCGTTTCACCTAAATTCGAGAAATTCGCTCAAGAATTGCAAACACTTGCCGATGTTATGAAAATCTGAAAAAAAATTCATACTTATTGTAGCCACTGAAAAGACTAATTTTGCATAATAATAATTTTAAAGTGTCATTTAAAAAAATTGTTGAACGAAGAATTGTTCATCGAAACATGCGGTAACTCAACTTTTTTCTTTTTTATGAAAATGATTCGTTCATTTTTGCGGAATACGCATGAATTTTTTCAGATTTTTATCTTTGTTTTGATTTTTGCACATTTTTCCATGTAAAAAAAAAAAAAAACAAGAAAAATCAACTCGTGTAGAGCCCTCGTAGATACCTGCGAGTGTTATCGGAATCCATTTTTTATTTTTATTTTTTTTAACTTATACAATTCGACACGTCAGTCGATAATTTTCCATTTGATAAAAATTATCGCTCGTCGATCCGAAAAACAAAAACATCGTCACAATTTTTTCACTCACCTCGTTTGCTCGCTGCGACATCGGTTGCAGTTCTTTGGGCTACCTCAAAAACGATTCTTTTATTCCGAACAAAAGAAAAAGATGGCCTTTCCGAAGACTTTTTTTTTTTTTAATTTTTCACCTTGGCACTCGTTCGAGTTCACGCCGTCACTCCAGGAATCTATTGTTTCCTCATTCAGTCGGCCGTATCCACGAATATCTTAAGATAACATAAGATATTCAGCTGATTTTTACCCACTAACGTTTATCGTGCAATGGTCCTAGCGAGACCCGGCGGCCGAACTAGGTTGCAAGCGCCCTCGAACGACACAACAAACAACAAATCCTTAACTCGAAAGCTCAAACTCTCACTTACACAAAAATCACTTGAGTTACCGAAAAATTCGATCACAATATTCTCAATCACTCAATCAATATTTTCGACACACTTTTCTTTAACGTTTCGTTTTTTCGTTTCTTTGCGTTTGTTTGCGTTCAACACCGGTGCGAAAGGGGGTCGAGTTCACTCGGAACTTATTTTTTCACCGTTCATTTCGTCGAACTTCGCGATATATACGACGGAATTTATCGCGCGGTTAAAAAAAAAAAACAAAAAAAAACAAAAACTTACGTTACAGGAAAGAAAGAAAAAAAAAAAAAAAAACACACACACACACAGCCGTCCTGTCGGCCCGCCAGCTCTGACGCTACTGGTAACCGCCGCAACGACGCCGCCCGAGGAGAGCTGCGCGCACGCGGCGACGTCGGAGGTCATCCATGTCGCTCACTGCGAGCGCTCGCGGTACGTGGCCTAAGAGTTGTGTGCGTCGGGCACACAGTAGGCGAGACGAAAGGGCGACCGTTTAGTTTTGCTCGCGCTCTCGCCGGCTTCTCTCTGTTGGTAATTCTTCTTCTTCTTCCACTTCTAATTTGGTTATACCCTCTAGAACCACTGGAGGGCGCTAACCTGGCCACCGGGTATGTACCATATTGGCCAACGTTTCAATGTTTTATTAATTATGTGGGTTGTGTGCGACTTGGTTAATGTCACTTTTTTTTTTTGAGAGAAGAGGGACCCCACAAATTAAAGTGGAATCCGAAACACTGGGGATCACAGAAAAGCACATAGAAAAATCCATCGGTGCCAGACCGGGAATCGAACCCGAGCCCACTGCGTGTGAGCCCGAGATCCAATCCACTCGGCCACTGCTCGCCCCCTCCGTTGGTAATTGTCGTCGTAATTGTCTCACCTTAACCGGAGCTCGGCTCGGTCGCCGCCTGACGGGGGGGGCGCGCGTTCGCAACGTCGGCTCAGCGGTTCAGCGATACGCAGAGATTCACTGTCTCGGCGACTCGTGTACCATTGAAACAACGCTTTTGCTCTCACATCGGTAGCTTTCGCATTCGTTGACGGCAAATAAAGTTTGCGCCCCTCGCTACTTGTTGTCCGGAAAGGTCGACAATTTTTTTTTTTTTTTTTTTTGTCCTTGCGCCAAGACTCTTTCCCAGACCCTACGCTTTTCTACGAGGCATTCCAAACGTTTGACCATCTCACTCGATAGCATCATTGTGTCTGTCAATGCACCAAGCTAGTTGCACCAGATCATCATCGTCCATTGCACGTGAGACGTTTTCTGTTTCTCCTGATGTGTTGTTATTGCCAATACATTGTAATCTGTGCCCGAGGGTCTCCGTTGAAACTTTATCATGCCCTTTACCGCAATCGATCAATCATTAACTCACCTCAACGCGGCAAAAATTGCACTGGCATGTTGCGCGAAACTGATCAGCATAATGAACTGGATTATTTCGGGTGCCGTTATCACAAGACACGTTATGATAAAATAGACAGTGACGTAAAAATAATATTTCTGCTCGTCGACATGATAATAGTCAACGATAAATATGAATATTCCGGGTTCGGTGCCGTTTTTCAGGAAAATGTCAATGATCTCTTCAACGGCCGGTTCCGTTCCAACGAGCAAGCCGCCTGAATAAATCGTGACTGTAAGGAAATTCGACAGATCCATAAAACACTTGTTATATCTCAATGAACCCCTTACCGTTATTGATTAACCTGCAAACGCAATGTTTATATTTTTTCCAAACTCGGTGTATTCATGAAGAATGTTAATTTCCCGTTCCCGTGACCACACTTGCCAATCGGTACGAATACGATTCAGTAACTTTAATGTCTGTACGTATCAAACAGATCAGCAATCATTTGTGGATACGATTATTGCGGTATTCTAACTGTTCACAAAAAAAAAAAAAGATAACTGACCGTCCGGGAGTTCAATATATAAGAAAAAAAATGCACAGCTCCCATGACATGAAAAAAGATTGGTAGCAAAGCGTCGATGGCGAGATTCCCAGCGTCACGATTATTGTGAATGGTTCGTATCCGAGATATTATGTCGGTGACGAAGAAATAAATTAGAACAGTGCGAGAACAGCGTTTTGTACGGGTGCTCTGATACGGCCATTGTCCAATGCATGTAATCATCGTTCTATTTAATCTGTAGTAAGGGTGTTTAAAGAAGTCCATCGTGACTCGAACTACTATCGACGATGGCTTTAGAGCTACTGCAACCGTTTCGTGAGATACTTAATACACCATGTACTTGCTTTTCCATGTGTATCATTGTTCTTCTCGCAGCATGAATTTTCACGATATTGTGTCAGAAATATTGCACTTCGATAGACGTTTAAATTTAAATTGCTCATCTATAAGTAAAAGTTAGGGTGAGCGTGGCCGAGTGGATCGGCGCGCGCTTCACACGCAGTAGGCCCGGGTTCGATTCCCGGCAAGCACCAAGAATTTTCTGTGGTGTTTTTATCTGCGAAAAAGTGGTTCGGAACCCACTATAATAGTAGGTCCAGAGGAAAGGACCAGCGCCTCGGTATGGGAAAACCGAAAGACTGGGAAAAGTGTCGCGGGTTCGATTCCCGAGACTGAAGTCCCGTAGGTGAAAGGAAAAACGGACGAGGACGTAGCTCCGGAGATAGGACTCACGAACTACGACTATATCCGTATGTCCGCGACTACTGACACCTAGCGGACCGCGACGAAGCTCCGGGCCCAAGAATCGAACTGGCGACAACGGATAAGGAAGGAGGAGGGAGAAAGTGAAGGAGCCCGTAACCCTTTAGGGGATCGGTGTAACACACAATACCCTATAAGTAAAAGTTTAGTGACAGCGACGCGAAAGTTCTACCTACGTTACAACCGCTCATTCCATTGAGTGATGGAAACTTAAGTGAATAGCCAACCACCACCGCGGAGGTCGAGCCCTTCGATGAGCGCAGGGTGGTGGAAAAATGGGAGGGTTGATAGTCGACATCCATACCGCCCGCAGTGTTAACATGTGTACGTTGCCTTTACTCTTGAAAGTGTCATGCGTTATTATAGTCTGTTACAAGTTCATCGGAACGAAGCTCAGTGGTGCAAAGAAACAGCTAGTTGATCTGTTCTGCGATTCTCAGTCAGGAACGATGCATCAGTATAGAGGTAGTTATTTTGGGTCACAAATGACTCTTGTTACCTGTTTCTTGATTTTTTTATATGGGAAATTTTTTTATATGGGAAATTAATCGTAGGTAATGAATTTTGACGATATTATGTCAAAGTGTCGCACCTAGGCGGACATGTAAATTGGCTCATCTATAAGTAAAAGTTTAGCGACGGCGATGCGAGACCTCTGCGATTGGTATGCATCGCTGATACGTATTCAACTTCCCTTCGACGACAGTACAAGGTACTGTGACATCGAAGTGGAACCTCAAAGTTGTATTGACATTTGCTGGATGAATATTCTTCCATCGCCCTCAATTGAGATGCGAGCTGTTTTCCACCCTGGTTTACATTGAGGGAGGGTGTTTTGCACGGAAATTAAATGTTTCACTTCTGTGTTATGGCGAAGCAGCTTGGGTGTGTGGAAGCGGGAATCAACGGCGATTCAACCGGCACAGGAGCGAAGTTCTTCGGTGTGGGAAGAGCGGTGGAACAGTAGGAGGGTTCATAATCGATATTCGTTCCGTCGCAATGACAACAGGTGTGAAAGTGGAACGCTTTATTGTTTTTTTTTTTTATATGTACAAAAGCTGGGTGATATGAAGAAAGGGCTAAAAGAGCCTTCCTGGTCGTTCTTGCCGAGGTGCGACGAACCAATATGGCGCTCGTATTTATTGTCACAAATCACTCCTAGTATGCGTTCATCGAATTCTCGGTACCCTAACGAAACTAATGCAACCATGGATTCGGAGTTGCATCGTAGTCGCAGTTCCACCAGGGTTGACGAGACATGCACTTGCTAGTTGCAATGCCTATGACGAGACTCCGTGTATACTAAAATACGACCAATCGCTTTGTTCAAACTTTCTTTACACCATTGTGCAACTCTTGTTTTGATGAACTCGAGCGATCATCGGGCAACTACAAATCAAATAAGACTAGACAACGATGGTTGCGAGGGTTGCAGGAAAAACGACGTTAAAACAAAGGTTACACGCGAGTCGAGAGCAAGTCAAAATTGTGAACATTGTGCATTAGTCTATCGAGGTCTTCCGCGATGGTCACCTCAGGTCCCATTAGGATAATTTGAAGTCGAAGACACTGTGTTGGTTTGCAACATCGAGCGAACCCAACAGCCATTTCGCGTACTCAACCACGACCCGAAAGTCTCCAACGTCGAACAATGAGGCGGAAATCTTATCGCTGCGATAACGCAAAGGCGACGAATAAAACGACTATCCACCCAGGACTATCTGCTGCGCAGTGTCAACAAGTTTATTACACCGGGCAATGAGAGTCTGTGGAACTTATCTCGAAAGACTTTAAGAAAGAGCTTTCTTGCCGTCTGGTTATTTCTTTGGTCCTTTTATAAATGATTAGAAAAAAAAAAGAAAACTAATACTCATTGATCTTTCGTAATCCTCAATAATTTCTTTGAAATTCGAATAACACTCGATAAATCTACGATCAAATATTTGTGGATGTGCAACGATGCAGAGATTCGCAATCCTTGAGCACCTGCAAGTGTTATCGGAACCATTTTTTTTTTTTTTTTTTTCGATAATTTTCCTTTTTATGAAAAATGTCGCTTGTCGATCTAAAAACAATTTCGTCAGACTTTTTTTTATTCACCTCATTGTTCACTGTGACATCGGCCGGTTTTCTCTCAATGGCGATCTAATTCTTTATTCCTTACGCTTAAAGAAAATGGCTTTTCCGAAGACTTTTTATTCGTCACTTTGGCACTGGTTTGAGTCAACGTCGACACACTAGGAATTTAATGTTTCCTCATTCAGTCGCTCGTATCTGCAAATATTTTAAGGGTCGAATTTTAAGACATTAGTTTGAACTTAAGATTGCTCTTGAGCTCGAACTTAAGATCGCAGTTTGGTCCGAATTTCATTGCGTGCTTATGTTCGATCTTAACTTTGATCTTAAGTTCGGTCTTAAGTTTTATTTTAAGTTCGGACTTAAGTTTGAACTTAAGTTTGAACTTAAGTTTGAACTTAAGTTTGAACTTAAGTTTGAACTTAAGTTTGAACTTAAGTTCGGACTTAAGTTTGATCTTAAGTTCGGACTTAAGTTCGGTCTTAAGTTTGATCTTAAGTTCGAACTTAAGTTGGATCTTAAGTTCGATCCAACGTTCGAAAGTTCCGATTTGACTTTGATCTTAAGTACGATCTCAAGTTCAAACTGATGTCTTAAAAAATTCGACCCTTAGGGTCGAATTTTAAGACATCAGTTTGAATTAGGTTCGACTTTGATCTTAAGAACGATCCCAAGTTCAAACCGATGTCTTAAAATTTGACCTTTAGGGTCGAATTTTAAGACATCAGTTTGAATTTGGTTTGACTTTGATCTTAAGTACGATCCCAAGTTCAAACTGATGTCTTAAAATTCGAGCTTTAGGGTCGAATTTTAAGACATCAGTTTTGAACTTGGGATCGTACTTAAGATCAAAGTCAAAACTGAACTTTCGAACGTTGAATCGAACTTAAGATCCAACTTAAGTTCGAACTTAAGATCCAACTTAAGTTCGAACTTAAGATCAAACTTAAGTCCGAACTTGAAATGAAAATTTAAAACAAAATTTAAGACCGAACTTAAATATCAAACTTAAGTCCAAACTTAGGATCTAACTTAAGTCCGAACTTGAGTTCAAACTTAAGTCCGAACTTAAAATGAAACTTAAGACCGAACTTAAGATCAAAGTTAAGTCCGAACGTAAGATCAAGCTTAAGTCTGAACTTAAGATCAAACTTAAGTCCGAACTTGAAATCAAAATTTTTAATAAAATTTAAGATCAAACTTAAGTCCGAACTTGAAATGAAAATTTAAAATAAAATTTAGGATCAAACTTAAGTCCGAACTTGAAATGAAAATTTAAAACAAAATTTAAGACCGAACTTAAATATCAAACTTAAGTCCGAACTTAGGATCTAACTTAAGTCCGAACTTGAGATCAAACTTAAGTCCGAACTTAAAATAAAACTCAAGACCGAACTTAAGATCAAAGTTAAGTCCGAACGTAAGATCAAGCTTAAGTCTGGACTTAAGATCGAACTTGAATGCACGCAATGAAATTCGGACCAAACTGCGATCTTAATTTCGAGCCTCAAGAGCGATCTCAAGTTCAAACTAATGTCTTAAAATTCGATCCTCAATCCTTGAGATTTATCGCTGACGCAAATGCGTCCCGAGAGTTTCCACCCGAATGGAGGTTAGCTCGCCTTCCACAACACAACAAACAACAAACCCGAAACTCGAAACTTCAACTTTCACGATCGCTCTATTCACCAAACTTATTTAAAGACGTCGATTATAATTTCTCACTCGCTCCATCAACGTTGAATTCGGCACAAGTTACCGTTTATAAATTTCTCTCCAACGACCGGTCTTAAGAGTCGAAGTTCATGCGGCAATTTTTTTTTGCCACTGTTTCTCTCGTCGAACCTCACGAAATGTATGTTGGAATTTATCGCCGAACAACTTCGCGACGGAGCACTGAATCGAATGTTAAAAAGATTTAAACACTTGTGTTACGGAAAGTAATGGAAAATAAAAATTAAAATTAAAAAAAAAAATAAAAAAAGCGTGCTACCGGTCCGCCAGCTGCAACGCTACTGCCGCACCGCTGCGCGGCTTGAGGAGAGCTGCGCGCATGCGTCGACCCCGGAGTCTTGAGCGTCCGTGTCGCTGGCTACGAGCGCTTGTGTTCGTGCCCGATATTGTGTGCGTCGTGCACAGCTCGCTCAGCGACGGCGACTCGTATAGCCCCTTTGTTCGCGCGGACTCATCGTCGCGTTTGTGCGCAGGTAATTGTCATTGTAATTTCTCACAACTTATCCGGAGCTCGCGAACGCCCATCGCCTTAACGCCACAATAGCACGAAATATCTCGAAAACATTTGATAAATACTCGTAAACACTTGACACTTGACGAGATATATCGTGAAACTTTCTACGAAATGTTCGACAAAAATATTTCGAGAAGACATTAAATAAAAAAAAAAATATATTTTCAACAATTATATTCACGATATTTATTCAATATTTATAATAAAACAAAATAAAATAAAAATATTTTATATCTTTGTATTTTGATGTATTCTATGAAAAAAAAAAATATTCCAACTTAACGGTCGTTGAATCTTTGAGAAATTTACTTGATCTTTCGATAAATATGAAATTTTTCTTATTTTACAAATATTATTGAAATGTTGCTGATATTATTTATTTATTTATTTATTTATTTATTCGTGTTCGGGATGAACTTTTTTTAACACACGATATAAATATAAAGACATCAATGATCAATAATTAATTAAATTATCTCTACAATTAGAATAATATAACAAGAAATTATTAATAAGATATTGGCACGTTGCCAACATGGAAATATCTTACAAAATTTTTTGAGAACTATTCGTGAGACATTTCGATGTATGATTTGTGATCGGACAAATAAAATATTTTCAAAATGTTCGAAAAAATATTTCAGAAATATTTTTTTCAATATTAGCATTGTTTTCGCACAGTGTTTAATTGTCTTCAATTAATTTTTTAATTTTTTTTTCTTCACAGATTTTCATAAAAATGCGTTGGGAATGTTTTTTTTTTTTTTTTCAGTCCAGAAATCGCTTTCGGATAAATGACCTGTGTGACCTTAAAGAAGACCGAGAGGATAGTCGTAGTAAATTTTTGATGCATCGAGTCGAAACTTCGTACACAATTGGTGCTACGACCAAGGTTGTTTGGTACTGAATTTGGCAAGAATCGAAAAAGGGTGACGCGTCCTCCCCGTCGAAATCGTCGACCACGACCTCAAGGACGCCACTCGCCGAGAGATTAAACGTGCACCGAATAAATCGACCTAATATTTGTCTGCTCTGTGTACGAGCGTGTTTGTGTGTGTGTGTGTGTGTGTGTGTGTATTTCGTCATCGAAAAATTTTACCGAAGGTGACTCTTGCAGTCGAAACGAAAGTTTGGGACGGAGATTGTCGCAGGAGGATTACGACAATCTAATAGCAATGAAAAAAACGTAAGCCCCCCCGAGGACGATTGGTGCGATTTGGCCGTGTCGTAAACACAATTGAATTTTTTTTTATTTAATTTTTTTTTTGAAATTTGATTTTTTTTAAACTTGATTTTGTTGCAATTTATTTTTTGAAAAATTTGATTTTTTGAAATTTAATTTTTTTGAAATTTGATTTTTTTTTAAATTTGATTTTTTTGAAATTTAATTTTTTTGGAATTTGATTTTTTGAAAAATTTGATTTTTTGAAATTTAATTTTTTTGAAATTTGATTTTTCGAAATTTGGTTTTTTTGACATTTGGTTTTTTTGAAATTTGATTTTTCGAAATTTGGTTTTTTTGACATTTGGTTTTTTTGAAATTTGGTTTTTTTGAAATTTGGATTTTTTGAAATTTGTTTTTTTTTTTTTGAAATTTGGATTTTTTTTAATTTGTTTTTTTTTAAATTTGATTTTTTGGAGCTGATTTTTTTAATTGATTTTTTTTAACTGAATTTTTTTGAATTCTAATTTTTTGTTAAATCCTTTTTCAGGAGACTTTTCAAGAAAAATCCACACTGTGTGCATAAACACGGAAAGGAGCTAAAGGGAAATTAGCACGGACGCAAACCATTTAGTTCGGACGCGAACCCGAAAGTGACGGGAGTGCAGAAACCGACGTTACCGATAATCACCGATGGATGCGAGACCAGTAGGTAAAACAGCGCTGGCTCTGTTTTATCGATTGGCGCAAAAGGAGTTCCCGACAATGAAGTGAGCGCCACCCGATAATAGGGAGTACGGAAATCCGTGTGACCGACAATTACCGACGGATGCGAGACCAGTGAATGAGACTTTGCTTGCTCTGCTTTATCGAATGAGCCAAAACAGATTCCCTTTCCATCAAGTGTGCCGAAGCGATATCGAGCGAGGAGCGGAAAAGTCCCCTACGCGATAACTGAACGCGAAGCTTTTCTGCACCGTGAAAGTGAGCACGCGATGTGTTACCATCAGTCGGTAACCACATCGCACGGAAATATTTGTTTGAAATATTACGAAAAATATTTGTTTGAAATATTGAAGATATTTCTGCAACGTGTTGAAAATATTTTATTGTCTGCTCATAAATCTTGCACTGAAATGTTTCAGAAATATTACACAACAATGATTTTGAAACATTGCGCCAAAATATTTTTAAAACACTTTGCAAATATATTTAAATGTCGAAAAAAATATTTATCAGATATATCTTTCTGAAATATTAAAGATATCAATATTTCAGTACTGTGGATGTTGCTCATTGTTTTAACAATATGCACCGCCACCAGTATTTCATCAATGGGATTTCTGTGAGCCCCTTCAAGAGTGCCAAATAACATGCAGTGTCAAACACCCGAAATTTATTAAAATATATCCACGAACCAGAGGTGGGCAAAGTACCAAAAAGTAATCAAAGTACCAAGTACAGCGAGTACTTCAAGTACAAAGTAATTTTCGTACTTAAAGTACTTTTATAAAATATAAAGTGCAAAGTAATTTTTCTTCTTAATCGGACTCTTCCGATTAAGAAGAACAAGTACTTTGCACTAATTTTCGTACTTAAAGTACTTTTATAAAATAGAAAGTGCAAAGTACTTTTTCTTCTCAATCGGACTCTTCCGATTAAGAAGAACAAGTACTTTGCACTAATTTTCGTACTTAAAGTACTTTTATAAAATAAAAAGTGCAAAGTACTTTTTGTTCTTAATCGTGACTTTTCCGATTAAGAAGAACAAGTACTTTGCACTAATTTTCGTACTTAAAGTACTTTTATAAAATAAAAAGTACTTTGCACTAATTTTCGTACTTAAAGTACTTTTATAAAATAAAAAGTGCAAAGTACTTTTTGTTCTTAATCGGACTCTTCCGATTAAGAAGAACAAGTACTTTGCACTAATTTTCGTACTTAAAGTACTTTTATAAAATAAAAAGTACTTTGCACTAATTTTCGTACTTAAAGTACTTTTATAAAATAAAAAGTGCAAAGTACTTTTTCTTCTTAATCGGACTCTTCCGATTAAGAAGAACAAGTACTTTGCACTAATTTTCGTACTTAAAGTACTTTTATAAAATAAAAAGTGCAAAGTACTTTTTGTTCTTAATCGGACTCTTCCGATTATTTTTTTCATCAATTTGTTAATAACATTTTGTAATTATTATTGTGCAAAATTAATCTTCCCAGTACCTTTAGTGTGCATGAATTTTTTTCGGATTTTTATACCATCAAGAAGTACTTGCAATTTTTCTATTATTTTTCGTCGAACTTATGCGAAGTCAGCCTCAGCGAGACTCCCTCCTTAAGTTGCCCAGCTCTAGCGCAAAATCACTTTGCACGATTATCAAATTAGCGAACGCTAGCTAGGCACTTCTGAGCAACGAAATTGCCAAGCCACTTTAGAATTTAAAGTATGTAAGGCGATTCAAACGCTTTGGTATTGAAACTAAGCTCCGATATGCGTTTTCCGATTCAGCTGGGGTGGGTGAAAGCGATGTGGTAAAGCCAGTAGTGCGAGCGGATTGACGCTGAAAAGGAAAAGCGCGCTTTAACAATGTTTCACGCTGACGTTCAATCCCGCATCGAAGTGGAAGAATTGAAAGTAAAATTGAATCAAGATTTTTTTTTTTTTGGTAAAATTGATGGTAACTGATCTTGGTATTTCGGGATGGTCATCCTTCTGTGAGTCAGATCTACGTCATATGTTAAACTTTAATTTACGTTAAGTTGTTTGCAAATACGGATAATTTTGTTTCTCTTTCGGATTTTGAATCCTTCGGATTTTGAGTCCTTCGGATTTTGAGTCCTTCGGATTTTGAGTCCTTCGGATTTTGAGTCCTTCGGATTTTGAGTCCTTCGGATTTTGAGTCCTTCGGATTTTGAGTCCTTCGGATTTTGAGTCCTTCGGATTTTGAGTCCTTCGGATTTTGAGTCCTTCGGATTTTGAGTCCTTCGGATTTCGAGTCCTTCGGATTTCGAGTCCTTCGGATTTCGAGTCCTTCGGATTTCGAGCCCTTCGGATTTCGAGTCCTTCGGATTTTTGAGTCCTTCGGATTTTTGAGTCCTTCGGATTTTGAGTCCTTCGGATTTTGAGTCCTTCGGATTTTGAGTCCTTCGGATTTTGAGTCCTTCGGATTTTGAGTCCTTCGGATTTTGAGTCCTTCGGATTTTGAGTCCTTCGGATTTTGAGTCCTTCGGATTTTGAGTCCTTCGGATTTTTGAGTCCTTCGGATTTTTGAGTCCTTCGGATTTTTGAGTCCTTCGGATTTTTGAGTCCTTCGGATTTTTGAGTCCTTCGGATTTTTGAGTCCTTCGGATTTTTGAGTCCTTCGGATTTTTGAGTCCTTCGGATTTTTGAGTCCTTCGGATTTTTGAGTCCTTCGGATTTTTGAGTCCTTCGGATTTCGAGTCCTTCGGATTTTTGAGTCCTTCGGATTTTTGAGTCCTTCGGATTTTTGAGTCCTTCGGATTTTTGAGTCCTTCGGATTTTTGAGTCCTTCGGATTTTTGAGTCCTTCGGATTTTTGAGTCCTTCGGATTTTTGAGTCCTTCGGATTTCGAGTCCTTCGGATTTCGAGTCCTTCGGATTTCGAATTCTTCGGATTTCGAATTCTTCGGATTTCGAATTCTTCGGATTTCGAATCCTTCGGATTTCGAATCCTTCGGATTTTGAATCTTTCGGATTTTCAACCATTCGGATTTTTAATCTTTCGTAGTTTTTAATCTTTCGTAGTTTTTCTTTTCGCAGTTCCAAATTCGCGGGTTTTCACATTTCGAAGATTTGTTTTCTGACATCTTGCAAAGGCAAGATGTCAGAGAGATTTTTTAATCAATAAACCGAAAACGGTTTATTGATTAAAAAATCTCGCTTATTTTTACTCTTTCTGATAATTTGTTTCTAAATACATGTTGGAGCATGACACGGACGTCCGAAGCACTAAAAAATGGAGAGAAAAAAAGGTATTTTTTAAAAATGTCTCAACTATCGATTCTATCGACATATTTATTTACATCTGTATTCAAATGTCTCTAATTGGTTTGATACTTTACAGGCTTCACGTCCAAGGACCAAACGGCGCAGCAAATTTCAGCCGCATCGACGCACTTGTTGCGAAGATCTACTGTGACACGGGACGTCCGATGGGATTCAAATGTGTAAAAAAAGCGGTTTTGCGCACTTTTTGCTTCCTCGCAAAGAAAGCTTTGCGAACAAAGGGACATTATGAGAAAGTGACATAAAAATTTCAACTTTCAACTTTCATGAGGAAGCGATAGGAAAATTTCAATTTTCAGCGTTCATGAGGAAACGTTATGAAAATGTAAATTTTCAACTTTTTACATGAGGAAGCGTTATGAAAATGTCAATTTTCAACTTTTTACATGAGGAAGCTTTATGAAAATGTCAATTTTCACTTTTTACATGAGTGCCTAAAAATGGCCATCAAAAATGTGCGAATCTTTTTTTTTATATTGCAAAAGAAAAGCACAGTTTCATGAGGAAGCGATAGGAAAATTTCAATTTTCAACTTTTTACATGAGGAAGCGTTATGAAAATGTCAAGTTTTCAACTTTTTACATGAGTGCCTAAAAATGGCCATCAAAAATGTGCGAATCTTTTTTTTTTATATTGTAAAAGAAGAGGACAGTTTCATGAGGAAGCGATAGGAAAATTTCAACTTTCAACTTTTTACATGAGTGCCTAAAAATGGCCATCAAAAATGTGCGAATCTTTTTTTTTTTATATTGCAAAAGAAAAGCACAGTTTCATGAGAAAGCGATAGAAAAATGTCAATTTTCAACTTTTTACATGAGGAAGCGTTATGAAAATGTCAATTTTCAACTTTTCACATGAGGAAGCGTTATGAAAATGTCAATTTTCAACTTTTCACATGAGTGCCTAAAAATGGCCATAAAAAATGTGCGAATCGTTGTTTTTTTTTTTTTTTTTTTTATATTGTAAAAGAAAAGCACAGTATTAGTAAAAACAGAGCTAAAAGCATTCCGTGGCACTTCCTCTATTATCATACACGGATAGAAAAGTAACTTGGTAATAAATTAACGTAGCAGCACCGACGATCAGAGCAACTATGTATCGTCGAGGCCGTTGAATATCGCACTCGATGAATAAAAATTGCTTCCCCGCCGTTGGCAATGTTTCACCTCATCGTGTTCGAATAATTAGTTGCAACATTGTCGAGTCTGAGATAAAGCCTTCATGTACGAGCGAAACCGGTTGGTTGAAAAAAGGCACGCAAGTAGACACGCTAACTGCATTGGCGAAGAACTCTGTACGTGCACTTTTTTTTTTTTTTTTCAAGGCTCTCGTTAGATACGTTTCGCCTAAGAACTTGCAAATCGTTGTCGACTGACGTACGTGGTTGTTATATAAATAAAAAAAAAAAAAAAAACGTCTCTTAAAAAAAAAACTCTTCGAACCATTGGATTTCAATAAATTTTGATCTGCCGATCACGAATATGTGAGGTGTTTTTTAGCGAAAATCCCGGTCGTTTAATCGTCAATGGCAATTGTTTATTAACTAAATGAGTTATTGTTTTTTTTCACTTCGGATAATTTTTTTCGTATGCTTCGATCGATTTTGTGTCGAAAATGTTCTATGCAATTTTACTCTATGACCCATAGATTCGGAGCAATAAATTGTTGAAAGTTAGCAAGTAGGTCAAAACTGCTCCGCTCAACAAATTTTTAGCGCCGAAAATATAGGTCGTAGACGAAAATTGTAGAGGACTTTTGTTCGCCAAATGAACCGAGGAATGTGGAAAAAAATATATGGGTCATTGTGCGGCATCGAAAATTATGATTTTCGATCGGTCACATCACTGCAGTTTTTCAGGTCAAACCTCGGTCGTTTAATCGTCAATGGCAATTGTTTATTAACTAAATGAGTTATTGTTTTTTTCACTTCGGATAATTTTTTTCGTATGCCTCGGTCAATTTTGTGTCGAAAATGTTCTATGGAATTTTACTCTATGACCCATAGATTCGGAGCAATAAATTGTTGAAAGTTAGCAAGTAGGCCAAAACTGCTCCACTCAACAAATTTTTAGCGCCGAAAATATAGGTCGTAGACGAAAATTGTAGAGGACTTTTGTTCGCCAAATGAACCGAGGAATGTGGAAAAAAATATATGGGTCATTGTGCGCGATCGAAAATTATGATTTTTGATCGGTCGCATCACTGCAGTTTTTCAGGTCAAGCCTCGGTCGTTTAATCGTCAATGGCAATTGTTTATTAACTAAATGAGTTATTGTTTTTTTCACTTCGGATAATTTTTTTCGTATGCCTCGGTCAATTTTGTGTCGAAAATGTTCTATGGAATTTTACTCTATGACCCATAGATTCGGAGCAATAAATTGTTGAAAGTTAGCAAGTAGGCCAAAACTGCTCCGCTCAACAAATTTTTAGCGCCGAAAATATAGGTCGTAGACGAAAATTGTAGAGGACTTTTGTTCGCCAAATGAACCGAGGAATGTGGAAAAAAATATATGGGTCATTGTGCGCGATCGAAAATTATGATTTTTGATCGGTCGCATCACTGCAGTTTTTCAGGTCAAGCCTCGGTCGATTAATCGTCAATGGCAATTGTTTATTAACTAAATAAGTTATTGTTTTTTTCACTTCGGATAATTTTTTTCGTATGCTTCGGTCGATTTTGTGTCGAAAATGTTCTATGCAATTTTACTCTATGACCCATAGATTCGGAGCAATAAATTGTTGAAAGTTGCAAGTAGGCCAAAACTGCTCCGCTCAACAAATTTTTAGCGCCGAAAATATGGGTCGTAAAAAAAGTGCGCACAATGTCGCATATTTTTTTTCCATAATCCTCGGTTCATTTGGCAAATAAAAGTCCTTTGCAATTTTCGTCTACGACCTATATTTTCGGCACTACAAATTTGTTGAGTGGAGCAACTTTGGCCTGTTTGCAAACTTTCAACAATTTATTGCTCCGAATCTATACGTTATAGAGTAAAGTTTCGTCGAACCTTTTCGACTCAAAATCGACCAGAGTGTACGAAAAAAAATATCCCAAGTGAAAAAAAAAAAAAAAAACAATAACTTTGTTAATAAACAATTGCAGAGATAAGCTCCGTTGCAGTTAATCGATTGAATTTAGATACTTCGTTAGATCGGAGCAAAAAAAAAATACGATAATGTGAATGACATCATTAATTGATTCGTATCAATGCTTTGAATAAAAATGTTTTTTGCCTCGCAGTATCGTTATCTTGTCAGCTAATAAGTACACGCTTTGGACATGTGTTTAATGCCGTTTAGCAAAACGGCGATTGTGGAAAAATTTGCTGAGTCTAGATGAGTCTAATTTATTGATTTTTTTTTTTTTTTTTTTTTTTTTTTTTTTTTTAATATGGGAAAAACATATAGAAAGTCAGAGAGTTCAAAGTGAATTTAAAAATCTGAAAAAATTCATACATTTTCAGAAAATGAACGAATGATTTTTAGTAAAAAAAAAGTATTTGCAACTTTATTTGCTCAACTTACATTCGATTTTTTTTTTTTTTTTCCCCTCTTAAAAAAAGACACTCCAACGATTCGAGACAAATATATCGAAACAATCGATATCGTGAAGCCACTTTTCGCAGCCAATCAGAATCATCCGTTTCATTTGTAACTTCGCTACAACTAATTCTAAAAGAAATTAAATAAGCGTTAGCGATAACATTTTTTTTTTTTTTTTATATTTTAAATTTCATGTTTCACCGAAATACTCTTTACGACTGTTGTTCGTGTTTATGCAAATGTGCATATGCAAATTGCACTGGCGATGCAATCTTCGTAATTTCCCTGTAATGTTTAAAGAAACATTTCGCAAACAACCCAACGTGAGATTTATGAGCTGACAGGAAAATATTTTCTGTCTTTAAAGCAGATACATTTTTTTTTTATTTTTCATTTTATCAATATTCAAAACAACAAAAATATTTTTCTAAACCTTCGAAAAAAATATTTTTCGAAACTTTCGAAAAAAAAAATATTTTTCTATACATAAAAACATACATAAAAATATTTTTCTGAACTCGAAAAAATATTTTTCTGAACTCGAAAAAAAATGTTTCGAAACTTTCGAAAAAAACATTTTTCGAAACTTTCGAAAAAAATTTTTTCGAAACTTTCGAAAAAATATTTCTCTAAGCTTTCGAAAGAAAATATTTTTCGAAACTTAAAAAAAAAATTTTTTTTCATCTTTCGAAAGAAAATATTTTTCGAAACTTTCAAAAAAAAAAAATTTTTTTAACTTTCGAAAAAATTTTTTTCGAAAAAATATTTTTCGAAACTTTAAAAAAAAATTTTTTTTTTTTAACTTTCGAAAGAAACTTCCGAAAAAATTTGTTTCTAAACTTTCGGAAAAAATAGTTTTCTAAACTTTCGAAAGAAATATTTTTCTGAACTCGAAAAAATTTTTTTCGAAACTTTCGAAAAAAAAAATTTTTCGAAACTTTCGAAAAAAAAAATTTTTCGAAACTTTCGAAAAAAAATATTTTTCGAAACTTTCGAAAAAAAAAATTTTTCGAAACTTTCGAAAAAAAATATTTTTCGAAACTTTCGAAAAAAAAAATTTTTCGAAACTTTCGAAAAAAAAAATTTTTCGAAACTTTCGAAAAAATGTTCGTGCTAGTTGGGTTGCACGATTTCACTAAGATAATAACGGGACATTTGTCGAGCGGCCTCCTCGTCACTCGATCTCGATATTGCCGCTGCTAATTGTCGATGTGTAATTTCTAATCCGGTTGCAACGCACTAATACCGGCTCGTCATGTTATGAGAGATACGGCGTTCATTAAAATTCTCGCGTAGCGGCGATTCTCAGACAGTTCTTCCTTATGTCGGCTACTTTTTTGCATGGCGCTTAATACGGCGATTCCCTCCGGTCTTACGTAATGCCCTGATATCGACGAAGCCTTTCCGGCTACAATGGTAATCCTTCTTGCAAATGCGGCTTTTTATGCTCGTCAAAATATTCGGCCAACATCACTTCGAGATCGCGATAGATTTTGCCTCCCCATAGAAAAAAAAAAAAAAAAAAAAAGTTTTCGATTTTTTTATTTTTATTTTTTTTTTAATGGCGATTTTAATGTCGTGCTACTTAAAATAGTCTAGAACGTCGAGAAATGCGATTTGTAGCTGGCGTCCAGATATATGTATGTGGGTGCGTGTGCATATGTGACTGCATAACAGCTTTCGACCTTTAAAAGGTTTTCGTCGTTGAGAAAAAATGAAAGAATATTTTTTTTTTTAAACAGTATATGGTAGGTCTATCCGTTCGTGAATGTTGAGCTGTTGTCTAAAGGTTGCCATGTCGATAAGCCGGAGTCATAGATATAAGCGTCTTGTGGCATAAAAAATAAATTAAAAAAAAAAAAATTAATAAAAAATTAATTAATTATTAATAATATGTGGATAGAAGATAGAAGCGTCTTATGGCATATAAATATAAATATAAATTAATAAATATAAATATAAATAAATAATTTAATGATTTAATTAATATAAATATAATTAATAATTTATATTAATAAATATAAATTGTTGTTGTTTTTGTTAGCGATACGAGCACTCAGTCCTGCTGGACCATTGTACTCGGGCCCCGTAATATAAATTTTAAAAAATAATAATAAAAAATTAATTAATAATTAATAACATGTTGTACTTTGTGTGCGTCAATAATATTACAAAAAAAATTATAGTGAATCTACGAAAATATTCGCAATTAGATTGAAGCGATTGTTTGTAAGCGGATTGATCGCTTTAGTGTGGATTTGACTTCGTTCTTAACGACAATTAGGTTAGGTAACGTCATTCGACACTTTGATCGGAGTTCTATTGGGCGTTAGTTCGGTGACTTGACTTTTTTTTTTGCCCATGTATTGCCGATTCATTGGCGAGTGCGCAGTGCTTAATATTATTAATCTGTCTTTGACCAAAGTATGTTAATTCTCGATTTTAAGCTCAATGTCGTCGGCTCTGCCGTAAGCGCCGTGTAAAAATATCGATTTTCAAGATCTAATTACTCATTCGAATGATCGGTATGAGCCTTTGAGATTTTTTACAAGTACACTTTGACAGTTAAGTTACAACATGCCAAAAGTTTATGCGCGTCACTTTGGATTGCCTTCGCGACATAATCGACCCAAAGGTGCATACAAATATAGCACTGGATCTTTGGTACTGACGCGAAAAGCCCATTTTCACACCTTGTGAAATAATGTTATGCGAAAAAAACGTTTTTCGAACTCGTGCGATTGCAACACTCGCCTTTGACACGCGCCGCAAACTTTGTCTCGTCAGAAAATGGTTTTATTGCACTCGTATCGAAATGTGCTATTGCAAGTGTGTGTGCCAAAAAAAAAAAAAGAAGAAAATTGTGTACGAATGACGCATTATCGTCGTGACGAGTCGGCGATCCCGGACGTACTTACGATAACGATCGTTCCAATTTACCCGTGTTAATTTCTACTTTCGACCCGACTTCCTCGATTGCCACTTGTTTCGTTCTTTCGAAAAATAAAACAACAATTTATGAAATCAGCGCGTCATATTTTCAAAAACATTTCGAGTTCGATACCGTTCAAAAACATTTCGAGTTCGCATAACGATCGACAAAATTGATCCGCTTGGATTTTTCACGATACATTGTTGTTTACAAAGTGAATCGCCGACACAATCGCGACACATCGTGGACGCAAGAAAAGTTTGTTGACGGCGTCGAGTTGTTGTCGTGAAATTTGTCGGACACGGCGTGACAAAGCGTTTGAAAATGGAACTGTTCGAATACCGAGGAATAAGAAAATTATAAGTACAAATTGTTTTTTTTTTTTTGACTGGAGTGAAATGAGAACATGTAAGACGGAAAGGAATCAGCAATTTTACGAATGGGCTTTTGGATAGTCGGTCGTATTGGACATGTGGACTGCTTTACACCAGAGAGGTCACTTAAGGCGGCTCATGCGAATAAGTTTCAGAGCAAATTATAAGCGCCTAATCATTTCCCGATTTGGCGCTGAACTGAAACAAGACAAGTTTCGGCGACTCGGCAGTTCGGATGAATTTCATATCAGGGCAGGATCCGGCGATATCCAAGATAAGATATTTGGTGTGATACCGCGGCCGGCGATGGCCCAGTTCAGGTGGACACGTGCCAAATCCGATGCCGTGTGCCTTGTTAGCACCCGAACTGGCAGACATCAGGTAATGATCCGGTAAGCCTGAATAGGTCGCCCAACTCGTACCTGATATGGTCCTGATGAAACATATGGCAGCCGGAAAACTGTTCCACTGTTGGTTGTGTTGGGTGCTTCAGAAAGTAAGATCAGTTTTTACCTTATCCGTAGGATTGGGTCGGATGCGCCTAGATCTTTGATGCTAATGCACAATGAACTTCATCAATTCGATAATCTGGAGAGCCTGAATAGGTCGCCCAAATCGTATCTGATATGGCTCTGATGAGATACATAGCAGCCGGAAAATGTTGCTACTTGGGATAAGTGGGGTGCTTTAGAAAGTCAGATCAGTTTTCCTTATCCTTATCCTTAGGGTTGGGTCGGATGCGCCTAGATCTTTGATGCTGATGCACAATGAACTTCATCAATTCGATAATCTGGCGAGCCTGAATAGGTCGCCCAACTCGTATCTGATATGGCTCTGATGAGATACATAGCAGCCGGAAAATGTTGCTACTTGGGATAAGTGGGGTGCTTTAGAAAGTCAGATCAGTTTTCCTTATACTTATCCTTATCCTTATCCTTAGGGTCGGGTCGGATGCGCCTAGATCTTTGATGCTGATGCACAGTGACCTTCATCAATTCGATAATCTGGCGAGCCTTAATAGGTCGCCCAACTCGTATCTGATATGGCTCTGATGAGATACATAGCAGCCGGAAAATGTTGCTACTTGGGATAAGTGGGGTGCTTTAGAAAGTCAGATCAGTTTTCCTTATACTTATCCTTATCCTTATCCTTAGGGTCGGGTCGGATGCGCCTAGATCTTTGATGCTGATGCACAGTGACCTTCATCAATTCGATAATCTGGCGAGCCTTAATAGGTCGCCCAACTCGTATCTGATATGGCTCTGATGAGATACATAGCAGTCGGAAAATGTTGCTACTTGGGATAAGTGGGGTGCTTTAGAAAGTCAGATCAGTTTTCCTTATACTTATCCTTATCCTTATCCTTAGGGTTGGGTCGGATGCGCCTAGATCTTTGATGCTGATGAACAATGAACTTCATCAATTCGATAATCTGGCGAGCCTGAATAGGTCGCCCAAATCGTATCTGATATGCCTCTGATGAGATACATAGCAGCCGGAAAATGTTGCTACTTGGGATGAGTGGGGTGCTTTAGAAAGTCAGATCAGTTTTCCTTATCCTTATCCTTAGGGTTGGGTCGGATGCGCCTAGATCTTTGATGCTGATGCACAATGAACTTCATCAATTCAATAATCTGACAAGCCTGAATAGGTCGCCTAACTCGTGGCTGATGTGGCCCTGATGAAACATATAGCAGCCGGAAAACTATTCCACTGAGATTGTGTCGAGCGCTTTGGAAAGTAAGATCAGTTTTTACCTTATCATTAGGGTTGGGTCGGATGCGCCTGGATCTTTGATTCGGATGCACAATGAATGTTATCAATTCAATAATCTGGCGAGCCTGAATAGGTCGCCCAACTCGTACCTGATAAGGTACCTGACGAGATACATAGCAGTCGTAAAATGTTGCTACTTGGGATAATTGGGGTGCTTTAGAAAGGAAGATCAGTTTTTACCTCATCATTAGAGTTGGTTCGGATGCGCCTAGATCTTTGATTCTGATCGATAACGAATTTCCTCTATTGAATAATCCGGCAAGCCTGAATAGATCGCTCGACTCGTCGCTGATGTGGCCCTGATGAAACACATGGCAGCTGGATAAGTGCTCTACTGGGATTCACATGGGTGCTTCAGAAAGTAAGATCAGTTTTTGCGTTATCCGTAGGATTGGGTCGCATGCCCCTAGATCTTTGATGCTGATCGAACGATAAACATCATCAATTGAATAATCTGGCAAGCCCGAATAGGTCGTCCAAATCGTGCCTGATGTGGCCCCGATGAAACATACGGCAGCCGGAAAGCTGTTCAACTGGAATTGTGCCGAGTGCTTCAGAGAGTAAGATCACTTTGTACCTTATCCTCAGGGTTGGCTCCGATACACCCAGATCATTGATTCACACGCACAATGAGTGTCGTCAGTGCATTTATCCACACGCCCTCCTCACCACGATCATTTTTTTTTATATACCTTCAATTTTTTTACAAATCAAGCCAGTCACGCTCTGATTATTGATGTCTTATCGATAGATACCATAGCTTCCCGATATCAAGCGCTTATACGCGGAACAATCTCACCTTGAATAAGAATCACGTTGATTACATTGTAGGCGATGTTGCGATTCCGCCAACAACAACAAAAAAAAAACAATTTCCTGCCGAGCCTGCAAAGCGGACAGAATCAAACGCCTGCAGTTTCTATGCAACCCAATCGTACGAGATCCGCCCTTGCGATTTGATGCCACGCCACGCGCACGAGTTGACGACGACGTCGGAATGTCGCGTGGGCAATAATTTTCTTCTGGCGCGCGACTGACAGTTAGCGTGATGTGCACGTAATTTGATGTATGTAAGCGCGGCAACACGAGCGGGAGGAATCCTCCGGAGTGGGCCAGTACTTGTCGCGCGTTCACTCGAACAGGACGCACCGTTAGCCAGCGCTCTCGCGCCGATCACTTTCGATTGCTTGCAACGGCGATCAAGCGGTGACTCGCCGAGTCAAAACGTCTCAACGATCATTGTCCTTTGTCATTGAGTCGCACGTTAACGCATCGCTTTTAGCGTCGAATAAAAATGCTTCTGGCCGCGACGACGATTCTCTTAATGACGATCGTCGCCCTGACGATTTTCCACTTGTTCACTCACCACAGCAAATTGGGACGCCTCGTCGACAATGTTCCGGGACCAAAATCATTGCCGATAATTGGCAATTCGCTGGATCTACTCGTTTCTCCCGGTAAGACTCACAAAATCATTTGTCAATGATGAAAAAAAAAAAAAAAATTTTGTTATCCCGATTAACAGCAATTAACATGCAGTATCGATTAATTGATCGATCAATCGAATAAGTAAAATTAATGTAGATTTGAGGGAACAAACGATAGTCTCATTGACGATGATGCGACGAGGAAACTTTGATTTTGTTGATGTTTTTTTTTTTTTTTTTTTTTTTTTTTTTACTTTAGAGAATCTTTTCAGTACGTTTAGAGATTGGGCGAAAACCTACAATGCGACTTACAGATTCTGGGTGGGCCACTGGCCCAATATCAACATCTGCCATCCTGACGACGCCGAGGTGATATTCGATCATCGTTCTTTGACCAATCACAATATTATGATCAATTTGTTATATTTACAATGATTAATTGTCGTCTGAAGTTAACGCGTGTGTGTCACTAATGATATTGATATTTAAGGTACTTTTGAGCAGTCAGAAGAACATAACTAAAAGTATATTTTACCATTTCGCTGAACCATGGCTGAACGAAGGACTTTTGACGAGCACCGGTAAGTTCATCTCTATAAACGGTTAAATAATTGTCGGTTGGGTACGATAATTGTTGGGTGGGACGAATAATTTTTTTTTTTTTTTTTCTTCACTCGTTAGTTTTGCCAGCTGACTATTGGATGTCGCAAATCGTCATTTTTTTTTTTTTTTTTTTTTTTTTTTTTTTTTTTTTTTTTTTTTTTTTTTTTCATGCGATGTAGAATTACAAATAGCCGCAATGAATTCAAGAACGTAGCGCTGCGAAGGCACGTAACTCGAGTGAGCAGATGGCGCCTCATTGTCGGCAATTTTTCAGGAACCAAGTGGCGAGTACGCAGGAAGACTCTGACACCGGCTTTTCATTTCAACATTCTGCAGGAATTCGTCGGAGTGTTTGTCGAGAATACCGAGCGAATGGTGAAGAGCTTGAGGACGGAGGGAAACGCGATCGTCAAAGACCTCGTACCCTTGTTTGCGAAATACACGCTCAATGCTGTATGTGGTAAGATACAAACAAAAAAAAAGTAAATAAACTCCAACTCCAAATTAAACCAGAGAATCTTTGACGAAATTCCCCAACTACAACGCCAAATAAAATCAGAGAATCTTTGACGAAATTCCCCAACTCCAACTCCCAATAAAGCCACAGAATCTTTGACGAAATTCCCCCAACTTCACCTCCGAATCCCAATTATGGAATGAACTCCAACACCAACTCCAACTATACAATGCACTCCAGCTCCAACTCCAACTCCAACTCCAACTCCAACTCCAACTCCAACTCCAACTCCAACTCCAACTCCAACTCCAACTCCAACTCCAACTCCAACTCCAACTCCAACTCCAACTCCAACTCCAACTCCAACTCCAACTCCAACTCCAACTCCAACTCCATCTCCATCTCCAACTCCAACTCCAACTCCGACTTCAGCTCCAACTCCAACTCCAACCCCAACCCCAACTCCAACTCCAACTCCAACTCCAACTCCAACTCCAACTCCAACTCCAACTCCAACTCCAACTCCAACTCCAACTCCAACTCCAACTCCAACTCCAACTCCAACTCCAACTCCAACTCCAACTCCAACTCCAACTCCAACACCAACTCCAACTCCAACTCCAATACCAACTCCAACTCCGGCTCCAACACCAGCTCCGGCTCCAACTCCAAATAAAACCAGAGAATCTCTGACGAAATTCTCCAACTCCGACTTCGAATCCCAACCCCAACTCCAACTGTACAACGTTTGACGACATTTTTATCGAATGATCCAGAGACCGCGATGGGAACGGAATTGAAGGACGATGACTCGATGCAAACCCAATACAGGAGGGCCGTAAAAATAATGGGCGATATCGTGTATTACAGGCATGTAATTTTTTTTTTTTTTTTTCTCCCTAACACTCAAACGAAACACTCGAGTGAATGACTATTAATATACGACGTACCGATTGTTTAATGTAAAACAGAGCCATGAGGCCGTGGTTCGTGAGCGACTGGGTATTCTCATTCACCCCGAAGGGCCGGCAACAGGCTGAGGCATTGAAGATACTTCATGGTTTTACGACGAAGGTAACGCGGCCTCTGCGACACAATAATGCACGAGATAACGATAACATAAAACTGCGTTTCGTGGTCCGACAGATAATCGAGGCGAGGAAGCAATATCACGAGGAGACTCGAGGAATTCATTTAAAAATGTTTACGTCGAATAACGGAGGAGCCGAAGTGACGGGCACACCGGACTACGACGCACCGAGTAATTACGTTTCGTGAATTCTTTAGCGCCAATCGTAAATTGTGTCGCAACAATGTCTTGTTTATTTTGTTGGGCAGTAAAGAAAAAGAGGCTCGCGATGCTCGATCTACTGATCGCCGCGCAGAAGGAGTCAGGCGTTATCGACGATCTTGGTATCCGCGAAGAGGTCGACACATTTATATTCGAGGTGGGAAACGTTTGGAACATCGATCGACATTCAGAATTTTTCGTTCAGAAAATTAATCTCGAAAAATCATCAGAGTTATACATACATATATATATATATATATATATATATATATATATATATATATATATATATATATATATATATATATATATATATACATATAAACGTATACCCATATAATAATAATGTTATTATAATAACCCTATTATTATAAGGTTTATCGTTTCCACACCGCTATGCTATGTATCAACCACAATTACCACAACGCCCCCCTGATTACAAAAGACCCCCTGACTCCATTCCCCCTCCTTCGGAATCCCCCTGGAAACACCTTGACCCCTGCCCTCCGACCCCTTTAACTCTATTGTAGACCCCCCTTAGCGCTATTGTAGACCATTTAACCCTTTTGTAGACCCCTTAATCCCATTGTAGACCCCCCTTAACGCTATTGTAGACCCCTTAGCCCTATTGTAGACCCCCGTAACGCTATTGTAGACCCCTTAACCCTATTGTAGACCCCCGTAACGCTATTGTAGACCACCTTAACCCTACTGTAGTAACTTTCAGACGAAAAAAAAAAAAAAAAAAAAATCCGGACCGGAAGTGACGTTGTTTCCGGTCGGGGATGATACTCCCTGTAACTTGAAATAGGTCTTTCGCGAGTTCATCCGGTTTTCTGCGCAGGGTCACGACACCACGGACATGGGTTTGAGCTTCGCGTTGCTTCTAATTGCGGAGCACAGGGAAATACAGGTGAGCATACGTTCGAGGGATTGGCCATTCGTTCAAAAATGATAATAAAAAAAAAGGTCATGATAAAGAATGTATCGACATTCAATTACAGGAACGCGCAAGGGAAGAGATCGGTTCGCTGCTCAAAGAATCCGGTGGAAAATTGGGAATGAACGAATTAAACAAATTGCCTTATCTCGATCGTTGCATCAAGGAGGCTTTAAGGCTGTTTCCGTCCGTTCCGACTATTTCACGAATAATCACCGACGACATGCCTCTGAGTGCGTATAATTTTCTCTCAATCAAATTATTCGTAGACAATTTGTGTCACGCACGAAGGAAAAAAAATTGTGTGTCTGTTAAGCACGTTTTTTTTTTTTTTTTTGTGGCGTACAACAATTACAAGGTAGAATGAAACTTTCAGAGAAATTTATGGTGCCTCGTGGAACGATCGCGAATCTGCACATTTTCGACGTTCATCGAAATCCGGATTTCTGGCCTCGACCTGATGTCTACGATCCCGACCGATTTTTGCCGGATCAAATGAAGGGTCGCCATCCATTCTCGTATATCCCGTTCAGCGGTGGACCGCGCAATTGCATTGGTAATGTTCGCTGTTACTGTCATTGTGTCATTGTGTCATTGTGCCATTGTGCCATTGTGCCATTATGCCATTGTGCCATTGTGCCATTGTGCCATTGTGCCATTGTGCCGTTGTTCCATTGTGCCATTGTGCCATTGTGCCATTGTGCCATTGTGCCGTTGTTCCATTGTGCCATTGTGCCATTGTGCCATTGTGCCATTGTGCCATTGTGCCATTGTGCCATTGTGCACTTGTGCCATTGTGCCATTGTGCCATTGTGCCATTGTGCCGTTGTGCCGTTGTGCCATTGTGCCATTGTGCCATTGTGCCATTGTGCCATTGTGCCATTGTGCCATTGTGCCATTGTGCCATTGTGCCATTGTGCCATTGTGCCATTGTGCCATTGTGCCATTGTGCCATTGTGCCATTGTGCCATTGTGCCATTGTGCCATTGTGCCATTGTGCCATTGTGCCATTGTGCCATTGTGCCATTGTGCCATTGTGCCATTGTGCCGTTGTGCCGTTGTGCCGTTGTGCCATTGTGCCATTGTGCCATTGCGCCGTTGCGACATTGCGACGCCGCGACACTGTGACGCTGTGACACTGTGACATTCTTCTGAATAATTGTTTTTCTCTTTACAGGCCAGAAGTTCGCTCAGCTCGAAATGAAAGTTTTTATTGGACTGCTGTTGCACAATTTTTACATTGAACCGGTATCAATGGTGTCAAATATTCGCATGGAAACAGATATGGTTCTCAAATCGTTGAATCCACTCAACGTCAAATTCATCCCGATTCGATGAGAAACTTGCCCCGATAATTGATGAGTAACCGACAAGTGTACGTCTCGAATGTGATGGGTTTAAACAAAACAATGCAAGTGAATGCAATAATTTACCGTTCCCACCGCAGGCTGTTGAAAATACGTTGATCTGTTCACTAAATCCGGCAGCAGGGTACTCTTTTTTTTTTTCATGGAAAAAAAAAATAATAGTACGCCGTTAAAAACAAAAAAAAAGAAGAAAAACATATAGAGTTATACCGCGGTGTATCACGGTGTAGGGTACCGTAATGTAAGAATGTGTTTTTTTTTTTGTTTATCCCGTGTTTTGTTTTGTTCAAATAAATTAGGCCCATTGAGTTAGTATTAAATGGTGTTTTGTCGTAATGAATTACGTATGAAAATATATTTTTTGTCACACGTGCATGATTCGCGGCACTTTACATGGCAGTCTTGCGAGCCGAAAGTGGCCCATTGCATGCCCGTCGTGAACCTGTGGTGAAATGACGGAGTCGCGCATGCGCAGTTCGCATTTCGTTCACTTTCGTCCCTTGGGAGTTTACTTTTCACGTTTTCGTCCCTGGAGACATAACCTCGCTTCTCAGTATTCGTCTCGCGCGACTGCCATTCCAAGTGCCGCAGATTCATGCACTTGTAACAAAAAATATGATGTGTAACGAGGGTCGAAAGTTGGCGATTGCGACTCGTGTGATTGCAGCCCTCGCTACGCTCGGGCCACAAACCTCACACTCGTCGCAATCGCCAACTTTCGACCCTTGTTGCACAATATACTATTTTCATACGAACCATCTGTAATTTAATAAAAAGTGAACACGCTTTTAGTCGCTTTTTTTATTCACCAATAATAATAATAATAATAATAATAATAATAATAATAATAATAATAATAATAATAATAATAATAATAATAATGCAACTAGTTGCCACCTACACAGAGACAGTACTAAGACGAAAAAACGCAGACGGCTGCCTGACATGACAGCAGACGAACTGACTTGACAGAAAACGAAACAAACCAACGACCAGACGTACACAGACAGATCCCCCAGCCAGAAGTAATACTAACATAGTTCCCAGCAGGGGACGGGCGGAAAGGAGGGGGCGGTTTAGTGGGTAGGCCATTTGGGAGCCTCACATACCCTCCAGCTTGGCTGGTGGAATTCGTCACTTGGATTCCGCAACTCCTTGTAAATAATATTAATAATAATAATAATAATAATAATAATGATGATAATAATAATAATAATAATAATAATAATAATGCAACTAGTTGCCACCTACACAGAGACAGTACTAAGACGAAAAAAACGCAGACGGCTGCCTGACATGACAGCAGACGAACTGACGCGACAGAAAACGAAACAAAGCAACGACCAGACGTACACAGACAGATCCCCCAGCCAGAAGTAATACTAACATAGTTCCCAGCAGGGGACGGGCGGAAAGGAGGGGGCGGTTTAGTGGGTAGGCCATTTGGGAGCCTCACATACCCTCCAGCTTGGCTGGTGGAATTCGTCACTTGGATTCCGCAACTCCTTGTAAATAATATTAATAATAATAATAATAATAATAATAATGATGATAATAATAATAATAATAATAATAATAATGCAACTAGTTGCCACCTACACAGAGACAGTACTAAGACGAAAAAAACGCAGACGGCTGCCTGACATGACAGCAGACGAACTGACGCGACAGAAAACGAAACAAAGCAACGACCAGACGTACACAGACAGATCCCCCAGCCAGAAGTAATACTAACATAGTTCCCAGCAGGGGACGGGCGGAAAGGAGAGGGCGGTTTAGTGGGTAGGCCATTTGGGAGCCTCACATACCCTTGGCTGGTGGAATCCGTTACTTGGATTCCGCAACTCCTTGTAAATAATATTTATAATAACAATAACAATAATAATAATAATAATAATAATACGGCGCCTAAGTTGGGTGCTTTAGAAAGTAAGATCAGTTTTTGCGTCATCCGTAGACTTTGGTCGGATGCGCCTGGATTTTTTTTATTGAGATTCAGAATGAATTACATCAATGCATTTATTCACTCGCCCTCGTCACCTCGATGTTGTTCTTTAATTGGGCATTTTTTTTTTTTTTTTTTTTTTTTTTACAAATCAAGCTAGTCACTGTCTCGTTGTTTATGTCATGTCGCGAGAAGCGTCGGCTTATCTTCATACCAAGCAATTATGCGAGGCAAAAGATTTTTCACCTTGAAATGAGAATCACATTGATTACATTGTCGTCGATGTTGCGATTCCGAAGAACAACAACAAAAAGTTTGCGAGCCCGCAAAGTGAACGATAATCGAGTGGTTGGAGTTTTTGCACACGCAAAAATAATCAGTCTCTTCTGGCCGACCGATCGAGAATTCGCTTGACCTGCGGCGCAATTAATTTTCCGTATCGCAGTGACACGAGCAAGAGGAGCTCTCCGAAGTGAACAGTGCTTGTCGCGCGTCCGCTCGAAGAGGACGCGACTTTTGGTCGACGCTCTCGCGCCTATCGTCTTCAATAGTGTGCTGGACTTAAGGGGGGTTTCTTTTTTGTTTTTTTTTTCTTCTTTTTTTTCTCTTCAATTCTCTCGCCACCGCATCGCGTTTAACGCCGAATGAAAGATGGCTCTTGTCGCCACGGCGATTTTGCTTATGACTATCGTCGCTCTGACGGTTTTCCACTTTTCGACTCATCTCAGCAAATCCGGAAGCCTCGTCGACAAATTTCCAGGACCAAAACCATGGCCGATAGTCGGCAATTTGTTGGATCTCGTGGTGTCTCCCGGTAAGTGTCGCCACTGGCTTGACACCGATGAAAAATAATAAATATAATAATAATAATAATAATAATGATAATAAAATAAAGATAAATAAAAAATATGAAAAATAAAATGTTTTCAAAAAACATTTTTTTTTTTTCCTACACTTTGTGCAACTTAGCAAACTACTATTCACGCAAAAATGTATTACTTCTACGCAAAAGGGCTTGGAACGTGAAAAAAAATTAACAATAAACGATATTAAATAAGAATTAATCAATCAAATACGTAAAATGAATATAGATAAATCAATAAAAAATTGTTTCGTCATTACGGCGCCAAGATGGATTGGAGGGTTATCCGTTAATCGCATTTATTCGGGAGCAATGAGGAAAGCTTCCATTTTCGATATTTTTTCCTGTTTTTTTAGAGAATCTGTGGAGGACATTAAGAAATTGGTCAAGATACTACAAAACGACTTATAGATTCTGGATAGGCCACTGGCCAAATGTCAACCTTTGCGATCCCGATGACGCTGAGGTAGATTCGATATCATCGTTCTATGATTGATTCTCATGTATTATTAGAGCAATTATTATTGATTATCGCTTGAAATTAACTTACGTGTAACATCATCAATATTTTAGGTACTCTTGTGCAGTCAAAAGAACATAACTAAAAGTATGTTTTACCATTTCGTTGAGCCATGGCTGACCAAAGGACTTTTGACGAGCGCCGGTAAATCGTACATACACAGAGAATAATTATCAGTTGGGAGAGACAATAACTGGTTGGGAGGAACAATTTTTTTTTTTTTTTTTCTTCTCATCTGTTAGTTTTGCCAGCTGACCATTGATCTGCCAACTGGTCACTTGTTCGCCGATGCGCTGTCATAAACGGACGTCATAAATTCAAGATCCTTCCGTCACCAGTAATTTAGCTCGAGTCAGCGAACTCGACTCATCGTCTGCAATTTCCAGGAAACAAGTGGCGGATACGCAGGAAGACTCTGACACCGGCTTTTCATTTCAACATTCTGCAGGAATTCGTCGGAGTGTTTGTCGAGAATGCCGAGCGAATGGTCAATAGCTTGAAGGAGGAGGGACGCCCGGTTGTTAAAGACCTCGTATCTCTGTTCGGAAAATACACCCTCAATGCTGTATGTGGTAAGATAAACAAAAAAAGTAAACACCAACACCCAACACCCAACACCCAACACCCAACACCCAACACCCAACACCCGACACCCGACACCCGACACCCGACACCCGACACCCGACACCCGACACCCGACACCCGACACCCGACACCCGACACCCGACACCCAACACCCAACACCCAACACCAACACCAACACCAACACCAACACCAACACCAACACCAACACCAACACCAACACCAACACCCAACACCCAACACCCAACACCCAACACCCAACACCCAACACCCAACACCCAACACCTATTCCAACACCAACACCAACACCAACACCTATTCCAACACCAACACCAACACCAACACCAACACCAACACCAACACCAACACCAACACCAACACCAACACCAACACCAACACCAACACCAACACCAACACCAACACCAACACCAACACCAACACCAACACCAACACCAACACCAACACCAACACCAACACCAACACCAACACCAACACCAACACCAACACCAACACCAACACCAACACCAACACCAACACCAACACCAACACCAACACCAACACCAACACCAACACCAACACCAACACCAACACCAACATCAACACCAACACCAACACCAGCACCTACACCTATTCCAACACCAACACCAACACCAACACCGACATAAACACCAACTGTAAATGAAAATAGAATGCCGAAATTTATATCGAATCATCCAGAGACCGCGATGGGTACGGAATTGAAGGACGATGACGCGGCGCAAACAAAATACAGGAGGTCCGTTAAAGTAATGAGCGACATCTTGTATTACAGGCATGTGATTTATTATTATTATTTTTTTTTAAGACAACCGAAATACTCAAATAAATACCTAAATACAATAATGAATAACTATTGGATACGGCGTACCAATGATTCAAGGGCATGTGATACATACGTATCGATGCTCCGATGGTAACAAATTGCTTTCCCTATTCTCTCCGCGATGGTTGATGCTTCGACCAAAATCAAATTAAGCTTTTGTAGTCGATAGATACATGTATGAAAACCCAATTTGCTTTTGCTCGTAATATCAATCGTTTTGGAGAAAACAGGGAAGGCGTTTTGTTACCGACTGAGTCTCTACACGCATGCCATTAATGTAAACAGAGCCGTGAGGCCGTGGTTCGTGAACGACTGGGTATTCTCGTTGACACCCAAGGGCCGGAAACAGGCGGAAGCGTTGAAGATACTTCACGACTTTACAACGAAGGTAACGCTGCGTCTGCGATACATTCACGAACGATCATAGCGATAACGTAAGGCGGCATTTTATATCCCACAGATAATCGAGGCGAGAAAAAAATATCACGAGGAGACTCGAGGAAATCATCTAAAAATTTTTTCAACGCAGAACGGAAAAACTGAAGAAACGAGCGTTACGGACTACGACGCACCGAGTACTTAATTTGCATGACTCGTTTATCGTAAATTTTTAATATGGTTGTTAACGAGGATGTTCTTTTATGCACAGTTAAAAAAAAGAGGCTCGCCATGCTGGATCTCCTGATCGCTGCGCAAAAACATACCGGCGTCATTGACGATCTTGGTATCCGAGAAGAAGTCGACACATTTATATTCGCGGTAGGAAATGCCTAAAAATTCCACGACATCCAGCATTTTTCAGAAAATTAATATCGACAAATCATCAAAGTCATATATATATATATATAAGAAAAATGAGATTTTTCAAACCGGAAGTGACGTGTTTCCGGCACGACGCTACTTCCGGTCGGATGATGAGATTTTTCAAACCGGAAGTGACGTATTTCCGACGTGACGTCACTTCCGGTGGAAAAATTGAATTTGAAAACAGGAAGTGCCGTATTTCCGGCATGACGTCACTTCCGGTCGAAAAATTAAATTTGAAAACCGGAAGTGACGTATTTCCGGCATGACGTTACTTCCGGTCGGAAGATGAGACTTTCAAACCGGAAGTGAAGTATTTCCGGCGTGATGTCACTTCCGGTGGAAAAATTGAATTTGGAAACAGGAAGTGCCGTATTTCCGGCATGACGTCACTTCCGGTGGAAAAATTGAATTTGAAAACAGGAAGTGCCGTATTTCCGGCATGACGTCACTTCCGGTCGAAAAATTAAATTTGAAAACCGGAAGTGACGTATTTCCGGCATGACGTTACTTCCGGTCGGAAGATGAGACTTTCAAACCGGAAGTGAAGTATTTCCGGCGTGACGTCACTTCCGGTGGAAAAATTGAATTTGAAAACACGAAGTGCCGTATTTCCGGCATGACGTCACTTCCGGTCGAAAAATTAAATTTGAAAACCGGAAGTGACGTATTTCCGGCATGACGCTACTTCCGGTCGTAAGATGAGACTTTCAAACCGGAAGTGACGTATTTCCGGCATGATGCTACTTCCGGTCGTAAGATGAGATTTTTCAAACCGGAAGTGAAGTATTTCCGGTGTGATGTCACTTCCGGTGGAAAAATTAAATTTGAAAACCGGAAGTGATATATATATATATATTATCGGTATTAAATCACTTTCAGTCGATAAAGTAAAATACTCCCTGTAACTTGAAAAGGGTTTTTTTCACGAGTTTATCTTTTTTTCTTCACAGGGTCACGACACTACAGACATGGGTCTGAGCTTCGCGTTGCTTCTAATTGCGGAGCACAAGGATGTACAGGTAAGCGTACGTTCGAGAATTGGTCATGTGTTCAAAAATGACAATGAAAAGGGCATGATAAAGAATTGAATATTGATATTCAATGACAGGAACACGCGAGGAATGAAATCGGCTCGATACTCAGAGAATCCGGTGGAAAACTGGGAATGAACGAATTAAACAATTTGACTTATCTCGATCGTTGCATCAAGGAAGCGTTAAGGCTTTTTCCGTCCGTCCCGGCTATTTCGCGAATAATCACCGACGACATGCCTCTGAGTGCGTATAATTTTTTTTTTTTCTTTATCGCACGTGGAGCAAGAGAAATTATGAGTCGTTAAAGGAGATTTTTTTTTTTTTTTTTTTTCGTTCAAGTTACTTATCATCTCGGACCGATAACTAATTTATTTGTCGAAGTTTATAATATTACAGGCCACTTTGAAATTTGCAGAGAAATTTATGGTGCCTCGTGGAACAATCGCGAATCTGCATATCTTCGATATTCATCGAAATCCGGATTTCTGGCCTCGACCTGACGTGTACGATCCCGATCGATTTTTGCCAGATCGACTGGAGGGTCGTCATCCGTTTTCTTATATTCCGTTCAGCGGTGGACCGCGAAATTGCATGGGTAATGTCACACCGTCACACCGTCACACCGTCACACCCGTCACACCCGTCACACCCGTCACACCCGTCACACCCGTCACACCCGTCACACCCGTCACACCCGTCACACCCGTCACACCCGTCACACCCGTCACACCCGTCACACCCGTCACACCCGTCACACCCGTCACACCCGTCACACCCGTCACACCCGTCACACCGTCAGACCGTCAGACCGTCACATCGTCACATCGTTACACCCGTCACACCCGTCACACCCGTCACACCCGTCACACCCGTCACACCCGTCACACCCGTCACACCCGTCACACCCGTCACACCCGTCACACCCGTCACACCCGTCACACCCGTCACACCCGTCAGACCGTCAGACCGTCACATCGTCACATCGTCACACCCGTCACACCCGTCACACCCGTCACACCCGTCACACCCGTCACACCCGTCACACCCGTCACACCCGTCACACCCGTCACACCCGTCACACCCGTCACACCCGTCACACCCGTCAGACCGTCAGACCGTCACATCGTCACATCGTTACACCCGTCACACCCGTCACACCCGTCACACCCGTCACACCCGTCACACCCGTCACACCCGTCACGCCCGTCACGCCCGTCACGCCCGTCACACCCGTCACACCCGTCACACCCGTCACACCCGTCACGCCGACACACCGTCACACCGTCACACCGTCACATCGGCACATCGCCACACCGTCACACCGTCACACCGTCACACCGTCACATCGTCACACCGTCACATCGTCACACCGTCACATCGTCACACCGTCACATCGTCACACCGTCACATTCATTCATTCATTCACATCGTCACACCGTCAAGGTCATTCGCTTCATCCAAAGGATGAAAAACTTGTTCTGAAAATTGTTTTCTCTTTACAGGTCAAAAGTTCGCTCAGCTTGAGATGAAAGTTTTCATTGGACTGGTGTTGCACAATTATTACGTTGAACCGGTAACCCGGGTGTCGGATGTTCGCATGGTAACAGATATGATTATCAAATCGTTAAATCCGCTCAACGTCAAATTCATCCCGATTCGATAGTAAACTTGTCGATGATTACGAAGTAACAGACAAGAATACGCCTCTATACGCGACAAGTTTAAAGAAAAAATGCTAGAGAATACAATAATTTATAATTCCCAACTCAGGTTATTGAAAATACGTTGATCCATTCACTAAATGCGAGAGTGTTAAAAGGAAAAAAAACATACAGTTATACTGCAATGTACGACGGTGTACAGTACCGTAATATAAGATTTTTTTTTTTCGAAGTATGTTTAGTGTATATCGAGTCAGTGTTAAATGGTTTTTTTTTTTTGTTGTCGTAGTGAATTTCGTACGAAAATATATGTTTTTTATACGATCCATACGTGATTTAATACAAAGTGAACACCTTTGAGGTGTTTTTTTTTTTTTTCGCCTATTTGACATTACCGTTGAAGAGAATTTGTTTTTTTTTTTTTTTTTTTATATTTTACTTATTTATTAATGAGATCCTTATCTTTCATTCTTTTATACTTATTTTTTTATTACTTCAGTTTGATTTCCTTTGGATGCAATATAGTACAGCTTTAAGTTCACGATTGTTATTTACTTTCTTCAATTTTATGACACGAACTTTTAATGCCCATTCTATTTATGTATTTGCCAAATCCTCCAGTACTTAATAAAGAAGCTTACTAAAGAAAAATCTCCAGATAAAACAGATCGAGCCAGCGCCGCGCACAGTGCTGCCGCGCCCGACCAGCGGCCCGATCGCGAACCACCGACAGCTCTCTCTCTCCCCCCTCCCGCCCTCGCGCGCGCCGGGACCTGAGTGAAAATAATAATAACAGTAAAAAAGCGCCCGCACAGTGTGAACCCAATGACATAATCGACCTAACTTCTTTTTTTTTTCTCCATATTTCACTTATTTATCAATGCAATCCTTATTCATCATTATTTTATACTTATTTTTTGTTACTTCAGTTTAATTTCCATTGGATGCAATATAGTACAATTTTAAGTTGACGATTGATTATTTCCTTTCTTCAATCTCATAACATTAGACATTTTAATTCCATTCTATTTATGATTTTACTAAATTCCCCACAAATTCCCCCCAAATCCCCCACGCTAATGAAACCTCACAAGATAAAACAGATCGAGCCAGCCGCGCGCAGTGCTGCCGCGCCCAACCAGCGGCCCGATCGCGAACCACCGACAGTTCTCACTCTCTCCCCCCTCCCGCCCTCGCGTGCACCGGAACCAGAGTAAAAATAATAATAACAGTAAAAAAGCACCCGCACAGTGTGAACCCAATGACATAATCGACCCAACTTATTTTTTTGTCCATATTTCACTTATTTATCAATGCAATCCTTATTCATCATTATTTTATACTTATTTTTTGTTACTTCAGTTTAATTTCCATTGGATGCAATATAGTACAATTTTAAGTTGACGATTGATTATTTCCTTTCTTCAATCTCATAACATTAGACATTTTAATTCCATTCTATTTATGATTTTACTAAATTCCCCACAACTTCCCCCCAAATCCCCCACGCTAATGAAACCTCACAAGATAAAACAGATCGAGCCAGCCGCGCGCAGTGCTGCCGCGCCCAACCAGCGGCCCGATCGCGAACCATCGACAGCTCTCTCTCTCTCCCCCCTTCCGCCCTCGCGCGCACCGGAACCGGAGTAAAAATAATAATAACAGTAAAAAAGCACCCGCACAGTGTGAACCCAATGACATAATCGATCTAACTTCTTTTTTTTCTCCATATTTCACTTATTTATCAATGCAATCCTTATTCATCATTATTTTATACTTATTTTTTATTACTTCAGTTTAATTTCCATTGGATGCAATATAGTACAATTTTAAGTTCACGATTGTTATTTCCTTTCTTCAATCTCATAACATTAGACATTTTAATTCCATTCTATTTATGTTTTTACCAAATCCCCCACGCTAATGAAACCTCACAAGATAAAACAGATCGAGCCAGTCGCGCGCAGTGCTGCCGCGCCCGACCAGCGGCCCGATCGCGAACCACCGACAGCTCTCTCTCTCTCTCTCCCCCCTCCCGGCCTCGCGCGCACAAGAACCAGAGTAAAAATAATAATAACAACAATAAAAAAAAAAAAATTGCCCGCACATCAGGTCAGAAAGCATCGCAACCCGGCCGAGGAGTGCGTCGCGTTCGGCGAGCGGAGAGACCTATACACAGTAAAAGAAAGAAAAACAAAAAAAAAAAAGCACTACGTTACAGAGACTGGGTGTGCGATTTCGTAAATGGCGGTGGCGCAAGTAGGAGCGTCTCGACGTTAGCTGCGAGTGTCGGCCGTGCAGTGGCTCACCGTCGCGCTCGGCTACGTCGCGCCGTTCGCTGTGCCAGTCGGGATTTACGGCTGGCCCGTAAACAGCCGTCCCGCCGACGCGCAACTGTCGTCCGTCTCGTCGATCGTGACAAAGCAGTGTCGTTTGAGTTTCGTGAAGCGCTGATAATCGGCCACGTTGAGGAGAAAAAAAAAAAAAAAAAAAAAACAAACAACAAAGCCCGTGAGCGCGTTCGGACAGTTCGAGCGTCGGTCGCGTCTCGGCCGAACAATCCTTCGGGCACGTCGGTGAAAACACGCCGAGGTGCTGGCAGCGCGTGTGTACGCGAGCGCGCGTGGCAAGTGTGTGGGTGCGCAGTAGCGCGTGCGCAGTAGCGCGTCATCCGAGAGTTTTTTTTTTTTTTTTTTTTTTTTTTTTTACCGTCCCACGGAATAGAGCGAGGAGAGGCGAATCGTCGGAGCACCAGAGAAGCGCGCTCGAGTGCGTTTTCGCGCGGCTCTGCGCAGGTTCGCGCGCAGGTTCTTCTTTTTTTTTTTTGTTTTTTTTTTTTTTTCTTCACCCGAGCGGCGAGGTGAGTTATTGTTGCGAGAGAAGGCCGTTTGCATTTTGAGATTGGGCATTGCCGAGTTTCGCGGCGCTGCGTAGGCGGAGGCCGATTTTCGCGGCGCTGCGGATTTTAGACGAGGCGCGCAGTAAAAGCGCTTTTGGCGGGTGCGGGCGGGAAGCGTTGAGGCTTTGTTTTTCGTCACGGTCGTGCGAACCCTCCGATGTGTGGAAATTTTTCGAACATCTGGCCAATGGCAGCGGGCCGGGAGGGGGGTGGGGGGGGGGGGGACATTGGGAAACATCGAGCTCGGAGGTTTCTTAGAGGGGGCGAAAGAACGACCTTTCCGGGAGAGAGAGGAGATAGAGTTTTTTTTTTTTTTTTTATGGAGGATTCGACGAGGATCGCTTTATTTATTTTTTTTTTTTTGTGTTTTTGTGAGGAGAGAAACTAAGCGTGGGGAATATGTTTCGGGGAATATTTCTGAAGGTTTTTGTCTGAGGGCGACTGACTATTTTGCTTTATGGGAATGGACATGCTTCGAGGAGTATGCTTGAAGATTTTGTCTGAATGTTTCTGGAAATGTTTCGGGCAATATGTTTGAAGATTTTATGTGAATATGTCTAAACATTTTTAGGAATATGCCTGAAAAATGATTTGGATACGTTTGAAAGTTTATCTGAATGTGTCTGAAAGTCGAGGTGAATATGTCTGAAAGTCGAGGTGAATATGTCTGAAAGTCGAGGTGAATATGTCTGAAAGTCGAGGTGACTATGTCTGAAAGTCGAGGTGAATATGTCTGAAAGTCGAGGTGAATATGCCTAAAGGTCGAGGTGAATATGTCTGAAAGTCGAGGTGAATATGTCTGAAAGTCGAGGTGAATATGCCTAAAGGTCGAGGTGAATATGTCTGAAAGTCGAGGTGAATATGTCTGAAGGTCGAGGTGAATATGTCTGCAAGTCGAGGTGAATATGTCTGAAAGTTGATTTGAATATGTCTGAAAGTCGAGGTGAATATGTCTGAAAGTCGAGGTGAATATGTCTGAAAGTCGAGGTGAATATGTCTGAAAGTCGAGGTGAATATGTCTGAAAGTCGAGGTGAATATGTCTGAAAGTTGATTTGAATCTGTCTAAAAGTCGAGGTGAATATGTCTGAAAGTCGAGGTGAATATGTCGGAGAGTCGAGGTGAATATGTCTGAAAGTCGAGGTGAATATGTCTGAAAGTCGAGGTGAATATGTCTGAAAGTCGAGGTGAATATGTCTGAAAGTCGAGGTGAATATGTCTGAAAGTCGAGGTGAATATGTCTGAAAGTTGATTTGAATATGTCTGAAAGTTGATTTGAATATGTCTGAAAGTTGATTTGAATATGTCTGAAAGTTGATTTGAATATGTCTGAAAGTTGATTTGAATATGTCTGAAAGTTGATTTGAAAATGTCTGAAAGTTGATCACAATATGTCTGAAAATTGATCTGAATATGTCGTGAAAACGTTTATCTGAATATGTCTGAAAATGTTTATCTGAATATGTCTGAAAAATGATTTGAATGCGTCTGAAAGTTGAGTTGAATATGTCTAAAAATCGATCTGAATGTCTGAAAATGTTTATCTGAATATGTCTAAAAATCGATCTGAATGTCTGAAAATGTTTATCTGAATATGTCTAAAAATCGATCTGAATGTCTGAAAATGTTTATCTGAATATGTCCGAAAATGTTTATCCGAATATGTCTAAAAATGTTTATCCGAATATGTCTGAAATTGTTTATCCGAATATGTATGAAAATGTTTATCTTAATATGTCTGAAAATTGATTTGAATGCGTCTGAAAATTGATCTGAATGTCTAAAAATCGATCTGAATATGTCTGAAAATGTTTATCTCGATAGATGTTTTAGAATCAACGATTTTAGAATCAACTCATTAGGAGAATTATATATCAATTATAGAAGACATTTATACGCTTACGCCGTGATAATTGATCAGGGAGAAATTCGTCAACAAAACAAAACAAATTAAAGACAAATATAACAAACGAATAAACGCGCATGTTCTCTTAACTCATCACTTTATCAGAAAAATAATAAGTTTTTCATAATGTTTCACTTCCATCGAGTAACATCGGCCAATCACAACATTGGCAGTGGTAAACAAGTTGTATAACAAAAAAAAAAAAAAAAAATTCACACTTACAACATAAGATTCCGCTCGGATTTCGTTTGGCAATCCGTAAATGTCGAAACAGCTGAGTTTCGAGGTTAACCCATTGGCTCAGCTGGGTTTTCTCCTTGAAATTTCCACTATCACAATATATCGAGAGGAAGGAGACACGGGGCAAAGCGACGGCCAGAGACATAGGCCGGGAGACCGGATAGATGTGAATGTTGAGCTCGCCGGTTCGCTCTATCGCGATCCGGCGATAGGGAGGCGAAATCCAAACGCACTGTTGTCGCTAAGTTGCCGCGCTGGGACCACCTAAAACAATAATAACAATCGCTGCAATGGTAATAATGATAATAACAAACCTTAGCCAGTGTATGTGACAATTCACCGAGGATAAAGCTCTAATTTCCCAGAAACAATGTTCACAAGACACTGTAAAGTCGCCCGAAAAACGCCACAGACAACAGTACCTTGCGACACTAGTGCGTAAAAGCGAACTTTAGAACCGCCGTCGGAAGTCCGCTTTTTGCGTACAAATATCGCATACCACCTTCTGTGACGAATGCACGAGAGGTGCCGGTTTATGTTGCTGGCCAGGCGCGTCGATAAAGGAAAAAAACAGACGGCGTGCGCATGCGCACGTAAACACTGTGCGCATGCGCACAGTATTTTCGCTACACTTTAGCGTTGCACAAATACTCGAAGCGTGTCGTAAAGACACATTACGACACGCTTCGAGTATTCGTGCAACGCTTCCAGTATCTATGCAAGGACCTCTTGAGAGACACCACTTTATGTCGCGTCCGAATGCCGCACAAAGCAGCACCATTAATGCGCGAGTTACAAAAAATTAACGTGCTTCAGGAATTGGCTAACAGAGACGAATCCTTGAAAATCGAAAAACTACTCGTTTTCAACCGGAGCTGGCCAGTGCTCAAAGTGCATGAGCACCTGTTTGATCCTCGTGTACATCGAGCACGTGCGCAAAGTACGGAATTAAAGTACCAAAGTACCTGTCGACACTTTAAGTACGATTACGAAAAAAAAAAAAAAAAAAAAAAAAAAAAAAATAATACATTTCATCCTAACTCGAAATATTTCGTTGGAACATTTTTTCGCGTTATTCAACGTCCTCTAACGGCACGATAAAAAAGCATCCAAAACTTCGGGCAGCCTCCTTGTCTTGTGTATTTTTTCCCCGCAGAAGAGTCTCGCCTATTTTATTGGTTTTTTTCCCCCCCGCTTTTAAATAAGAAATTCGTAATCAGCTGATTAACAGCGAAGCGCTGAGTCTCAAGCAGTTTGACAGACAATCAAAGGAGGTTCTCAATGTCGCCCAGGTCACCTCGGCCCCATGATGGATCTGTGAGATTCTCTTCAGGACCGAGATTATTGTTTCGTCTATCGAACAGAAAATTACTAAACGGTCAATAATAATAATAATAACAACTTAAACTGAGCGGAAGCAAAAAAGGGGGGGGGGGTAAAGAATAAGAGACGATGTGATGAAGTGGTCAGAAAACGGAATAAAAAACAACGTCGGATGTAACGGGGGGGGAGCAATGAAGAAGGAAAAACATTGAGAGACGTTGAAGTCTTAATGGGAATTGGTTGTACGTGACCGACACGCAAGCGAGTCCGGCGGGGAGAACGAGTGAAGGGCCCGCTTGGGCGATTCTTTATTTACATCTCGCTCCGGTCGAGGCTGCCGCTGCTCTGCGGCCAAGCGCGTTCGCGTCGTCCGACGGAGAGTCTCAGTTCTCTACCTGACGTTTAGAGGGACGATTTCTAATGGGATATGGCCATTACGTTACGGACAAACGAGCGCGACAGCGACGATGCATTCGGCAACGGCAAAGCGATCGGTCAACCAGATGGGTATAACGCACAGTGTTTATAGTCGCGTCGAAATCTCATCGGGGCAAATTTAAATTTAGCGACGGCACAGCGTGCAACGAACGGCCAGTCGGTCGCAGTCCGGGAATTCCGAGCTGCCAGAAACTCTGAGCCCGATACAACATCGTTATCGTCGCGATTTATTGATCTTAATATACATTTTTTTTTTTTTTTTTTTCATTCTATTTATAAACATTTTTAATCGGGTTTTCCGGGCGGAGGTCAGGAGGTAATCGATTCGTTGATAAACCGGTGAGGACATTTGAGGAGACGATAAAAAAAAAAAAAAAAACTTTTTGATATTAAATTATTTAAGATTGAGACATTTTTAATTATTGATTCTAAGATTGGGACATTTTTAATTAATGATTCTAGAATCGACGATTTTAGAGTCAACGATTTTAGAATCCATGATTTTAGAATCCATGATTTTAGAATCCATGATTTTAGAATCCGTGATTTTAGAAGTCATGATCTTAGAAGTCATGATTTTAGAAGTCATGATTTTAGAAGCCATGATTTTAGAATTCATGATTTTAGAAGTCATGATTTTAGAAGCCATGATTTTAGAAGTCATGATTTTAGAATTCATGATTTTAGAATTCATGATTTTAGAATTCATGATTTTGGAATCCATGATTTTGGAATCCATGATTTTAGAATCCATGATTTTAGAATCCATGATTTTAGAAGTCATGATTTTAGAATTCATGATTTTAGAAGTCATGATTTTAGAATTCATGATTTTAGAATTCATTATTTTAGAATTCATTATTTTAGAATTCATTATTTTAGAATTCATGATTTTAGAATTCATGATTTTAGAAGTCATCCTTTTAGAATTCATGATTTTAGAATCAACGATTTATAAATGAACGATTCTTAAATTAACGATTTTAGAATCAACGATTCTCAAATTGACGATTTTAGAATTAAAAATGTAGACATTTTTTAATTGAAAAATTAAAAACGAGCATAGAGTCCAAAGTTCGTTGAAAAAAGCGTAATGAGAAAGTTCGCCGCAGACGGTTTGCGATAAAGCCCGAGACAGTTTGTTGAGTCTGTGTCTGGTGTCCCAAGGAGGGTTACGAGTAATGAGAACGCGGCTCATCGTCGCTCTCCGGTCGTTCGGACTGTGAGAGACACGCGAGCAGCGATGGAAAACCTATACACGCGAAAGTTATCGGAAGTTACTTTCTCAGTGATTGCAAATTAACGACTCTTTCTTTTTAACGATTGCTTCCAAAAAAAATTCAAAGATTCATCACAAAATTTTCAACATAATGAAACTGAAGTAATATACAATAAAAATAATACTAAACATTTAATGCAGTAGACAATTTTTACATATCATTTAATATAATCATACAATCGGATATTTTTAATATAAATGTATTAAAAAAAAAAAAAAAAAAAAAAAATCCATGAAGATATTAAATTTCTTAATTTTTATTTTGTTTTAATTTTCACAACAACGATCGACTCTTCTTGCAAAGCTGACGTAAATTTTTTTATCGTTGCAGTTCGGCCGACGGAGAAAGGATCGACATAATATCCGGTGGCGGAACGTGAATCGATCGGTTCGAGTCGAGGATAATATCCGGCGCTAGGAGAGCGTTCACGATGCAGGCCGAATTGATGTATCGCAAGCCAACGACGATGATGATGACGTCGTCGCAAAGTGTCCCGACGTCGCAGCAACAACAGCTGCCGATCGGAGGTCACCGTGTCAAGCGCGAGCCTCGGGATTCGCGGGAAACAATACATTCGGGACACTTCATGGTTTCGGACTTCGAGGCGGAGGCGCAGGACGACGAGGACGAGCTCGCCGTCCCGGTGCCCGAGGAGGAAGCCGCCAGACTGGCGATCATCGCACCGGTAGGATTTTCCCTCGAGAAATTCGTCTCGAGCTCGTCGAACGACAAAAACTCCCAGCAGCTCAGCATCGAGACGTCCCTCAATAAACTCTTCCAGTGCATGTCACTGGCCTACAGGTGAGCTATATGTTAGATTGTTGAATTTTATTTTATTTTCGTTTGTTTTGTTTTGTTTTATTTTATTTTATTGGCGGTCACCCATCCGAGTACCGAGGGCGAGCGGTGACGCTTGACTTTGGTGACAATTTTTTTTACCGAGAATGTTGTTCCTTTGCGTAAATAACAATGTTGACCAAGTTTAGTGTCAATCGGTACACATTTAACAATTTAGTGTTTAAAGATTGTTTAAACAATATTTAGTAACAATTTTTACCGACATTATTGTTCCTTTGCCTAAATAACAATGTTGACCAAGTTTAGTGTCAATCGGTGCACATTTAACAATTTAGTGTTTAAAGATTGTTTAAACAATATTTAGTAACAATTTTTGACCGACATTGTTGTTCCTTTGCCTAAATAACAATGTTGATCAAGTTTAGTGTCAATCGGTTCATTGTTGACAATTGTTTAAAGATTGTTTAAACAATATTTAGTAACAATTTATTATCGAGTTTATTGTTCGTTTGTCTAAATAACAATGTTGACCAAGTTTAGTGTCAATCGGTTCGTAGTTAACAACGTATTGTTTAAAGATTGTTTAAACAATATTTAGTAACAATTTTTGACCGACATTGTTGTTCCTTTGCCTAAATAACAATGTTGATCAAGTTTAGTGTCAATCGGTTCATTGTTGACAATTGTTTAAAGATTGTTTAAACAATATTTAGTAACAATTTATTACCGAGTTTATTGTTCGTTTGTCTAAATAACAACGTTGACCAAGTTTAGTGTCAATCGGTTTATAGTTAACAACGTATTGTTTAAAGATTGTTTAAACAATATTTAGTAACAATTTTTAACCGACATTGTTGTTCCTTTGCCTAAATAACAATGTTGATCAAGTTTAGTGTCAATCGGTTCATTGTTGACAATTGTTTAAAGATTGTTTAAACAATATTTAGTAACAATTTATTACCGAGTTTATTGTTCGTTTGTCTAAATAACAACGTTGACCAAGTTTAGTGTCAATCGGTTTATAGTTAACAACGTATTGTTTAAAGATTGTTTAAACAATATTTAGTAACAATTTTTAACCGACATTGTTGCTCCTTTGCCTAAATAACAATGTTGACCAAGTTTAGTGTCAATCGGTTCGTAGTTAACAATTAATTGTTTAAAGATTGTTTAAACAATATTTAGTAACAATTTTTTACCGACAATGTTGTTCCTTTGCCTTAATAACAACGTTGACCAAGTTTAGTGTCAATCGGTTCGTAGTTAACAATTAATTGTTTAAAGATTGTTTAAACAATATTTAGTAACAATTTTTTACCGACAATGTAGTTCCTTTGCCTAAATATCAACGTTGGTCAAATTTAGTGTCAATCGGTACACATTTAACAATTTAGTGTTTAAAGATTGTTTAAACAATATTTAGTAACAATTTTTACCGACATTATTGTTCCTTTGCCTAAATAACAATGTTGACCAAGTTTAGTGTCAATCGGTGCACATTTAACAATTTAGTGTTTAAAGATTGTTTAAACAATATTTAGTAACAATTTTTTACCGACAATGTCGGTCCTTTGCCAAAATAACGATATTGACCAAGTTTAATGTCAAAATCGTTCCACAGTTGAAAATTTATTGTGTAAGCAATATTCAGTACCAATTTTTCACCGACAATATTGTTAAACGAACCTTCATTTATATAGCAACATTGTTATACGAACAAACACTTCGCTGTAAAGAGCCGTCAACTCACCAGTCAACGGAATCTTCGGACCTTTTTTGCTTCCTCACAGAGAAAACTTTATTTACAGAGAAAGCATTGCTTTCTCCGTATCTCAATTCGCAAAACTGAAAACGTTTTTATTTCGCGTTTTTCGTCTGACACAATTGGCCGCCGAGAGCGCCAATCGCTGTGTGACGGTCGATAATAATGACGGCGTTCCGAGATTGGCTCGATTTACCGTGGCTTCCGTCTTCTTCCTACGGTGGACCGTAACGGCTTCTTCTCGCACGACGACGGCAATGAATTTAATCAGAGGTCGACGGCGGAACCACGTGTTGCTCCTCGAGCGCACGGACACGCGACGGCCACCTCCGCTCGATCGTCGTCGATCCCTCCCGTAGCGGCCCGAACGGGCGCGATTCATTGCGTAACGATATCGCGACGATCGTTGCGGGACTTCGGATGGGCTGTCGAGTCGATGAACATCGCCGAGAGACGACGACGGGAAGAGCTGTTTTAACACACCGCGAGGTAACGCCATGTGCGTGTCGTCTCCCTCGTATCGATTCCCCGTCCACCTCGTTCACGGTTTAATGAGGCGGGAGTAAAAAAGAACGACAAGTGTCCAGCTCTACGATAAATATAGATGGGAAATTTAAGAACCGAGACTCTTTGCTCCGGAGCACGAAAGACTCGTCTCGAGTTATTAAAAAAAATATACTTCGTAATGATATATTAATTTTTTTGTTTTTATAAGAAACTTAATGAAATTAATAATGTTTTTTTGTATCAATTTAACTGGAAAGATATCAAATCTTTGTATTGCAAAATATATCTTGCACATCTTTTTAACTTTTTAACTAACGAACATAAAAAATATATTGATATTTCGATAACAAAATTAATTTAATTAATCATGAATTTAATTCTAAAGATAGCAAATCTAATTCCACATTTCATCGAGCATTTTTTTTTTTTTATGACAAAAAGAATTCCAATATATAAATATATAAATAGTTATAAAAAGAAAAAACACTTCGTAATGATATATTAATTTTTTTAATAAGAAACTTAATAAAATTAATAATGTTTTTTTGTATCAATTTAACTGGAAAGATATCAAATCTTTGTATTGCAAAATATATCTTGTACATCTTTTTAACTTTTTAACTAACGAAACTAAAACATATATTGATATTTCGATAACAAAATTAATTTAATTAATCATGAATTTAATTCTAAAGATAGCAAATCTAATTCCACGTTTCGTCGAGCATTTTTTTTTTTTTATGACAAAAAGAATTCCAATATATAAATATATAAATAGTTATAAAAAGAAAAAACACTTCGTAATGATATATTAATTTTTTTAATAAGAAACTTAATAAAATTAATAATGTTTTTTTGTATCAATTTAACTGGAAAGATATCAAATCTTTGTATTGCAAAATATATCTTGCACATCTTTTTAACTTTTTAACTAACGAACATAAAAAATATATTGATATTTCGATAACAAAATTAATTTAATTAATCATGAATTTAATTCTAAAGATAGCAAATCTAATTCCACGGTTCATCGAGCATTTTTTTTTTTTTTATGACAAAAAGAATTCCAATATATAAATATATAAATAGTTATAAAAAGAAAAAACACTTCGTAATGATATATTAATTTTTTTAATAAGAAACTTAATAAAATTAATAATGTTTTTTTGTATCAATTTAACTGGAAAGATATCAAATCTTTGTATTGCAAAATATATCTTGTACATCTTTTTAACTTTTTAACTAACGAAACTAAAACATATATTGATATTTCGATAACAAAATTAATTTAATTAATCATGAATTTAATTCTAAAGATAGCAAATCTAATTCCACGTTTCGTCGAGCATTTTTTTTTTTTTATGACAAAAAGAATTCCAATATATAAATATATAAATAGTTATAAAAAGAAAAAACACTTCGTAATGATATATTAATTTTTTTAATAAGAAACTTAATAAAATTAATAATGTTTTTTTGTATCAATTTAACTGGAAAGATATCAAATCTTTGTATTGCAAAATATATCTTGCACATCTTTTTAACTTTTTAACTAACGAACATAAAAAATATATTGATATTTCGATAACAAAATTAATTTAATTAATCATGAATTTAATTCTAAAGATAGCAAATCTAATTCCACGGTTCATCGAGCATTTTTTTTTTTTTTTATGATAAAAAGAATTTCAATTTTTTTTTTTTTTTTTTTTTTTTTTTTAATCGACAATACGTTATCGAACCGTGGTAAAAATAGGCGAAGCTCGACGGTGCATTTCTCCGTTGAAGTTCCCTCGTTCCGTCGCTACAAAAACATTGACGACGAGCCGACTCGGCGGCTCGGTTCGTTCGGCACGATTGAATTAATTGAATGAGACCGTACGTAAGTACGTCGTGAGCGTGTCGAGCATGATCGACAACGGCGAGCGGAGCACGCAATTAAATGTAGCCTCGCAAAAGCTCCACCGGCCACGATTCTCAACCGCTCGAAGCTTTTCACGTTCCAACGAAGATTATCCGTCGATCAATTTGCCACTGGAATGCCAACCAGGGCGCGGCGCGACAAATCGTCCACCCCGTCGAGACGTCCTCGGTCGGTAACGAAAACTGTAATTTTTTTTTTTTATTATTCCACGGTTTATTCTTCATCCGTCTGCGATTTTTAAATTGAAATCCGACATAGTGAAGCGCATAAATCCCACGAAGTGAAGCGCAACGTTCTTTTAACATACCAATTTTTTTTTTTTTTTTTTTTATGTTGAAAATTGAAATTTTCGTATGGATTACTCAAAAAAGTTGAAAATTGAAATTTTCATATGGCTTCCTCATAAAAGTTGAAAATTGAAATTTTCATATGGCTTCCTCATAAAAATTGAAAATTGAAATTTTCACATGGCTTTCACAAAAAAGTTGAAAATTAAAATTTCCATATGGTTTTCTCAAACAAAAAGTTGAAAATTGAAATTTTCATATGGTTTTCTCAAACAAAAAGTTGAAAAATGAAATTTTCATATGGCTTCCTCAAGAAAAGTTGAAAATTTCAATTTTCATATGGCTTCCACGAAAAAACGTTGAAAATTGAAATTTTCATATGGCTTCCTCATAAAAATTGAAAATTGAAATTTTCACATGGCTTTCACAAAAAAGTTGAAAATTAAAATTTTCATATGGTTTTCTCAAACAAAAAGTTGAAAATTGAAATTTTCATATGGTTTTCTCAAACAAAAAGTTGAAAATTGAAATTTTCGTATGGCTTCCATAAAAAAAAAAGTTAAAAATTGAAATTTTCATATTGCTTTTTCACAATGTGACCTGATTCCCAAAGCTTCCTCTATGAGAAAGCCAAAGATAAAAGACAAAGGCTTTCTCATAGAAGAAGATTTGCGAATCAGGCCGCATTATGAAAAAGCAATACGAAAATTTGCAATTTTCAACTTTTTTTTTTTTTTTTTCTGTAGGTTGCCGATTTTTTTCGCCGATTGCAAATTTGTGATCCGGACTCGGCAGCCTTAGAAATTACGGTTTTCGATACCGGCCGTGGTGCTTAATTTTTATTTAACTTGCCGAGATCCTCTTATTATTATTATTATTATTATTATTATTATTATTATTATTATTATTATTATTATTATTATTATTATTATTATTATTATTATTATTATTATTATTATTATTATTATTATTATTATTATTATTATTATTATTATTATTATTATTATTATTATTATTATTATTATTATTATTATTATTATTATTATTATTATTATTATTATTATTATTATTATTATTATTATTATTATTATTATTATTATTATTATTATTATTATTATTATTATTATTATTGTTATTGTTATTATTATTGTTATTGTTATTGTTATTGTTATTGTTATTGTTATTATTATTATTAATTTTCTAGGGGGGCGGACGATCAAGGGCAACGGTCCTCTTATCGCCGATCGAAATCGAGAGGCGCGAGCTTCCTGTTTGTCTGTCGTTTTCCCCCACAGCCGTTATCTCGACGCTTCTTCGTTATCGATGTAACACGACGAGGTTGCGCCGTCGTGCGTAATACGATAATTCCTCTTTCGACTCGAGTGATCGAACGTCGCTCGACGGACAAACCGTCGTGACCCTCTTCGGCACTCGCGTTGGTCAGGCTCGAAAGACAAAACTCTAAGAGAACACATCGCTGTACAAGATTATCGCAGATCCGAGTTATAAATTTAATTGTCTTCGCAGATTAATGGAAACACCTTCGCGATCGAATCGCGCTCGGTCGGTAATAAAAACTGTAATCTACTTTTTTAATGGTTATCGACAATTTCATATATAGCACGCGATATTTTTTTTTTTTTTTTTTTTTATCAATTTAGGAATATCGTCGATCTTTAAAATCTTACGAAATATTTCTGAGATATATGAAAACAATTTTTTTTTTTTTATATTCTATGAGAATATTCCAATGAAACGTTTCTGAAACACTTCAGAAACATCAAGTTTTGAAGTATGAAATTTGAGTGAAACTGAGGTTCAAACTTAAGATCAAACTCAAGATCAAACTCAAGATCAAACCCAAGATCAAACCCAAGATCAAACTCCAGATCAAACTCCAGATCAAACTCAAGATCAAACTCAAGGTCAAACTCAAGATCAAACTCAAGATCAAACTCAAGATCAAACTCCAGATCAAACTCCAGATCAAACTCCAGATCAAACTCAGGATCACACTCAGGATCAAACTCAGGATCAAACTCCGGATCAAACTCCGGATCAAACCCAAGATCAAACCCAAGATCAAACCCAAGATCAAACTCAAGATCAAACTCAAGATCAAACCCAAGATCAAACCCAAGATCAAACCCAAGATCAAACTCCAGATCAAACTCCAGATCAAACTCAAGGTCAAACTCAAGATCAAACTCAAGATCAAACTCAAGATCAAACTCAAGATCAAACTCAAGATCAAACTCAAGATCAAACGCAAGATCAAACTCAAGATCAAACTCAGGATCAAACTCCAGATCAAACGCAAGATCAAACTCAAGATCAAACTCAGGATCAAACTCCAGATCAAACTCAAGTTCAAACTCAAGATCAAACTCAAGATCAAACCCAAGATCACCAAGATCAAACCCAAGATCAAACTCAAGATCAAACTCCAGATCAAACTCAAGATCAAACTTAAGATCAAACTCCAGATCAAACTCCAGATCAAACTCCAGATCAAACTCCAGATCAAACTCCAGATCAAACTCAGGATCAAACTCCAGATCAAACCCAAGATCAAACCCAAGATCAAACCCAAGATCAAACTCAAGATCAAACTCAAGATCAAACCCAAGATCAAACTCCAGATCAAACTCCAGATCAAACTCAAGGTCAAACTCAAGATCAAACTCAAGATCAAACTCAAGATCAAACTCAAGATCAAACTCAAGATCAAACTCAAGATCAAACTCAAGATCAAACTCAAGATCAAACTCAAGATCAAACTCAAGATCAAACTCAAGATCAAACTCAAGATCAAACTCAAGATCAAACTCAAGATCAAACTCCAGATCAAACTCCAGATCAAACTCCAGATCAAACTCCAGATCAAACTCCAGATCAAACTCCAGATCAAACTCCAGATCAAACTCAGGATCAAACTCAAGATCAAACTCAAGCATGAAATCCGGTTCGATCTCAAATTCGAACTTAAGATAGATCTTAAGTACACTATGAAGTAAGCGCCGAAGTTCGATATTAAGTTCGATCTGAGGTTCGTGCACCTCGTCTCTCGGCGACGGCGCGATAATCGCCATTAATCGTTATCATCAAACAGCGAAGCGCGAATTCATAGGAAACACTTTGATGCGAGCCCTCTTGACTCGATGATTTATAAATAGTGGACTCGCGCGAGTCGGCGATAAAAGACGACGATGGACGATAAATGCGAAAATAAAAACGTGCGAGAAGGCGTGCACTAATTTCGGATGCAAATATTTTCGTCGTACCAAGTTATGCAACACATTGTCGACTCGACACAATTTTTTTTTTTTGAGAAATTTTTCATGTTATTCTTGTGACGTAAGAAATTTAATGATAATAACTTCGTCGTATCTCGTACATCTTAGCGGCGGATAATTGGAAACACGCGAGAAGCCAGAGGAGGCGCGATCGCTTTTACAACCCGTTCACATTTATCAGCGAGCGGCGCGAAAAAATAACGACTTATCTGATAAGCGTTTTCTTCTCGGTTCGTTATCGCGACGAAGATCTTCGCTTCGTGCTTGACGAATATTTCGAAACGAGCCTCTTCGATTCTGTGTAAGGTGGATTAAAAAAAAAAAAAAAAAAAAAAAAAATCTTCTGTAACAATAATTATCATGCTGATAATAATGATTTATCAATAATTTTTATGACAATTGTGATTGTAATTAATATTGTTAATACTTATGACTTAAATTTGTTATATTTTTCGAGGAAAATATAACGCTATAACGACTCGCCGAAAATATATTTATAATAACAATAGTAATAACAATTTGTTAATAATTATTGTGGTAATGATAATTTATTAATGATTATTGTGATAATAATTATAATCATTATTATTATTATCATTATTTAGTATTAAAAACTCGTTATATATTTTGAATAAAATACAACGCGAGAATAATTTTAAGCTGAAATAGACGATTGATTGTTACTTAATTTTCTTGAAATTAATTGAATTTGAAGAAATGCAAGAAATATTTTTATTTTATTTTTTTTTCGAGAAAGAGAAGAAAAAAATCCATCAAGAAAAATCGGACGAAGAGACTCGCGGAAAATATATTTATAATAACAATAACAATAACAATTTGTTATTAATGATTATTGTGATAATAATAATAATAATAATAATAATAATTATTATTATTATTATTTAGTATTCAAAACTCGTTATATTTTTTGAATAAAATATAACGCGAGAACGCGGGAATAATTTTGAGCTGAAAGAGAAGATTGATTGTTGATTAAACTTCTTGAAATTAATTGAATTCGAAGAAATGCAAGAATTATTTTTATTTATTTTTTTTTTTTTTCGAGAAAGGAAAGAAAAAAAATCCATCGAGAAAAAAACGGAACGAAGGAGACTGCGTGAAAGTCGCGGGAGGCGGAAAGAGCAACGAGTTCAAGTATCGGTTTAAAAAAAAAAAAAAAAAAAAAAAAAAAAAAAAAAAAAAAAAAAAAACAAGTACAGAAAAAATGTGAACGTGACTTCCGGCCTTCGCGAGTTTTCCTCGCTCGAATTGGCGCGATAAGAGAGATAGGGGAGGTCCGGAGACACCAAAGGAGATCGAACGAAAGAATTTATGCTCAGTTCGTGGATAACGGGAATGCGATGGAAAATCACCGCTCGCTCGTGAAAAAACTTTTCCGTATCGTGTGCACCGCGATTACGGGCGGACGGGGGCGATTAGTCCCCGGCGTTATCGCGAACTATAATTATGTGTACACGGATTGAGTCATCCGTCGCTTCTGAAGACTTCTTCTCCTCCTCGGTAACGAACGGTGACGGACCGAACGTTGTCGAACTCGACTCCAAATAAATCATTATTTTACACTTTAATTGTCATGATTTTTTTACATTTTCGTATCTTTCGTACAAATATTATTCATTTTTCAAATATTTTTTTCATTCAAATTATTGTGATTTTTTTAACTATTATTTTTCATTCAAATTGTTATGATTTTTTAACTATTATTTCTCATTCAAATTATTATGATTTTTTAACTATTATTTTTCATTCAAATTGTTATGATTTTTTAACTATCATTTTTCATTCAAATTATTATGATTTTTTAACTATCATTTTTCATTCAAATTATTATGATTTTTTGATTATTATTTTTCATACAAATTATTATGATTTTTTAACTATTATTTCTCATTCAAATTATTATGATTTTTTAACTATCATTTCTCATTCAAATTATTATGATTCTTTAACTATTATTTCTCATTCAAATTATTATGATTTTTTAACTATCATTTCTCATTCAAATTATTATGATTTTTTAACTATTATTTCTCATTCAAATTATTATGATTTGTTTAACTATTATTTCTTATTTGAATGATTGCCATTTTATTAAATATTATTTTCAAATTTTTCAATATAAATTGATTAATGACTTATGATGAATAATTGTATCGATTCTTGATCGACAGTCTCGTGGGGGAAAAAAAAATAATGAACAGCCCGATTTTTATATATTTATTATTTTAATTCTGTTAATCGGAATAAATAATAATATGCGATAATCATGAATTATGTAAATCAGTAGAGATATGACACATGGAAATGGTGAATTTGTTCCAGACAGAAGCTGACGTCGCCAAAGTGGAACCGCTTCAAGGGGATCAGACTGAGATGGAAGGACAAGATAAGGCTGAACAACGTGATATGGCGATGCTGGCACATGCAGTGTGAGAGCCAATCTCAATTTTCCCTTCGCCCTGCCAACCAACGGTCAAACTATTTCCGAACGACCGTTAAAAAAAAAGAAAAAAAAAAAAAAAAAAAATCTCAGTCCATTTTTCTTCTCTTAAAATCTTCTCTCGCGTTTCAATAATTTTTTGCTAGTTATTAAAAACAATTTCAAATGTTTTCCAAAGAAATTCATAAAAATTCGCGTAAAGGTTTCTCTAATGAAATTTATGAAAATTCGCGAAATGTTTTTTTTAATGAAATCTATAAGAATTTACGAAAACATTTTCAATGAAATCCATAAAAATTCGCTAATAATTACGATCAAAATATTCAAAAATTTCAAGTCAAATTTCTGAGTATAATTTTCAAAATTTCAAATTCCGAATAAAACCCCTCGGAGCAATAGACTAAAAGCTGTGAAAAATAAAGCTGTAATCGGGAGCCGTAATTGTCTTAAAAATAACAACAATTTCATAACAAAAAAAAATAAATAAATAAAAAAAATAAAAAATGAAGAAAAAGTTCGAATGAGAAAAAAGTATCGCCGACGCCGGAGAATCGCCGAGGGGCGCGGCAAAATTTGCTCGGACTCCGTTATTGTAAACTCCGCTGATAGCAACGATTTATTTGCAAACACCGACGACGTTCACGCGACGTGCACGTGAGCGCTTTTTTTTCATTTTAAAAATTTTTTTTTCATTTTTTTTTTTTTTTTTTTTTTTTTAAATCCCCACCGACTTTCGTTTTATCGGCACCGCAATTCTTTCGTCGCGTCGGTGTTCGCTCGAATCCTCGCTCACGACCACAACGACGATCGAGACGAGCGACAGACGGAGCCGAAAGTAAAACTTACGGTAGCAACGACGATATCAGCACATCTCAGTCCTCGTCCAAGAGTCCGCACGAAACGATCACATTTGCAAGATCGGCTCCGAATTACGCAGTTTTTATTCCGAATAACAAAAAAAAAAGAAAAAAAAATTATCGTTTGACATTTTACGATCTGTTTAATTTTTCATTTCACTTGCGTTAAATTATCAATTTTATTTTCGCGAGATGTGTCGCGCCTAAGTTCGGACAATTCTTCGTTCGAATTGGAGCAGTTTTTTCGTTTTTTAATTCCTTTGCTCCAAAAACTTTTTCTATGTTTTAAATTAACGGAGCAGTCGATGTAAAAGCAAAGTTTTCGCTCCGATTTTATAGTTACAAAAAAAAACTGTATGTTTAAAATAAATTCGATTTAAAAAGAAGGGTTTCGATCGGATTTTTTTTTTGTGGGCGGTTTCGGAGCGTTTTTTGTGTTCTGTTTGGAAATTTTATTTGGGGAGTACAATAGTCGAGTTCGCGCAAAATTTCGGGATTCCTTCGAAAGATGCGTCGTCGGAAAGTCGGAATTGGAACGCACTCGGGGCAGTTATTATTAGGCGCTAGTTTGATGCTTGTTACGATGGACTTTGACGTTGGGACCGGAAGGTAGTACGCGGCTCGGTCGTGCGATCGCGAACTGGAATTTTTTTTGTTTCGCTATTTTCGTCACGGGTGAGGCGTCGATTTTTATTTCATTTTTTTTTTCCAGCGAAAAACAAAGACCTAAAAAATCGAGGAATATTTCGATAAAAATTGCTTTTATTTTCAGTCATCCTGAAGCAGAACACCCTTGTGTGCCAGTTCGCTTCGCCACTCGACGTGGACACACACAACAAGCCAGAGGTGAGTTACCTATTTTTTTAAATCAATATTAAAATAAAAATACATATTTAAACAAAAAAAATTGAATTCTTCCTACAATTTTTTATAAACGGAGCTGGGGATTTTTTCACGTAATCGGAAGACTACCAATTATTTATTTATTTATTTATTTATTTATTTATTTATAGACGGGAAAAATCCCTTTTACATTCGTTTAATATAATAAATCTTTGACATTTTTATCGAAAGAAAAACAAGTAAATATTTCACAATTATAAGTAACGATCGGCTGATTTTTTATCCAATTTTTTGACAACGAAAAATAAATAAACCGATTTTTGTTATTTTTGTTATTTTTGTTATTTTTGTTATTTTTGTTATTTTTGTTATTTTTGTTATTTTTGTTATTTTTGTTATTTTTGTTATTTTTGTTATTTTTGTTATTTTTGTTATTTTTGTTATTTTTGTTATTTTTGTTATTTTTGTTATTTTTGTTATTTTTGTTATTTTTGTTATTTTTGTTATTTTTGTTATTTTTGTTATTTTTGTTATTTTTGTTATTTTTGTTATTTTTGTTATTTTTGTTATTTTTGTTATTTTTGTTATTTTTGTTATTTTTGTTATTTTTGTTATTTTTGTTATTTTTGTAGGCGGTTGTCCTGGAGGGCAAATACTGGAAGCGAAAGCTCGCCGCGGTCACAGCGGAGTACAAGAAATGGCGAATGTTCTACAGAAACAAAATCCTTGGATGGACGAACAAGGATGGCACGGATATGGTGAGCAAAGTTAATTAATTTTTAAGAAAAAAAGTCCGTGTATGCATGTTAATTATTGAGTTTTTATATAATTTTTTTTTTCGATAGCTCGAATCGATGGACATGCTGGACTGGGGCAACGGAATGGGCTCGTCGGGTGGTTTCTGCATCGGTCTGGGAAACTCGTACGGCGGTTCGAGTGGTCTTCCCGGTTCGGAGAGTGTTCACAGCATGATGGTAGATGAGGATTACATGGAACTGATGACCGACACGCTGTTCTCGACGATAAGCTCCAATCAGCCCCTATACTTTCCCGATCCCCGTGAAATTGGTAATTTTAATATCTCACGACGACAATATGAAATCTATACTAGTAATCAGAAATTAAATTTAAAAAATAATCGCAAGTATTTTTTTAAATCAATTTTCTTTTAAATCAATTTTCTCTTAAATCAATTTTCTTTTAAATCAATTTTCTTTTAAATCAATTTTCCTTCAAATCAATTTTCTCTTAAATCAATTTTCTTTTAAATCAATTTTCTTTTTTAAGTCAATTTTCTTTTAAATCAAGTTTCTTTTAAGTCAATTTTCTTTTAAATCAATTTTCTTTTTAAATCAATTTTCTTTAAGTCAATTTTCTTTTAAATCAATTTTCTTTTAAATCAATTTTCTTTTTAAATCAATTTTCTTTAAGTCAATTTTCTTTTAAATCAATTTTCTTTTTAAGTAAATTCTTTTTTTAAATCAATTCTGATATTTAACCCATTTTTTAATAGATTTTTTAATGTTAAACAGCGAGAGGCGCGAGTCTAGCGGATTTTATTCAGCCGAGTCTGGGCCCGCTCCAGCCGAATCTCGACGACTTCATGGACACCCTCGAGCCCCTTCAGGAGTTCCTGAACTCGAAATTGTCATCGGTGCCGGAGGAGGAGGACATGTTCAGATCGGGTGGACTGAACAGCAGCAACTACTCGGATCTCGAGCTGATGCAGTCGATTAATCAGCACCAGCAGCAGCAGGTCAACCAGATGAGCCCCGGCGCGGTTGCCGGTCAGCAGACAAATCAGTCCGATCAGCAAAATTCCCGCGACGAGCAGAACAGGCAAAGTCAACAGCAGCAACAACCCTCCGATCTGCTCAATCTACAGTACACGGCGAAAATTTATGCCCAAACCCAGGGAGAATCCTCGAGCGTCTACAGAAGCAATCTGTGAGTAAAAAATAAAAAGTTGAAACTGACATTTTTATATGGATTCCTCATAAAAGTTGAAAATTGAAATTTTCATATCGCTTTCTCATAAAAGTTAAAAATTGAAGTATTCAAAAGTGGCCAAAAAATTGAAAAACCATTGTTCACTCGATTTTTTTTTTGTTTCAAGGCTATATTCGACGTATTTTTTCCCGCTGAACACGAATATAATAATTATTTCACTCCCAGCCCGAAATTTTCCATTTAAATCCCAAAAATACGATTTTTTATGCATAAAATCGAGACTTTTTTCACTTTCACTTTTTACAAAAGTACTTTAAGTACGGAAATGACTTTGTAATTAAACGCCTCGATTTTAATTTCCAGAAATATAAGCGACGGCTACAGCACCGGAAGACAAAGTTTCGAGAGTGGTTCGAGTCAGCAGGTGGTTTCGCCGATAAGGGAAAAGGTTCGATTGGGCAGATCAACGACGCGCGGAAATCGGGTTATTCAACAAACGCAGCAGCAACAACAACAAAACTCTTACAGCCAGAATTCCCAGGTTTTGGCGTATCAACAGAAGCAACACCAGCAACAGCAACAACACCAGCAACAACAACAACAGCAACAACAACAACAACAACAACAACAACAACAACAACGGCAGCAGCAGCAACAACAACAACAACAACAACAACAACAGCAGCAACGGCAACAACAACAACGACAACAACAATCGCAGCAGCAACAGCAACAACAACAACAATCACAGCAACAACAACAATCGCAGCAGCAAGAACAAGAACAGCAGCAGGAATTTTCGATGGAGCTCCAGTCAGTGCAATTGAATTCAAGCTCGAGTCAAGTCCAGGCCGAGATGAATGCCTTGAACGAGGCCAGTCAGGTGAATTCTGTTCAATTGACGAGCAACGTTCAAGGTGGCGGTCTCGTGACGAACACGCCGAATTACGTGCAGAGTGTCGCAACGGCGACGCAAAGCCAGCCCAGAGCCATAAGACCCCTGACCGTCGTCACGCAACAACAACCGATAACCGAATCGTTCAAGATTGTACAGCCGTCCCAGCAGGGATACAAATTCACACCGCCCGGACAGGGCTTCAATCCTCAGGCATGCAAATTCAGGAACAGCAGCTTCAAGGTAACAATGCTTTACGAAACGATTCTCATGAAATGGGTCTTTAGGAAATTATTCTCATGAAATGATCTTAATAAAGTTATTTTCATGAAATGATCTTAATAAAGTTGTTTTCATGAAATGATCTTAATAAAATTGTTTTCATGAAATGATCTTATTGAAATGATTTTTGTGAAACTGTTTTTATGAAATGATTTTTATGAAATGACGTTTATGTTTTCATTGTAGACTTTAACCGGGCAGCCGGTAGTGACGGTATCGACGAATCAGCCGAGCCAATCGCACATACTGCTGCAGTGCAGACCTTCGGGTCTCGATCTCACCGCGCCAGCGCTGCATCCGACGAAACTCTTGCCGCGACCCACGCAGTCGAACTCGTCGTCCGACAGGGAAGAAGTTTTCGCGGTACCGAAGGTCAGTTTTTTTTTATTATATTTATATTTACTGAGGGTTAGTTTTTTCTCCAAGGTAACGGTCTCAACACTGGTTTTATAAAAATAAAAATATCCGAAGGTTATTGTCGTATTTTGCAGTATCAGATGAAAGCGAGGAACCGATCGCGCAGCAGCTCGTCACTTGCAGCGCCGAGAATCCATCCGCCGCCACTCGTCTCGGCCGTGAGCGATCCGGCTCTGAACATTAACAACAACGTCCTTCTCGCCCATCTACTTACGAACAGTGAGTACGAGAAATTACCTCCGGAACTCTCATTGAAAATCAAAGTCGAAAAGTAAAAAAAAAACATTTAAAACAAATTAATTCCTACTTAAATTTGACAAAAATGTCACTTGCGAAAAAATTCAATTCGAAATTATTGTTAATTGAAGGTTTTAAAATTCGAAATATTTAATATATCGAAATGTTTTAAATTCCACATTTTATTTATTCTAAATTCTTTTTTTAAGTCGACATTTTTTTAGTACGACGTTTTTGTCTTCTATTAATTGCGAACATTTTTATTGGTATTAATATGATTTGTTCTTATTTTTAAGATACATCCGGTCTGTACACGGTGAGCAACGGACCCGAGCACAAGGTAATGGCAACGACGCCGAGTCAGCCGAGCTCGGTTAAACACATTTTACCGATGTTGCCGCCGAGCCCGAATTCACCGGGTCAGCAGCAACAGCAACAGGTGACCAACAATCCGGCTCACCACGTCACCGCACCGATAACCATACAGACGATAACTAACTCGTCGAGCGTCCAGCAAAATCAGCAGCAGCCCCAACAGCAGCAACAGGTGCGCAGCAAATCGCGCATCGAATATATTCAATTTCTTTTTTTATTCTTCTTTTACTGAAACAAACAAGTTTCTTCCTTTATCCGATGTGCTGGAAACAGCTTAAAATCATCGGCGATATTGTCAAAATTAAAAGATTATTATTAAATACGGGGCACAGCAGAATTTGCAAAATGAAAATAATATATTTTGTTTTTAATCTCCAGAAAGTTGCAAAATTACAAGAATTGAAAAAAACCCCCCGAGCGCAGCAAAATTGGCAAAATGAAAATTATTCGTGTTTTTTTTATTTTTTATCTAGAGAAAGTTGCGAAAATGAAGAGAATTTTTTTAAAATATAGAGCGTAGCAGAATTGTCAAAATGAAAATAATATATTTTCTTTTAATCTCCAGAAAGTTGCAAAATTAAAAGAATTTTTTAGAATCCAGAGCGCAGCAGAATTGGCAAAATAAAAATGATTCTTATTTTTTATTTTTTATCTCCAGAAAGTTGAAAGATTAAAAGATTTTTTTTTTTTTTTAATCCAGAGCACAGCAGGACAGCAGCATGCGCTGTTGTCGGCGAAGAGTCAGAGTTCGATGCACAAGAGCACGAGTCCGGGTTCGCCGAAGGAGAGTACAAACGTGCACAGTCCTCAATCACTGAGTCTGAGTCCGCTTCACAGTCCGATGAGTCTGGGCAGTCCGATGTCGCCGTCGAGGAGTTACGTGAAGGGCGAGCAGCCGGAGCGGGGCCAGTACAAGGAGCAGCGGCGGGTCGGTCACATTCACGCCGAGCAAAAGCGTCGTTACAACATCAAGAACGGCTTCGACATGCTGCACAGTCTCATACCCCAGCTCAGCCAGAACCCGAACACGAAGCTCAGCAAGGCCGCGATGCTGCAGAAGGGCGCCGATTACATAAAGCAACTGAGAACCGAGAGGCATCAGCTGAAGGACGAGATGGATAGTCTCAGACACCAGATCGAGTGCCTCAACACCTCGATAAGGTGAGGACGAATTTTAATTTATATGTTATATATATATATTTTTTAATATATACAGAAAAGAAAACATTTCTTATACGAGGCATTCTTTACCAATTAGGCCACTTTTTTCGGTCGACCTCTCAGATGTTTTTTTTTTTTTAACTTGCACCCTTTTTAAAGTGCAAGATTTTTAAAGTGCGACCTTCAGGATTTACGTTTTTTCTTAAATATTGGTCACTCCAAAAATTCGTAGGAACATGAAATTTTTTATTTTTCAACGAGTTTCGAATGATGTTAGAGTCATAATTTTATCGATACGGGAAAGTCCATTTTTCGTAAAAAAAAATAAATTGAAATCATTTTGAAAACACACCTGCGAGTCTGGTCCCAATTTTACAGGATATTTGGCATTACATGAAGATTCTGAAAAAAAAAAAAAAAAATCCCAAAGTGGCACCTGCGATTCTTACGCACAAAAAAATACATAAATTGAAAATTTAATTCATATAGATTCATATAAACTCGACTATTATTTAGATAACTGACAGGGGGTTCGCCCGTCGGTAAATTTGATTCACATCGTTGGGGAACTTTTTTTTAAAATAGAGGTTCCTTTTTAGAGTTAGTTTTGTTTTTTCAAAGAAAAATCGGAAATACGTCGTTTTCGATGCGAAAGTCTCATTTTTCATGCGGAAGTGAAAAATGAGTCTTAATTTATATGACAGTGCGCACGAAACAAAAAATATATTAAAAAAATAGTGCATTTTTAATAAATTTCTAAAAATTTATTTGTATTTTTTTTCAGTAATTGCCAATCTATGCTTCCGGCGACGGGCGCGCCCGTCTCTCGACAGAGGACCAACAAGATGAAGGAGATGTTCGACGAGTACGTTCGCAAGCGTACGCGGGAGAACTGGAAATTCTGGATTGTATCCTTTGGCATTTTTTGTACCGAAATCTTTACCTAACGATGACTGTTTTTTTTTTTTTTTTTTTTTAAATTTTTGTCTCATTGTATGTCTTGACATTATCGAAGATATCCCGCGAAATATTTTCTACAAAGAACCATCCGTGTGGCCCGATTTTGTGGGGTTTTCGGTTTTCGGATTTCTGAAAAAAAAAATAAATAAAAAAAATAATCGCGCAATGTAAAGATATTTTTCTTAGCGGTGTAATCAGTTTAGCATATTGCTCGAGCCACTGATGATATCGTTCAATACATCAGTTTCCACGGCCAGCATAGAGGACCTGTACAGAAGTACAATACTCTGGGTCGAGCAGCATTGCTCGCTCGTTGATCTGAGACCCGGTAAGATTTGTATCGTCGTATAAAAACGAAGCATTTTTTTCCTCAATCTATCGGCAAATTATTAAACTCCAAGAAGCTTATTATTTTTTTTTTCGTTTCTCGTTTCTATTACACAGTGGCCGCGGTGAGAGTCAGGGAATTTCAAAATTGGTCAGGGAAAAAGTAAATTGTCGCCAAACCTCTTTTATAAATAAATAAAAAGTACATAAAAGGGAGTCTTGAAAGAAAAAAAATATTGGGAACATTTTTGGAAAAAAAATATAGAATATAGAATTAAAAACAATGATTGGGCCCTTTCGTTTGCATCATTAATTTTTTTTTTTTAATAGAAGTGATTAGAAGTTTAAGTTGGTAGAAAAAACGGCCACCATGTAATAAATTTTTATAAATTTATTATTTTTATTATCTTGTCGCACTGTTTAGTCAGTCAAACTCGTCCACTAACTTCCCGTCTCGCTTTTAAATTGAGCAATTCAATTGGTCGGAAAATAGCTAAGCGTCTCTTTCAAAAGTATTCCGAGCTTTTCGGTTCCACCCGACTCTGCACTTTTTTATTTATTTATTTTTTTTTCAACTACTGTGTCGGCAATAGCGTTGCTCAGTCGATACACACACACACACATATGAATATCATTCCAATACATAGATTTTTTACGCAATTCTCCTTCAATTTATTCTTTTATGAATTTATACGAATTTCTTAATTTTTATATTATTTTAATAAATTTGTAAATTTTTTTTGTTTTTCAGCTGTCCTAAATTCGCTGAGGTACCTCTGCACGGCGACCGACATACTGTCCGATCCGGCGCGATTACCGGAGGAGGCCCTGGCCGCCGTCAGTCACACGGAACGACGGCGTTCGACGCAGTGATCCTCCGTCTTGGAGACTCGCGCAGCGAGTAGACGAGAAAAAGAAAAAAAAAAAAAAACACAAAAAATCCGGAAATTCCGGCGTTAATCGGTTTCGAATTAATTATTCGTGGACCCTAAAAAAAAAAACGATCAATCATCGTCGCGCTCGGAACAGGGTAACGGAGAAGTCTGTATAAAAAAAAAAAAAAAAAAATTGTCAAGAAAACAATCCAAGTTTTCCAACCGCTCGCCAACGACACAAACATTTTTACGGTCAAATTTTTGTTTCGTATAAAAAAAAAAAGAAAAAAACAGAAAGGTGGCGCGACAAGAGTGCAATTTTAGTTTCGTTTGTTCTCTATAACATAAAAGAATATATATATATATATATATATATGTACAGAGTATTGACACGACTAATCGAGAATTAAGATTACCATTGACAATGATTGCGTTGCGAAAAAAAAAAGAAGCACGAGTAGATGTTTTTTTTTCTTGCCTGTTTGAGACGCGATTTTTAACGTGCCGTTTACATTAATCGAGCCCGCCTCGTCTATTCCTCCTATCGTATTTTTAGCTTTCGATTTTTATTGTAATCTTTTTTTCTCTTTCGTTTTGATTTTTAAAAATTCGAAGAATACAAAAAGGAAAACCGACGAAAATAATGACGCGCGCGGACAAATCCATTCCATTATTCGACACCGGGCGATCGTTATTGATCTATTCGAAGAAATACACTAAAGGAAAAAGTATATAAAAAAAAATAATAATCGGCTCGATCGACGCGAGATGAAACGCACGAGAATTCGCGGATCGTCGAGATTGCAGCGCCGCGCAGTTTGCAAAACGATTCGCGTCTCCGGACTTGTGCGATATCGAGAATTATATTTTTTTTATGGAAAACGATTGGGCTTCGTTATTATTATTATTATTTTTTTTTTTTTTGCTCGCGATCACGAGCGCGTCGTTGAGAAGAATAGCTTTAAAAAAAATCGTAAATATGGACTCGAAAATAAGTAATTTTTGTTAATTACAAAAACAGAGTGTAAAAAAATCATTAAAATTTCGAACGTAGGTGATTTGTTAATGACAAAAAAAAAAATCATCAAAATTTTAAACGAAGGTGATTCGTTGATGTAAAAAAAAAATCATCAAAATTTCGAACGTAGGTGATTCGTTGATGAAAAAAAAAAAAAAAAAAAAAAAAAAAAAAAAAAAAAATCAAAAAATTCCAACGTAGGTGATTTATAAAAAACAAAAAAAAAATTCCGACGATCTGGGACAACGTTGTTACCCAAGTGCCATAAAAATCGGGATTGTCGAGACGAAAAAAGTTTCGTTTCACGAGTACAAATTGTTATGGGGGACCGAAAAAAACACACTTAAGCTAAGAAAAAAATAAATAAAAAATCCCGATATCGTTATCGCGCGTTGTCCGTCGATCTCTTATCGCTTATCGTGAAAGGAAAAAAAAAAAAACGTCGATGTTTCTCGAACAAATTTTACACCACAAGGGCGCATATTATGCGGATAGGCAGAAACAAAAAAAAAAACAATAAAATAAAATTAATTAAATATATAAGTGAGAGATTTAAAAGTAAATAAAAAAAATTAAATAAAGATATAAAAGGAAAGATTTGGGGGGGAAAAAAAAGAAACTGCTCACAAATTCTACGTTGCGCCGAGAGAACGTTTATTACGCGGTAAATGATTTTAAAAAATGTATTATATCAGACAATTTAGTATGTTAATTATCGTGACGCAATACCGTCAAGTTATACAGAACATTTTGTGATAGCGTACAAAGAGCCACGACCTTATTGCAAAAAGATTTTTAAGGAAGCAGAAGAATTTATTTTTTTTATTTATTTATATAAATAAATAAATAAATAAATGAAAGAAAAAATGTAGAAAGTGCGTTCTGCTATCGTGGCAAAATATTGTATGAATGTCGTTGAGACCGGAAATCGGCCGCGAGAGTGCGGAATTCCCCGAAAAATTCAATTAAAAAACTTAGAGAGAAAGTTCGAGAAATATTAATTTCGCACTGCCGCGCCGATTAAAGTTAAAACGTGAAAAAAAAAAAAAAAAAAAAATGTACAATATCGAGGAGTGCTCGAGACTAAATAAATATCTCCTATCGTCGGGCGTCGACGGAGCGATGTTATTGCTGAACCAAGTGACCTTCGTGATCGAAGAAAATGACAAAAAAAAAAAAAAAAAAAAAAAAAAAAAAAAAAAAAAAAACACAGTCGACGATTTTGTCGATAAAATGTTTTTTTTCCGGATCGCCAACGACGTACGAACGTCTTTCTGTTTACTTAAGCGCATAACGTTTTAGTGTGTAATATGTAAATGTGCCGATTGCGTTTTGTAATGGACGCGTGAGATATTATATTCGCAGCGAATCGGCGACGGGGCGTTCTTTTGTACAATATGTATCATATTAATCATCGAGATTTATCGCCTTAGCTGTTATCCAAATGTTATTGTTCACATTAAATATATTACGAAATCATGGATATCCGGCTGTTTAATCGTTTTTCACCGTCGCACAAATTAAGCTGTTTTTGTAAAAAAAAAAAATAAAAATAGAAAATAAAAAATTGCGAATTGAAATTTTCATTCTCATAGAGATAGCTTCGCGGATAAAGGAACGTTATGAGAAAGACACATGAAAATTTCAATTACCATTGTTTTATGAGCAAGCCATATGAAAATATCAATTTGCGACTTTTATGAGGAAGCGATGTGAAAATTTCAATTTTTAAGACATTTTTTTTAAATGATAAGAGGTGCAAAGTAATTTTCTGTACATAGCCCAAAAATACAATTTAAAAAAAGGAAATTTGAAATTTTCGTATCGCTTTCTCCCAAAGTTCCTTTATTATTATTATTATTATTATTATTTTTTTAATGAAAATGTATTTTAATTATGGCTTGCTCTATGAGGAAGCCAAAATCTAACAACGAAATTTATCATAGAAGAAGTTGTGCGCAAAACCGTAAAACACAAAGTCATGTACAAAACACTGTGCACACTTTTTTTATACATATTTTTTTTTTTATTCAATTCTTTCCTTTTCTTTTTTTAGATTTACACATCTATTACACCGAAGGTTCGGTGATATCGACAGCAAAAACGAAAAAGGGAAATCGAGCCGATTAAAAATATAACACCATATAACATCGAACAGTTGATCGAAAAAAAACGAACTCATCGATTGTACAATCAAGCTCAATTTTATTTACAACATATTTCCACTATTTTATTTTTTCAACGCAGCAATAACTAATATTTTACAGCGTAAGATTACGATGTTTTTTTTTTCGTCTTTTCTCGAAGCGTTTTTCTTTTTTTTTTTCGTAATTTTTTTCTTTTTTCTCTTATTTTACAATTGAACAGTCCATTAAGTATATCGACGAATTAAATGTGTTGTATGCGTTGCGTGTGTATGCGTTCGTGACTAGATTGTAAACAAAAAAAAATACCATTACGATAAACAATAACGAATCAATCAGTCGAATAATTTGCAAACGATCGGTCGGGTCGGGCTCGAACTATCGGAAATATCCATTTTTATCGAACACGAAATTGGAAGAAAAAAAAAAAAAATTCTGCCGATTTTTTTTTTTTTTGCAAATCAGTCAATCGCACTCGAGTCTGATATCGAGTTCGATCTTCGGGCTAAAAATTTTATCCTAAACGTATCGGGACGTTCACGATTACCGAGAATACACAATAACGAACAAGTGAAAAAAAAAAAAAAAAAAAAACTATAACTCGTAACGAAAGAGCTACAGTCAAAAAATCGTAGTTTGCATTGCTAAGCGTTCTGTAAATGCGCCGTCGCGTCGACTCGCTATGTACAATTTCTCTCTGGCCTGTGGATCATTTTTTTTTTTTTTCTGAAGTATTAACGACAAAGTTTTTAACACTCTATAGAAAAAAAAACGAAAAATCAATTCCTCGCGATCGGCCAAAGTGATCGACGACTTACGATAAAATTATTGCCTAAACTCGCGGACAGTAAAGTTACACTTAAAAACAAAATAAGCGACGTACAAAAAGAAAAACGCATATTAAATAAAAGAACTTGGAGATTCTTTAAGTAATACTTTGCCGAGTTTTAAAACGTAAGTGTAAAAAAAAAATGACACATCGAGAAGATTGACAAAAAAAAAAAAAACCAATTAACGCGTAAAAGTTAACTAAACGCGGACGAAAGAAAAGGCTGTTTTTCCGCGCACGCCAATCGTCGGCTTCTTTCCGACTCCTCCAAAATTACGAACTTTTCATAATCGCGATTTTTTTCCCTACTCTCTTACAACCCCGATGAGCTCTTCTTATTTTATTTTATTTTTCATTTAATTTTTTTTCTTTCTTTTTTTTTTTTTTTTGCTTATAACTTTCTGTTCGACGCTCTCGACTCGTTCTCTCTGCTCGATTAATTAATACTGGAAAAATATATGTACAAGCCTTTTCGTAAACTCGTGTCTGAACAGTATTATAATACACGCTACATCGGAGTCGAATTCGCGGCTCCCGAATGCACGCATTTTTGTTTTTTTTTGACTCGACGATAATATTAAAATTTTTTGTTTAAAATTTTTTTTCGACAATTTTATTTCTCCGATTTTTCTTAGGTTTTTTTTCTTCTGCCCTATGGCATTCTATTCCTTGAGGCAGTGAATTGGACATTCGTCATCCGTGGGCGTGAGAATCGTGGCGGGAAAAAAAAAAAAAAAAAATCGTTTCCGTCGACGGCTCGCGAATTCACCAATATCGGTACTTCTTGACGCAATCGTTGCCGAGATCGACGACCACCAAGTGATTGTCGGCCAGCACGGCGATTCCCGTCGGACGGCGCAGCTTCGAACTGTGCGAGTCGATCTCCGTGAGCAAACTTCCGCCGCCGAGCTTCAGCACTTGGATAATACTTCGACCCTTGTCGCTCCGCGAGGCGACGATCTTTCCCTCCGAGTCCACCGCTATTCCTCCGTATCGGCCTTTTCCTGCGAAACATTTTATTTATTCGACTATCCCGTCATTCAAAAAAATGTAATTAATTTTTTTCGTAATTATAAAAAATTTACTTAATTTCTTTCGCTGTTGTAAAAAATTTAATTAATTTTTTTTTCGCAATTATAAAAAATGCAACTAATTTTTTCGCAATTATAAAAAATTCAATACATTTTTTCGTAATTATAAAAAATTCAACACATTTTTTTCGCAATTATAAAAAATTCAACGCATTTTTTTCGCAATCATAAAAAATTCAATACATTTTTTTCGCAGTTATAAAAAATTCAATTAATTTCTTTCATAATTATGAAGTGTTTTTGATCTTATAATACGGGCTGGAGCACCTGCAGCGAGATAAAAACTCAACTGTTTGATTTCGATATAAAGCCACTATGAATTCGATGGGGGCTTGTCTGGCTGCTTGAGTAATTATGAAAATGCAATTATATTTATTCGTCATTATAAAAATTCCAATTACTTTCTTTCAATTTTTTAGTAATAAAAAAAAAATGTCATGATCAACAAATCTAAAGAGAAACGTGAGGAAAAAATTTACCTTTGCCTTCGCCGTAGATTTCCTCGGAGAAGTCTCCCTTCGCCGAGAAGACTTGTATCCGCGAATCGGCGACCAATATTTCACCGGCTGGACCGACAGTCACGGCACTTATGAGCTTGAACACGCTTCGCTTTCCGACCTTCAGTAAAGAGTTCAAAAAAATTGAATACGTCTCAATTTCTTCGGGATTTTTTAATAAAAAAAAATTAATTAATATTGGATTCACGCACTCTCACCTGGAAGAGTATCTTCCCGTCGGAGTCGAACACGAAGACGCAGCTCTGTCCGTTGTCGGCGACGAGAACGTGACCATAACTTCGGTCCACCGCAACGTCGATCGGTTCCTACGAGAAAAAAAAAAAAAAAAATTATTGCTTTATCGATAAGATCGAAAGTTTAAGTTTTTTTCGGGACATATTATTAAATCCCGATCGATAAAGTCGCTGGAATCGAACCTGAAAAGCGTTGTGAGAAAACGAGCGTATCGTATCGCCGAGCGTGCTCATTTCCGTTATAGTTCGCGTTCGCCAGTTTACGACGACGAGGCCCTGTTCGGAGATTGCGATTCCCGTGCAGCTGCGACCTTCCAAGCCCTCGTTCGTTATGTGCCTCTGAAATTCCAAGTTTCCGTCGAGAACCTACAAAGAAAATCGAATCTTATGTATTTATTAGAAAAATCGTGAAACACAATTAGACGGCAAAATATCTACCAAAGTTTCTTGTTCGAAAACGTCCACAATTCTCTTTTTTTAGTTTACAAAAAAATTATTTCTATTTTACAAACATTTGAATGAATTTTACAAACATTTGTATGAATTTTACAAACATTTGTATGAATTTCACAAATATTTTTATGAATTTTACAAATATTTATATCAATTTTACAAACATTTGTATGAATTTTACAATCATTTGTATGAATTTTACAATAGTCTGTATGAATTTTACAATAGTTTGTATGAATTTTTCAAAATTCTGTACGAATTTTCCAAAAATGTCTATTCATTGTCCAAAAATTTCTATTCATTTTCAAAAAATATCTGTGAATTCTATAAAGATTGTTTCCCAAAATCCCCAAGAAAGTAATTGTGTACGTTCGTGACAAAAAATCCCTTTTTGCCATCTCGTCATTAAATTTAAACGGCGAGTAACCTTGATTCGCGAGTTTCCGGAGTCGACGACATAGACGAGTCCGTCGTCGTCGACGGCGACGGCGACGGGTTGATGAAACTCGTCCTTGCCGCTTCCACGTCTGCCGTAGATCTTCATCGGTTCGTTGTGCTCGGTGGCGTTGAAGAACAGCGGATAGTCCTTGATCGGTCTCTCGAAGACGGAGAGCTTCAGAACGTAGCGATTGGCCGAGGGCGGTCTGAAGAGGACTTGGTAAGTTCCGTTCTCCAAGTCGCGAACTTCGGTCTCGATCGCCGGACCGCTGTCGGCGCTCGTCGAGTCGGCCAGGGTGAGCTCGGCGCCGATCGGGTCGCCACCGGCGTTCCTCGGATGACCGTGATAGTCGACCGTTTCGACCACAACTGTCGCTTGCAGTTTCGCTATTGCCGGATCCTTCAAACTTGCCCGACACAGCCCTGAGAGAATTTTTTTTTATGGATTAGAAACATCGAACGTGCGTGATAATTTTTATCGCACTCGGTGCGAAAATCGCAGTTTCACGCATACTGCGTAAAAAATTTTTTTTCGCACTCTGCGTAAAACATTTTTTCGCACGCTGCGTAAAACATGGTTTTACGCACGCAGCATAAAACATTGTTTTACGCACGCTGCGTAAAACATTTTTTTTCGCACTCGTATCGAAATGTACTGTTTTGTAACACACGCGCAAAAAGTTCCACTTTTTGTGCCTGTAAAGCGTGGCGGAAGTGGCGTTTTTAGGTAAAGCATGAAAGAAAAATCCCGCGCATGCGCAGATCACAGTAGTTACGTTTTCACACGCTTTCGCCACGCTGCGAGGATAAAAAGTGGGACTTTTTTTTTTTGGAAACTTGTTACAAAAAGTAGTCTGCAATAGAAAATAGTATTTCGTCGAAGTACTATTTTTTCCCCGAGCTGATAATCGAGCTCGAACGATTGGCGCTACCTGGTAAAGTGGTGCTCGATCTGACGCGCCCGAAGGAGCTCAGCGCGCGCTCCAATTCCTCGACCGCGTCGTTGTGGCCGAACTCGGCAGTGATGAAGGCGTTCTCGCGCGGTTCGCTCAGCGCCACGGCCGCGTCGAGCTGGTCCGTCAGGCTTCCTATTCTCTGCGTGATGTTTCGCACCTCGACCTTTTGAAATAATACACAAAAATTCATTAAACAACAAATAAAAATAATAAAGAAAGAAAAGAAAAAAAATGAGCGTTTGGTAAGTAATTTATGGTCTTTGAAATTTAGTATAAATTATGATCCATCATTTATATGTCAATGTATAGACTTGAGCAGCCACAGTAATAATAATTATTATTATTGTTACAGTAATAATTATTATTATTATTACTGAAATTTTATATAAATTATAATCGAAAATTTGTGTAATTTTCTGAAAATAAAGCGGATTTCGAACTACCTGATATTGCAAGCCCTCGCACTCCCTCTCGACTTTGTTCTTCTCGGCCTCGATGAGCGCGTGCTGCTCCTCGAGCACGTGTTTCTTGTCCCTCGCCGCCGCGGTCACGGCGGCTTGGAGCTGGCACCTTCTCGCCTCAACCTTCGCTATTATCTCTGCGAATTCGCTGTCGACGACGCTCAGGCATCGCTCCATCGCCGTGTCCAAACGCCTCAGCTCCGTCGTCACCGACTCCTGAGCCTGCGTCAACTGCAAACAAAAAATGTTTAAGCAAACTTTGATTTTGATTTAATTTAAAATAGATTTTAATTTAAATTAAAATTGATTTAAATCTAAATTGATTTTGATTTAATTTAAAATTGATTTTTATTTAAATTTAAAGCCATTTAAATAAAAATTTTAATTTAAATGTAAATTGATTTGAAATACTTGCATTGACGATTTTTTTTCTTTTTACGCACGAATGTTGGTGAATTTTTTTGCTCACCTTGGAAATACATTCGTTCGCTTTGTACAACAATATCTCGGACATTCGTTTGATCGCGATGCTGAAGGGAATAATCGTGTGCTCGGTGCATCCCGGCGAGGTTCCGGCGTGGCTCCCGCCGGTGCACACGCTGCAGAAGACCGTGTCGCAGGTCTCGCAGAAGAGCAACTCCTGATTGTGATGAACCGAGCATTTTGGAATGACCTGCAAAAAATAAATAAATAAATAAAATAACAATAATTTTATTAATTAACCAAATCTTATCGATCGGTCGTCCGTGGGTGTTTTTGTTTGTTTGTTATTCAATTAAATTTTTTAATAATGTATCTGATATTTTGCTTACTTCTCGACGTTGCCTGGACATCAGGTCGAGAAGCTGGTTAACGAGAAAGCTCGGCGGCAGAGCGGGCACTCCGCCCCGTGGAATCGTTATCAGCTCCCGGCATATCGGACATCGAAACGCACCGGCCTCGCGCGTCTGCGACGCCGCTATCCTCGTTAAGCAGTGCAGGCATACCTGTTACAAAAAAAAAAATGAATTGATAGATTAATAAATTGATAGATTAATAAAACGATAAATTAATAAATTGATAGATTAATAAATTGGTAGATTAATAAAATTATAGATTAGTAAATTGATAAATGAATGAAGTTGAGTTTTCGAAAATATTTCAAAATAAGATGGTAAAAATGGGACATTTCTTTGGACACGAAGAAAGGCTTTTTGTGGAAGGTGAAAAAAAAAGAAAAATCTAATCTTACCGTGTGAGAGCACGGTAGGAGCTTCGGAGTGTGTTCACTGCCGTCGTAAACGCACAGGCAAGTTCCGCAGGTGAGGAAGCTTTCGTTGAAATCCTCGTAATTTATGCTCACTGTCTCGACGAGCATCGAGCTCATGCTGACCATCCTCTCCCCGAGCCGCGTCCTGAAAATGAAAGAAAAAATCGGTTTACACGAGTATCCAAATAATCACCAAAAAATAAACCTACGAGCAATTTTTTTTTTTCTTCTCGTTCATAAATAATTATCTCACTAATCGATTACAATAAAATGTAAATGGTCAAAATTTATCGAAAAAGTTTTGTTGCCAAAAAAATCGCTAACTGAAATTTTCGTAATTCGTCGTTCGAGGCTACTTTCAATATATTCTTAACTTTTTGTTTCATAAAAAAAATTTTAATGGCACTTCAAGTACCAAAAAGTACTTTCGTACTTCAAGTGCTAAAAATATTTTGGCATTTCAGAAACTGAAAAGTACTTTGGTACGTCAAGTACTAAAAAAAAGTTCTTTGACACTTCAAGTACTAAAAAGTACTTTGACATTACAGGTACGGGAATGTACTTTGGCACTTCAGGCACCGAAAAGCACTTTGGAATTTCAGGAACTGAAAAGTACTTTGGCACGTCAAGTACTAAGAAGTACTTTGACATTACAGGTTCTGGAAAGTACTTTGGCACTTCAAGTGCTAAAAATATTTTGGCATTTCAGAAACTGAAAAGTACTTTGGTACGTCAAGTACTAAAAAAAGTTCTTTGACACTTCAGGTACTGAAAAGTACTTTGGCATTTCAGGAACTGAAAAGTACTTTGGCACTTCAGGCACTGAATAGTACTTTGACACTTCAGGTACTGAAAAATATTTTGGCACTTCAAGCACTGAAAAGTACTTTGGCACTTCAAGCACTTTAAAAAAAAAAAAAAAAAAAGTAATTTGGCACCTCAAGTACTAAAAAAGTTCTTTGAAACTTCAAGTACTAAAAGGTACTTTGGCACTTCAGGCACTGAAAAGTGCTTTGGTACCTTCAAGCATTCAAAAGTACTTTGGTACCTCAAGAATTCAAAAGTACTTTGGTACTTCAAGAATTCAAAAGTACTTTGGTACTTCAAGAATGCAAAAGTACTTTGGTACCTTCAAGCATTCAAAAGTAATTTAAGTATGTACGTGAAGTACCAAACAAGTGCCCGGTACTTTGAGTATCGCCCAGCTCCGACTAATATTAATATTATCAATCAATCAATAATTTATTGCACATAAAAAGGGCCCAGAAGCCTCGTTGCAAGTGTTGGGTTCTGTGTTACTCGATAGAGCGCGAGGAAACTTATGTCCTAGAGATCGACGAGCATCAATGTATGAAAATTGAAGAGCAAAAAAAAAAAAAAAGTAAATTATATTAATTTCATTGATTTTATTAATAAAATGATTATTTTCATTCGAACGGACGAAACTGAAGCGCAGTTGAGACTCACTGAATGGCTAAGCGGAGGGCCTCCATGACGGAGGAGTGCATGGGCAACGTGTCTATCTTCGGAATCCTACGAGCGTGTGTATTTTTTTTCCCCCACCCACTGGCGCGCGCATCGATTGACACTCCGCGGCGTTGCACGAAAATTCGTTTCGCCGTCGTATATATCGGCTCTCCGCGCCGCGCAAGTGTTTTTCCTCTGGCAAACTCCGTCGTCTCTCTCTCTCTCGGCTCGTTCACTGCTACGTCGCGCAATCGCCGCTCCTCTCCCTCTCACTAAATCACTTTCGTGCTTTCCCTCACTCTTATTTTTCATTCGTTTCACTCTTTTTGTTGTCTGAACGAAGCTGCTCGCCGCGGAGTAAACACAAAGGCACGCGGAACTTGGCGCTCGCGCATGCGCGCTCGCCGCTCGCCGCGCAGAGCGATGTAAATATCAGCTTCGATCGGGACAAAACATCGCCACGATCGATCGATCGCTATCCGGACCGGCGAAACCTCGCTCGAAGCAACGAAACTTCCCAATGTTTTCCTAAATCCTTTGCCTCTCACTTGATCGCCTTATTATCGCAAAAAACAATCGTTAACTCGGGACGATCGAGGACGGAAGAACTATCGAGGCCCCCCTGTGTTGCCAAGCGCCGAATCGACCGCGCGATCTCCGCGAACTGTCTTGTCCAATTTTCTTATCTATAATGGACAATTTTTTTTTTTTTTTTTTTTCTAGATCCAACCTTCAATCGCTGCACGTCGCGACGGGCAAACCCGAGTCTCGCCACTCTCGTCGTGCATCTTTTCTCGCATCTTCATCGCCGTTCGCCGCTTTAATTATCCCGATTCATCGCCCGATTATTTTTTGTTTTTTTTTTCCTCAATCCGAGCACGCCGCACGATCTCCGAACGAGCGCGCACAGCCAGGGGCGACGCTTCGTGGTGCATCGACCTTTTTTTTTTTTTTTTTTTTTCTCTCTTTTTTTCGCCTCTAAATTTCTATTTCCGTATCGAAGATTTCGTGAGCGGCTCGCGAACGATTCCCAACAGAGATCCTTCCCATGCTCCGGCTCTCGAGCTCCATCGCCTGTGCTCGACGAAATTCTCTTTAACTGAACGTGCGTTTTTTTTTTTTTTTTTTTTCTTATCTCGTACGTCCTCGCCGCGCGATCCTTTTCGCGTAAATCGTGCGCGCTCGATGAGGACCGTTCCGATCGTCGAACAATGGACGTGTACGCTACGCCAGCGACGTCGACACGGCACTGTCGCTGTGCAACGTCGTGCACTCTGCACTCCGGGCTGTTCTTCTGCCGCTACCTCCCCCCCCCGCCCCCCCCCACCGCCAGCCCTTCGCCGCTTTTCTTCTCTCATCGTCGGCGCGCGCGGTCGTTCGCAGCGCGCCGCTCCGCCGTTACTGCTCCGGCTGGTTCTAAGCGAGAGAGCAGACCGAGAGATCTGTCTCTGTGTGTGTGTGTGTGTGTGTGTGTGTGTGTGTGGGTGTGTGTGTGTGTGTTGTATAGAAGTGTATATAGGGGGGGGGGGATGGAAGCGTGTGCAGCGTTACGGAGCAGGGCGGCGCGCGTCTCACGTTTCACAGCTGCGCACGTTTTCTCCGTCCAGTGTAGCGTCGGCCAGGCTCCGGCCTGGCTGGCGGCCTCGCTCGCACGGTCGGTGATTTCTGTCGCTCTCGCCCGTTCGGGCGCGCCGTGGCTATTGCACCCGAGGGTCCGCGTCTCGCCGATGGCTCGCTGCGAGGAGGAGGGGGGGGGGAGAATGACGGAGTGGCGGAGCGGGGGAATTCCAGCGAGGTCTTGCCCGATCGTGGATGGATAGGCGAGGGACTGGATAATGAAAAAAAAAAAAAAAAAAAGAAAAGGTAATTAGAAATAAAAACATAGAGCGCGGAGGCAGGTAATGGGAAAATCTAATTTGGTAGTTGGGAGATAAATGTGGAGGATCGATTGTGGAGGTTACTTCCTCGTTGGGCGAAGGCAAGAGGCGAGGACTTTTTTTTTTTTTTTTTTTTGTTCTGCTCTAACGAGGTTTGTCGGCGAGAGGTGCCGATCATGTTGGGAAATGATAATCGTGATATTGACGGTGGAATTATTTGTTCGTTTGTGACTCGTTACTTTGTGACTCGTTACTTTGTGACTCGTTACTTTGTGACTCGTTACTTTGTGACTCGTTACTTTGTGACTCGTTACTTTGTGACTCGTTACTTTGTGACTCGTTACTTTGTGACTCGTTACTTTGTGACTCGTTACTTTGTGACTCGTTACTTTGTGACGCGTTACTTTGTGACGCGTTACTTTGTGACGCGTTACTTTGTGACGCGTTACTTTGTGACTCGTTACTTTGTGACGCGTTACTTTGTGACGCGTTACGTTGTGACGCGTTACGTTGTGATTCGTTACGTGTTGCTTTGTGACTCGTTACTTTGTGATTCGTTACTTGTTACTTTGTGATTCGTTACTTATTACTTTGTGACTCGTTACTTTGTGATTCGTTACTTGTTACTTTGTGATTCGTTACGTTGTGACTCGTTACTTTGTGATTCGTTACTTTGTGACTCGTTACTTTGTGATTCGTTACTTTGTGACGCGTTACGTTGTGACTCGTTACTTTGTGATTCATTACGTGTTACTTTATGACTCGTTACATTGTGAATCGTTACTTTGTGAGTCGTTACTTTGTGACTTGTTAATTTGTGAGTCGTTACTTTGTGAGTCGTTACTTTGTGACTTGTTAATTTGTGAGTCGTTACTTTGTGACTCGTTACTTGTTACTTTGTGACTTGTGACTCTCCTACTCTCTTACTCTCTTACTCTCTTACTCTCTTACTCTCTTACTCTCTTACTCTCTTACTCTCTTACTCTCTTACTCTCTTACTCTCTTACTCTCTTACTCTCTTACTCTCTTACTTTCTTACTTTCTCACATGTTAGCGACCATTGGTCTGGGAGTCATGTGACCCGCGATGGTATGTAATTAACGAAAAAAAAAGAAAAAAAAAATGAAGAATAAAAATAAACTCTGAAACATAAGAATCCCACGTTACCGATGCGTGACGTCGTGGGCGTTTTATTTCGCGACGCAGCCCATGGTAAGAGAACGCAAGGTATGAGAAGGGTATCATCTAAATTTCATCGGGGACGTTGAACACTGGAGGAACACCGTTGTGTGTCGCTGAGAGGAAGGCGAGCGGCCGGCGTTCATCCACCCGCTGGCTCGCCGACTCGAGGTGCAAGACCCGATGAGACCTTGCGCAAATAGCAAACCTTCCTCTTCCATTCGCGACTGCCTGTGTTGGGAATCCGAGCCATTCGAACTTTCTGCACCGGTATACCGAGGATGTCGTCGTTATTTTTCCCGTATAGCTTTGCGGCAACGAAGACCGATAGATTCGTTCCTTAGAGCGATGTGAAATAAAGCAGTCGGTAACGAAAGCTGATGCAATTTTTTTAAAGACATTTCACAAATATTCTTTTCACATCGGTAAAACATTTTCGATGTTTCAGAAACATGTTTTTTTTTTGTAATCTTTAAAGAAAACTTTGACGTTATGTTGGTATAGAAATTACAGTTTTTGTTTACCGACCGAGCGCGCGACGTACCAGACGAATAGTCTAAAAGCCTCGAGTTTACGCGCTACGATGAAAATATTTTTATCATTTACGTTTCTATAATCGCACATCGGCGATGCACGCGAAGCGACCGAACGAATCACAAAGCTCTCGTTTCGCGCAGCAAAGTCACCGGAGCGACTCTATATATTCGTCCCGTTCGGAGGGCCCGACCGTGCCATTTTTAATAGTCTATCAGACATTGTAAGCCGGGGTCGCAACCTTTCAATTCGTTCGGGAGCTAGGAAAAAAAAAAAAAAAAAAAAGAGCGACGAGAGGACGAAAGAAACGAGACACGCGAACGTGTGCATTGTCCGAAGCTCTCCCGTCGTACGTGCGGCGAAGCTTGCAACGTGGGCGAGAGTCCTCATTACTCGGCCGATGCGTGACCCGTTGAGCGCGCTCTGGCGAATCTCTAATTGTTCCTTATACAATTCTCCGTCGAATGAAAAGAAAAGTTTCGCGATTGTTTTCTTAAGCATATAATTATGCATTCATTTTTTTTTATATATTTTTTTTTTTTGGCACGGAGAGAAAACTCATTGATGTGCTATTTTGTACTTACATAAACGGGCAGCAGCTCATATGTAGGCTTCGGTGACCCGACGAGCTCGATCGTATCCGGTATCGCTACTTCTTCGGCCGCCCGGAAGATGGCGCTGCTGTGAGTTCCTCGCCGCTATTAATTGCTGCACGCATAAACGTTGTTCGCAAAAGAATAAAGGCAATGAAATGAAATTCTTTTATCAGACAATCAGGCGAGTGTGAATTTCAGCGGTGACCACGAGCTTTCGTGCTATTAGTGTCAGCACGGGCGTACAAAATACCTCGATCACTTATCGTAAGGTCGTCACGAGCTAGTCTCAATGTTTAGCGGTCGACAGCGCCACCTGCCGGTAGTTCTGTTTATAAGCCCAAATAAAATTCGAATAAAATAGCAGAAAAAACCGCACGACTCACAAATTGTTAGATCTCTTTAATGTTCGATAATTTTACGAATCTCAGGCTCATGTTGGCCGCGCATGGTTCGAACTCGTTAAATATTTTTTAATGTCTTTTATTTGTGTCTTCGGCGGCCCGGAAGATGGCGCTGCTGCGAGTTCCTCACGGCTCTCAATTTTTCTGCGCGCATAAACGTGTTCGTAAAAGATTAAAAAAAAAAACATTAAAATAAAATTCTTCTCTCAGACTCACACACGCGAGTGTGAATTCTGCTCGACGTCGCGGACTTTCGTCTTATTTATTGTCAGCACAGACGTATGAAAAACCTCGAACGCTTATCGTCCGATCGTCGAACCAATCTCAGTGTTTACCGGTCGGCAGCGCCACCTGCCGGTACTTCCCCGTATAACCTCAAAAGTCCGAATAAAAAATGTAAAAAAAAAACCTTGCAAACTTGATTTTTTTTTTTCGACAAACTGTTAAATTCTTTTGTAACATTAGTGACTTTGGAATATCAGGCTTAATTTTGTTCGAACTCGTCAATTTTTTTTTTGTTTTTTTTTTATACTTTCAAATCCATCGAATTCTCAAGGCTCGCGAAGTTGGGCGCGCGAGGTCCGACGACGACGAGAGCCGGAGGATTACTGCTCATTCCGAACAAAGCGGAAATAGGCGTCGGATCGATTTGTATGTTGTCTTCGACGGCTGCGAGGCCTGCGAGGGCTCCGGCGCGATGTGCACATGGCCGAATCGTTTTTTCATGTCCTTTCACTCTACGCCTCGACGGTTCTTTATTTTCATTTTTTCATTTTTTTTTTTTTTTTTTTTTTCAGTTCATCGGCGACGCCTCCGAAACACTTGTTTCGCACGATTGCATGACGACAAAGAGGAACTCTTTTTACGCGGGTTGCATCCGAGTGACGCTTCGGGGCTTTTGTTTGTGAACCGAGAGGCGGTGGGATTGAAACGCATGCATGAAGGGTGGGGGGGGGGGGGGGGGGGGTAGCAACGAGTATGGAAGTCGATGGTCAAGTCGAAGGAAACGACGGGCACAGTTCGAGGATAATATCGATTCTCCGCACGCGTCTCGAGTAACGCCAGGTGTATCGGACGGCAGGTGTCATACCGTATTCATCGATGCGCTTCGAAACGTACACCGGGACACGGCGTAACGGAACGGGTCGGAAGATTTTTTCTGGCGCGTTGTTTACCAATCTATCTCGTAAAGGGACTCTCATTGATTTCGATTGATTTCGATTGATTTCGATTGATTTCGATTGATTTCGATTGATTTCGATTGATTTCGATTGATTTCGATTGATTTCGATTGATTTCGATTGGTTTCGATTGGTTTCGATTGATTTCGATTGATTTCGATTGATTTCGGTTGATTTCGATTGATTTCGATTGATTTCGATTGATTTCGATTGATTTCCGATTGATTTCGATTGATTTCAATTGATTTCGATTGATTTCGATTGATTTCCGATTGATTTCGATTGATTTCCGATTGATTTCCGATTGATTACCGATTGATTACCGATTGATTACCGATTGATTACCGATTGATTACCGATTGATTACCGATTGATTTCGATTGATTTCGATTGATTTCGATTGATTTCGATTGATTTCGATTGGTTTCGATTGGTTTCGATTGGTTTCGATTGGTTTCGATTGATTTCGATTGATTTCGATTGATTACGATTGATTTCCGATTGATTTCCGATTGATTTCCGATTGATTTCCGATTGATTTCCGATTGATTTCCGATTGATTTCCGATTGATGGATTTTTCTGAATTCGAAGATTTATTGATTACCGATTGATTTTATTGATTTCATGTCAATACGAAGAGTTATTTCATTACTCATTTTTTAAAAATCGATCTAATTGATTTCATTTTTATTCAAAGTGCCATTGCCATCTGACTCATTTCCGGTCGGTTTTCCCATGCTTTTATTCTATTGTCATTATCTATACGAAAAATGTATTACTTTTCTTATTTTTATTATTAATATTATTTTTATTTTATTTTTTTTTTTTGTAGGAAAGGCGTCGAGCTTTACGGACCTGAACGCAACATCCGTTTTCTTCGCACCAAAAATCGTATTTTTGTGATTTAAATGGAAAATATTGAACTGGCAGTTAAATAATTGTTATATTCGTCTTCAGCGGGGAAAAAAAATACGTCGAATTATAGCCTTGGAAAAAAAAAAAAAAAAAATCGAGTGAACAACGATTTTTCAATTTTTGAGTCACTTTTGAAAAAAGTGGCTCAAAAATTAAAAAATTACAAAATTGCTGAAAAAAAGTGGCTTGTCCGAATTTCCAGAAGCGTTTTATCGGGCAGTTTCAGCCCGTTGAAAAACACAAAAAATGGACTCGAAAGGAATTTTTTGTTCTTTTTTTTTTTTTGTAATTAACTGCCACGTTGCTTTGCAATTTTTTGACGAAATTTTTTTTTCTTTCTTTGAAAATGAACTGCCACATATTTCGAGGTATCTTTTTTTCCCCGCTCAACACGAATCCGCTGCGAATCGGTCGTGGATCCTATGAATAGCGGTAGTGAATTTTTACATCCCCTTAAGGGGGAAGGCCCGAACACTCGTGCAGGTGCGACGATGTTTGGCCTCCTCTCAAGACGCCTTATTAAATTACTCGTCGAATCGTTAGTGTGCGCGCCTCTTCGACGATGAAGATTACGAGATCCAGGTCACAACACAACCACCCGACCGGCCGTATTCTCACGGCTCTTGAACGCGATTTTACAGAGCTTCCGGCTCCCTTCACTGGGAAAAGGCGAGCTACGCATTCCCGCTCGGCCCTTTCATTATCTTTCAATTCTTTGTTTTTTTTCGTTTTTTTTAAAACATATTTATATTTATATTTATATTTATATTTATATTTATATTTATATTTATATTTATATTTATATTTATATTTATATTTATATTTATATTTATATTTATATTTATATTTATATTTATATTTATATTTATATTTATATTTATATTTATATTTATATTTATATTTATATTTATATTTATATTTATATTTATATTTATATTTATATTTATATTTATATTTATATTTGGGGCATTCCCATACCGATTCGACCTACGTCGGACCCTCGACCTCTTCAATTCGGTTGATAATTTTTGTATAATATTGTTCTAACTCTCTAAAAATCATTTCAAATTTTTTTAAAAATTTGCATTAATTACTATTTTTCAAAGTGATTTAAATGATTTAAAATTATATAAAAAAAAAATAAAATAAATAGAAGCTAATGCGATGCCACTTTCGCTCTAGGCTTGAAAATTTTCATATCAAATACAGGATTTTTCAGAATTCTTTCAGAATTTTTGATTCCGGCTAAAAATTGTTCACTTTGAAAAATTGTAATTGATGCAAATTTACAAAAAAATAAATAAAAATAAAATTTGGAGTGATTTTTATAGTTAGAACAATATTAGAAAAAAATTACCAACCGAATTGAAGAGGTCGAGGGTCCGACGTAGGTCGAATTCTCAGTACGGAATGCCCCATTTATATTTATGTTTATATTTATGTTTATATTTATGTTTATATTTATGTTTATATTTATGTTTATATTTATGTTTATATTTATGTTTATATTTATGTTTATATTTATGTTTATATTTATGTTTATATTTATGTTTATAATTATGTTTATATTTATGTTTATATTTATATTTATATTTATATTTATATTTATTATCGTTCAATATTTTCTTCTGTCTTTTTTATTCGGCGGATGAGACGTGCGGGTCGGAAAATCGTCGCGAGCACGCGAGAAAAAAAAACGCATCGGGAATAAATTGAGATAACAACTGGAGGCCGAGTATCAAGCTGAAACTGCACTCGCCGTCTCCGACCTTCGCGATTGCAATCTCGCAGGGAATCGATAGGTCTCGAATACATTAAGTCTATTTTAGAACGAAATTTTTTAACTTTTTAACTAGGCTATTTTAGAAAGAAATTTTTAACTCGTGAAATGTTATTATTTTTAAAAAAAGTTCAAACATCAATTTAATCGTTAATTTATTGCCTTGGTACGGCTCGATAAGAATCGCGAGATTTGTGCAATATTTTTCGGGGTGTCGGTACTGAAGTTTCCTTTTTTTTTTGAACAAAATGCAAACACTAAAATTAAAAATGGCAGCGCGATTGTTTATTATTTTTCGTACCTCCCAGAAGTCCCTTTTCGCAACGTGAAAAATAACGAGCAGTCGATAAGAGAAAATTTCATTCGCATTTAATTCGTCCATGTTTTAAATTTATTTTAAGGCAACGATTTTCAGCGCCGATTCACCAGTTCGAATAACAACCTCGTCCAATAATTCGGACCGCAATTAAAATTGGAGCGCAATGCGAAACATAGAGAAAATAATTCTTTATTTATTACGTGAAGAAAAAAAGAAAAATATTAGGCTTTACCTATTATGTAACGAAAACAAAATGACGCTTCATTTATTACGTAACGAAAAAATTAGGTTTCGTCTATTTACGTAAATAAAAAAGAAAAAAAAAATAAACTTCATCTGTTATGTAATGAAAAAAAAATGTTTAAATTAGACTTCATCTATTATGTAATGAAAAAGAAAAATTAGACTTCGTCTGTTATTCAATGAAAAAAATTAATAAATAATAATGATAATAATAATAATATGCTTCATCTATTAGGTAATGAAAAAAAATCTTTTCCGTTTCGATTGCCCCCGAAAAAAGCAGGCCCGCAAACATATGCGGGTTAGTAACTGGTGAACGGTTTTGCGGACGATTCGCTAACAAATTTTCCAGCTCAGTCTTCGCCCTCGCGGCCTCGAGCCTAATAGTTGTTGTGCTCGACTCACCCCAACCTAATTGGATTATTCCGGGTATTTACCGAACCAACGATTTTTCGCATCGTCGAGAAATTCTATTTAGTTTCCAGCCCTTAAAAAAAAAAAAAAAAAAAAAAAAAAGAAACTCCGCCCACGATTTTTTTGACAACTACGAAACAAACATCTACATCAAGCCGATTTATCTTTAATTAGCCGATAAAATGAAATAGATTCTATTTGAATGATTCTTTTTTTTTTTTTTTTGCAAAATGTCAATTTCACCATGTTACGTGACACAGCGATATCGGAAACGCGGCCATTGCTGTCCGAACGGCAGTGGCGAACTGGGTGGGTTTGGTGGTGTTGTTTGAGGATTGCGCGAGCGCGAAAAGCCACCCTCTCCGTCGATGCCGCAGCGGAGGGTGAGCTGGCGCCAGTTTCGCCCCCGGGAACGGCCACGAGGCCTCGTACGGCCGGTCGGGCGAGCCGTCCGTTCTGCGGGTGTGCGCTTTGCAGTTCTCCGCCGTTCCACCCGCACACACAGCGATGCACTTGCAGTTCCGCTGAGTGGAGGTCCCCACGAGAGACGTTGGCTATCGAACGTCCGTACCGTTCCGGTGTATCGCGTGCGGTAGGTCATGGTGGTGGATAAGTGGCGATCGTTTCAACGGGCGCTGAAAAGACCATGTTAAGGAAATCAATTCGAAAGAAGATTTTCTGTTCACTTGAGTATTTACTGTAAATTCTAAAGTCTTAAAGTCTAATCGTTAAAGTCTTTACTCCATTTGGGAGAGACAACGGCAGGTTTTAATAAACACTGTGTACCGACCGTGATAGCGACTCGGTCGGTAAGGAATCGATTTACCTTTTTTCTCGGCGGCTGTTAATCTTTCTCGGGGGGAAAGTAAATTAGGTTTATCGTAGAGTGTATGCGAAGGCTTGAAAATATGATTTTCTTTTTGTAACTCGTACATGGAAAGTGCTTCTGAGAGTGCATGCTGAGAGTGGCGTAAGTGGCGCTTTGCAGTCGAGTGTAAAGTAAATAAAAAGTAAGTAAAAACTATAAATCACCAGGCGCATGCGAACATTGAGCCAATTTGTGCTTTAGACACGCTGCTCGTACTTTACGCACGCTTCCCATAATTTATGCATGCTTCTTGTGCTTTACGCACGCTTCTCGTGTTTTAGGTACACTTCTCGTACTTTAGGCATGCTTCTCGTACATCACGCACGCTTCTCGTCTTTTAGGTACACTTCTCGTACTTTATGCACGCTTCTCGTACTTTACGCACGCTTCTCGTACTTTAGGCACGCTTCTCGTACTTTACGCACGCTTCTCGTTCTTTAGGCATGCTGTTACTGTTGCGTACGAAATATTTAATAATCGCGGAGAAAATAGGGAAACCGATTTGCTACCGATCGGGTATGTATCGCATGCCCTCGAATAGTTACTTCTATTAATTACCATTTAGCGTTTTCACTATCCTGTCCGTGAAATTTTTGTTTTCGGACACTGCACTCGTCCTCGGCCTCTCGGAATTACAAATTTGGCCGGTTCGTCTCGATCACCGACAATATCCACGGTGTGTACTTGTAGACCCGGGTATGGACGTCCGGGTAACCACGCGCGCAGGGCGTGACCCACGATGCTATCGCTATCTGCGTGCCGTTCGACACCAAAGGACTACCCGAATCACCCTGAAAAAAATTAAAATAAAAATTTTTATTTTTTTTAAATAACAAAAATAACAAATGTTAATAACAATTTTTTTTCTTTAACTTGCGTTCCCTTCTTATATTTTATCGGCCAAGGAACTCAATCTCTATTCGATTTGCACCAAATAATCGAATATATATACATATATATAAATTTTTTTTTTTTGCAGGGCTTCGCGATAAAGCGAGCGTGGAGAGAAAAAAAAAATGACACACTCACATAGCAGACACCTTCGCCGGCGACGGTGAGGGTGCACAGGTGGGCTTGTCCGACCGTCGAGAAGATCGAGTGACACGACTCCGTGTCCATTACAGTCAATTCTATCACTTGAAGGGCCTTGTGATTCGGAATGCTCAGCTGAAAATTCAGTCTCGTTATTTCATAGCAATAAAAAAAATAAAAAAAAAAACAAATAAGCAAACAAAATATTTTGAAAATCCAAACTAAAAAATTTTTTTTTTTTTTTCCATTCTTTTCTTACCACGGTGTTGCCCCATCCGGTGAAGGTCGCGACGCAGTCCGTCTCGTCGACGTCGGTCATCGGCAGCTTTATCGGCATTATAGCGTCGGTGAACTCGACGCTGCCCATTATTTTTATTAGACCGATGTCGTTGTCCGGGCCATCTTTAGCGTACAGTGGATAAACCCTCACGTCCTCCGTAAGATAAGCAACGCCACCGCTGACGAGATCGTTGGTCCCGAGGACGACCGTTATTTCGTAAGGATTACTGCATTTTACCAGACAGTGAGCCGCTGTCAGTACCCATCGATCGTTGACCAAGGAACCCCCGCACTTGTGGAAGCCGTCGATACGCAACGAGGCCTGATAAGGATAGGCGCCATTCTCGGCATCCCTGCCGCCGATCACTCGACCCAGTAAAGCACCTTTTTCACATAAAAATGGTAAAAAATGGTAAAAAATGGTAAAAATGGTAAAAATGGTAATAATGGTAATAATGGTAATAATGGTAATAATGGTAATAATGGTAATAATGGTAATAATGGTAATAATGGTAATAATGGTAATAATGGTAATAATGGTAATAATGGTAATAATGGTAATAATGGTAATAATGGTAATAATGGTAATAATGGTAATAATGGTAATAATGGTAACAATGGTAACAATGGTAATAATGGTAATAATGGTAATAGTGGTAATAATGGTAATAATGGTAATAATGGTAATAATGGTAATAATGGTAATAATGGTAATACTAGCAACAATGGTAATGATGGTAATGATTGTAATGATGGTAATGATGGTAATGATGGTAATGATGGTAATGATGGTAATGATGGTAATGATGGTAATGATGGTAATAATGATAATAATAGTGATGATAGTGACGATAGTGAAAATAGCAATAATAGTGATCATAGTGATAATAGTGACAATGGTGATAATGGTTACGATAGTGATAATAGCAATAGTGATAGTGACAATGGCGATAATAGTAATAATGATAATAATAATAATAATAATAGGTATTACCATTGGCGAGGGAGGCGAAAAATAGGAAAGCTGGGAGCAACAAAGCAGCTCCGGTGGTATCGTTCAAGCGCGTGTCTCTCATAGCTGTCGATTTGATGGAATGACGAATCACCGACCTTCATATTTATACACGGTCATTATCAGTAGGCGCTTCGATGTATCGGAGTTTAGTTCGATTGGAGTATTCGGCGTGGTGGTAAATACTCGGGAGTCGTTGCGGTGTCGCCTCCAACTCCGGGACTTTCGGACCCAACGCTCCGAACCTACGGGAAAAATCGACGGGCGTATCGTGATAGCGCAATTTTGTTTTTTTTATTTATTTTACGATAGCATTTCAATAATTTGTCTTTTTTTAATTTAAAAAAAAAAAATGTTTGTTTCCCTTACCGCGAAGTGGTCTCGGCCTTCACAGCCGAAAACACTCGAGATTACTTCCCGAAAAAAAACATATACAGATTATAACAATCTTCGAGAATGACGAATTGATTTCAATGTCTTTTTTTTCGACCAATTCTACCGATCGACGGATAAACGAATGCGAGCGAAGGTTCGCCTTTCGCGTATTATCGGTCGATACGCGGATTATATATTTTTCTTTCACACGATTATCTGACGTACCAAGAAATTATAAGCAAATAATTTGTTTATTCATTGTTTCTTATCTCATTTTTTTTTTCATTTTTTCATTTGTCATCGTCGCTTTGTTCGTGAGAATGTATATATATGTATTTTTGTTCATTTCCTAAATTCCGGGCGAGTCGGTCGAACGATTCGCGCACCGATCGTCGCCGATACGTATTTTTTTTTTTTTTTTTGGTGTAGAAACGCTGCGATTAGTCTTCCTTCGTGTGCTCGTCGATCCAGTCCTTGTAGCTGTAGACACGCGTGAAAACATCCGGACTGCCCGTGGCGCACGGACGACCCCACGACACGACGCCGATCTGCTCGTTGTCCGCGACCAGCGGACCTCCCGAATCGCCCTGAAATAAAATATAAAATATAAAATATAAAATATAAAATATAAAATATAAAATATAAAATATAAAATATAAAATATAAAATATAAAATATAAAATATAAAATATAAAATATAAAATATAAAATATAAAATATAAAATATAAAATATAAAATATAAAATATAAAATATAAAATATAAAATATAAAATATAAAATATAAAATATAAAATATAAAATATAAAATATAAAATATTTTTGTTCTTCGAGGTGCATTCGACGATATTGAATGGAAAGCCAATGACCTCCCCGGTTTCTTAGCGCGACGGTGAGGGAGAAAAAAAAAGTGAAAATAAACAATTGTTATTTTCCGCTCGGAGTTGTCGCACTCGGAGCAATCTCGCTTAAGCCTCGAGTGGGCACTTACGTGACAAGCCCCTTCGCCCTCCTTGTTGAGGGTGCATATGTTCCTGCTGGTGACGCGGAAGCTCGTTCTCAGGCACTCGCCTTGCTCTATCACTTTGAGCTTTATGCACTGCAGCTCGTTCGGCAGAACTTTCCCAGGATGCTGCGACGATACGAAAAAAAAGCAAAACAAAACACTTATTTTTTAAATGTCCCTCATAAAAAACTTGTATGTACAAATATACTGTATTAGAAAGTTGTAGTGGTTCGTTGTGGATTATGGAATGTAGAAAAACGCGAAGTTTAGATTTCCGGAGATTTACCGTAAATAAGTCACTTTCGGTTTGAAAATATCATTTTCCGACCGAAAATAACGCCACTTCCGGTTTGAAGATCTAATTTCTTCGACGGAAGTGACGTCATCTAAAAAAAAACGTCACTTCCGGTATGAAAATCTAAATTTTTTAGCGGATTTGACCTCACCTCAGAAATATGTCACTTCCGGTTTGTAAATCTCATTTTCCGACTGGAAGTAAAATATGTCACTTCCGGTTTGAAAATCTTCCACTTGCGGTTTAAAAATCTAATTTCTCCACCGGAAATGACGCTGTATAGAAAGTACGTCACTTCGGGTTTGAAAATTTCATTTGTCGAGCGGAAATTATGTTATATCGAAAATGCGTCGCTTCCGGTTTGAAAATCTCATTATTTCGATCGGAAGTGACGTATTAAGAAAAAAATTAAAGAAACCAAATGGTACCTGAGTTTTTCCCCAACCCGACAAAACGGCCGGATAATCGCATTTCTTGAAATCCTCGCTCGCGATGGCGATCGGGCCGACTTTGTCCCCGAAGACGATGTCCTTGTCCACTTTGATCAGTCCGATGTCGTCCCTTATCAATAAACTGCTGTATCTCGAATGCGGAATCACTTTAACGGACTGGTACTCGTCACCACCGTGGTCCAGGGTGTTCGTTCCCGTCACGACCGTTATCGCAGTGTCGTTGAAACTATGATAAAAAAATGAACAAAGAAATTTCGTAATTAACAAATCCTTAAGCCGTTTCCGAATTCCTTCGATTTACGATCACGTATTTTGCGTGAAAATAATTTAGCTATTTATTATTAAAAATGTTTCTAATATTTATTGATATAAATATTAATTAATATTATATTATTAATTGATATTTATTAACTTAATTTATATTAATATAAATATTAATTGAAAACAATTTATTATTACTATTATAGAATGATAAACAAAATGACTTTACCCATCCAGGCAGTGCGCAGCTGTGAGGATCCAACGTTTCCCTATAATCGAACCGCCGCAGAAGTGCCGATTCTTTATCCGCAGAGACGCCTGGTAAGGAAACTCGCCGTCCTTCGCGGCCGTTCCGCCGACAATCTTCGTCTGGGCATTTTCGGCTGTGAACAACAATTCTCTATCAGTCAATGTTTCTTTTAAACGTCGTTTTTTAATTAAAATTTTTTTTTTTTATTTCCATCGACCACGTTTCGCTCCCAGCGTTACGTACGTGGCCCGAAATGAAATTAAAGTCGAACGAAAGTTAGTAACAATTTTCACTCGAAAATTAATCACAAATGAGAAACTATCTTTGTTTTTTTTTTTTACGTGGTCGGAAATGAAAATAAGGTCGAACGAAAGTTAGTAAAAATCTTCACTCGAGAATTAATCACAAATGAGAATGTAATTAAATTACTTGTTACATCTGCGTATTACAAAAATAAGAGCAGTGTCGATTACCGTGAGCGAAAAATGTAGCTAGAAAGCCGCACAAGAACAGAGCAAGCAACATTGCTTTGCGACGTTCGAACACTCGAGCTCGTAACTATGAACTGATAGTTTCTTCTTTAAGCGTCAGTTCATAAGGACGTATATATACGGTTTCGGCCGGTGCTTTTAAACAGCGAGTAAAAGAAAAAAAAATAGAAGCGTTCGTCGCACCCGATATTTAAATTTGGGTCAGATTAGCGCGATCGCAGCGCTGAAAAGCACCTTACAATGTATCTCGCGTACGCCGTTCAAGCGTCAAGCTCCGATATGTCTCGCGCAGCGAACACACGAAGCGCAATCGAGGGTAGCAAAGATTGTACGGGCAGGAAATCGCCGGCGCCGAAAGACCGAGAATCAGCTCGCGATACCGCAATCGTTTGCAACGTAGAATAATAAATATACAAAATAATAAAAAAAAAAAACACGAACTCATGAAAATAAATAAAAGGTTGCGTTATCCGGACGGCTTTGCAAATATTGACAATAACCTATCGTCAAAGGCCGAATAACATTTTCACATTTCACATTTTTCAACATAGAATAAGTTAAGAACTAAAACGCGCCTCCGATAATGTCGCGGAATTGCGAAAATAAATTGAAAATTAGAAATAAATTGTCGCTTCAGCGACACTGTAAATACTGTGAGGACGACTATCGCGAAAGGCCGAACAACATTTTCAAGTCGTCGAGCGAGAGTTTGTTCGATCCGATGGCGTGTTCGCCGCTGGGGCTGAGCAGCGAGCTCGCGAGCCTCAGTTTGTAACTTTGAAGGACTTTTATCTGCTCTTCTATCGTGTCGACGCAGATGTACCTTAAAAAGAAAAAAAAAGTAAATATTTATAATAAATAAATAAAAATTGGGATTGGTTCCCGTAGCAACTTGAGTAACCGTTCGCTTTTTAAAGAAGAGTAATCGAAAAAAGGTGAAAATCGACATTTTCATATCGCTTCCTCATAAAGGTTGCAAGTTGAAAGTTGAAAGTTGATATTTTTATATCACTTTCTCATAATGGTCCTTTATTCGTAAAGCTCCTTCTATGAGAAAGCATTTACTATATTTTTGGCTTCCTCATAGAAGAAGCCTCCCGAATAAACGACCATTATGAGAAAGTGATATAAAAATTTCAAACGTTTCAACGTTTCAACTTGCAACTTTAATGAGGAAGCGATATGAAAATTTCAATTTTCAGCTTTTTGCGATTATTTCAACGGTATGAAAAGTGACCCGAAACAACGATTGTTTTTACGGTCACCGAAGCTGCTAGGATTGTTCGATTCGACAGAAGCATTGAGTCGTCGTCCACCAACTTGTAAATGTGAATGTCCTTCTTTTGGCCGAGCCGATAAATTCGGTCGTGAGCCTGTCGCTCCAGTTGCGGATTCCAGTGGATGTCGATGAGGAGGAGGTGATTCGCTCCGACCAGGTTCAAGCCCACTCCGCCCGCCTTGAGGGACAGCAGGAGGATGTTGGGCCTCGCCTGCGGAGAATTGAAATCGCGCAACACACGCTGAAAAAAAACACATAATTGCGTTCGCGATTAGCTGTTGAATGAAAAAAAAAAAAAAAAAATTATTAAGTTACAAAGAATCTCGAGCTCGCTTACCTCGCGCTGCGGCATAGTCATCTTGCCAGTGAACTTGCTAAACGAAGCGCCTTCAACGGACTCAAGCTCGTCGGCGACTATGTCGATTACGCTGGTCCATTGCGATACGACGATCTGCTTGTCGCCCGTCGCCAAGATTTCTATCACCTTTGCCAGCACCGCTCTCATCTAAAATAAAGGACATTATTTGTTATTTGTTACTTGTTACTTGCTACGTATTGCTGGGTAGTTGGATACTTGACTAAAGAGTCGAGCAAAGTACCGAAAAGTACTTTAAGTGCAAAGTAATTTCCGTACTTAAGGAACTCTTTATTCTTAATCGGATGAGGCGGAGTTCCGCGAGTACAAAATTTGGAGAAGAATTTTCAAATCAAACGGCTCTTTAAGTACGAAATAAGTACTCAAGTACTTTAAGTACTGCCCAGTTCTGCTTGGCTACTTGTTACTTATGTTAGTCTACGAAAATAAAAAATCGGATAACTCATTCAAATTTATCACCTTCGAGCTCTGCCGTTTCCGATCAAAGACGGGATTGTCGCTAGTTAGCAAATGCTCGATGACTCTCCGATCGACGCCGACGTCTTCTTCGAAGCATTCCATTCCGATCTTATTGATCTCCGATAAGAGGTCGTCTTTATCGTCGACGGTCTCCGAGGCTCCAGCCTCCACGATATCGTCTCTATCTAGCATGGCGCTTATGAGCCAGGGATGGCAACACATCTGTCGCAGCCTCAGCAACACAACAAGTATTACCATGGGACTTACGTCGGCGTGTATCGACAGAAGCTTGTCTTGCGCTTCCGTGAACTTCGTTCCCGTATCTATCAATTCAATGAATTCGATCAATTCGATCAATTCGATCAATTCGATCAATTCGATCAATTCGATCAATTCGATCAATTCGAACAATTCGATCAATTCAATCAATTCAATCAACTAAAGCTAAATGAACAAATCGGTGTGAATAACGCACAAGTCGACATCCATCCGAATTCGTCGTCGAGCTCCGCCGCGCGAGCTTTTTCGGCCTTCTGTGCCAGAAACTTGGCGAACAGCGACCGCGAGTAGACCATGACCTTATCGTAGACCAGGCGTTCCTCAGGATCGAGCGCGACTTCGATCTCTTCGATGCTCTTGTCCGGCAACGAATCGATCTCCCGTGTTGCCTGAAGTTCCTTCTTCGTTCGGCGAAGCATCAAAACCTTCAGAATGGTCGCGAGTCTCTGCGTGCCCGCTGTGCTCGCCTTCTCTATCCAACGTCTCCATATTCGAACATCGTCGAACGGAGAACACTGCAGGAATTTCATGATCCCGAAAACGTCCATCTGTTTATTCTGGATTGGCGTGCCGGTCAGCGCCCATCTCGTTTCGGCGACGAGATCGCAGACCGCCACGCACGATCGACTCTTGTGGTTGCGGATCATGTGAGCCTCGTCCAGTATTATCCTCCTCCAGCGTATCTGAAATTTCGATAATCCATTGGTCGCGAAGTCGCAAACAAAAAAATATGTAGAAAAAAAGTAAAATTATTTTAAAAATGAATTATTAAAGAACAAAAGTTATTTTCAAAATGAGATATTAAAGAATAAAAGTGATTTTTAAATTAATTATTAAAGAACAAATGTTACTTTTAATGTGAATTATTAAAAAACAAAAATGTTTGTGGCCCGTTTTGCCCCGCTCCGTCGTAAATACTGTATATTTCGTGGTCATACGTTGTTCAAAATTCCCTCATATTTGAGCGACTGCACGACCATTCCATAGGACGTGATGACGATATCGTTCCGGGCCAATGACGTCTGGTTTGTCGTACGGTCGCTACCGTGGTACGGTATGACGGTCAGCGCGCCGCGACTGCACCTTTTTTTTATCTCCGATGCCCACTGGGAAATCAATGATGTCGGAACTACGACGAGCGTTCCACCGCGATGTCCTTTAACAAATAAATGAAAATATTATATTATTTACGGATAAAAATATAACATCACTTACGAATAAAATTATTATATTATTTATGAGAATTACGAGAAAAAAAAAACAAATCCAATTATCACAATTTAAAAAATCTGAAAAAAAATTCTGAAAATCGCAGTTTAAATATGAGATGCGAAAGATCAGAGCTAGGTCGATTTGATACGAAACACCTCGCATTTACGAATAAAAAGTAATTCGTCGTTTTTACGCACGGTAGTTCCGTTCGCTGGACTTCCATTCGTTCTCATCGTCGTTGACTTCTCGGGCCGCTTTTTTCGCACTGGCCAGCACGAGCGCGATCATCGTCAGAGTTTTTCCAAGTCCCATGTCGTCGGCTGCATTTGTTTTAATACACAAATAATCCGATTACTTTTTCACCAGATTTTAATTTTTTAATCTTTAAATTTACTTTATTATATTTTTTTATTTCTTTGCTTGGTTATGGTGAAAAAATGTTTTTTTTTTCCGAGATTTTAATGAAAGCGTGTTCTGCTGCAAAGCTAAAGGACTTTCGCTCGGTTGCGAGGTATCCCCTTTTTCAAAGCTTAAGCGTCTTCAACAAACTATGTTATAAATCAATTCGCATTGTTTATCGCGTTATTTAAAATGACCATTATGATCCATTATAAAGTCTCAAATTTATATTTCTAATTATTGGAATAATTCTGTTTACCTAATTGGAATACTTAGGCTATTAAAATTATTCGAATATTTTGAATATATTCAAATACGAATTGTTCATATTTAATTAATGATGAATCATTGAAATTATTGAATATTCGCACATCCCTAATTTCCAACCTTTTATGGGAAAGCGATATAATTTCAATTTTCAAACGTTTTTAATAATCTTAGATGATGAAAAACCCACCCAAAATTCCACCGCGCGGCTGCTGGCGTTCCCGCCAGAGCATCCAAGCGAGCGCGTGTTTTTGGTGCCGCATTAGAGCGGATTTTAAGCCTCGCGGATCCTCCGCGAGTTCGTCTTCGGCAGGACGATCCACCAACGACCCGTGCAGATCCTGAAGTCTTTCCATGGTCACGGATTGCTCGCGATTAAGAGTGACCTGAGCCGCCCTGCCGAGTTGGCTCATCAGCTGATTCGTCTTCGGCAAGAGATAAGCCGGATTTATCTCGAGACTGTTTTCCTTGAAGAGCGGCGCAGGCTTCGCCTTCGTACTCGAGTCTGCTGGATGAACTGGGTACAACTTGTCCGTGACTTTTCTCAGCCGATGCTCGGCCGAAGCTATTTTCTTGCGCATCTTCTCGTCGTCGTCCGGACGAGGTATTTTTGCGTTCAGAGCCCGTAATTTCTGTAATAAAACTTTTTTTTTTAAGTATTCCGAAACATTTTTCTTTTTTCAACTGCCCGAATTACAAGTGCAAATAAACGTTGCAAAAATTGTTATTGTCGATAATCTATTGTTTGTTATTATTGTGCTAATGTTATTAAGTGCTAATAGCTTTTGAATTCAATGGAATTGAATATTGATATGCAATTCAAAATTTCAATTGAATATTCAAAATTGTGAATACTTTGAAAAAATCGAATAATACGAATATTCATGAATATTACAAAATTCCGAATATTTCGGATAGTTTTTATGAATTGGATATTCGAAATATTAAATTCCGATTACAATGAAAATGAGCGCATAAATTTTATTTATTGAATGAGGAATTTTTACTACTGCAAAGCTAAAGGACTTTTGGCTCGGTTGCGAGTTTTTTCCTCTTTCAAAGCTTAAGCGTTTCCAACGAATTCTGTTGTGATCAATTAGCATTGTTTATCGCGTTACTTATAATGACCATTATTTTATCATATTTTCATTTTTATTATATAAAATTTATATAAAATATAAAATATTTTATATTTTATTATGATCCGTTATAAAGTCTCAAATTAATGTTCCTAATTATTGGAACAAATCGCTCACCTGATTGGAATACTTAGACTATTAAAAACATTCGAATATTCTGAATATTCAAATGCGGATTATTCATATTTAATTCATGATGAATTATTCAAATTTTTTAATATTCGCACATCCCTGATTATGACAAAAAAATGTTAATCATGTCTTATTTTATGTATAACAATGCTACAATCGACATTCGATTTTCTTTAAATTTGCCGATTGAATATTTTTGTCAAAATTTCATCTTAAAGTGCATTAACAAAGTAAAATAATGAAATAACAAAACGTAACGTCGATAATGCACGACGTCAGAGGAAAACATTTTTCCACCACCGCACATTACCTTGAATCTTGCCACTTGCGATTCCAAATAACGCTGTTGGCGAACGAGGCCGGCTCGGTTCTCGGCTGCTCTGGCATCAAAACGGATACTCGCGGTTTCCTCGTTAGTCGCAGCGGCGTATTCCGATCTATCGTCCGACGTCTCTTCGTCGGAGTCACTCGAGTCTATAATAAAAAAATATTTTAAAATACAATTTTTTTTTTTTAAATACGAATGAACGAAACGCGTTCGGCGATTAATCGAGGCTGCACGACAGAAATTAAATTCTTGAATCGCACCACTGATAATCACGGTGTTATTTCCTTTGACGATTGCTGACTGCTCAACGAACATCGATTCATCGTCCGAGTCGGTCGAGTCTGCAAAGAAAAATAATTTAAATATAATTTTTCTTTTTTTTTTTAGTACAAATGAAACGATAAAAATAAAATTTTCGGATCGTACGAATGACGATTGTGTTTCTTTTCTTGAGGATTGCTGACTGGTCGACGAAGTTCGTTGAGCGTTTGAGAATAATTTCATCGTCCGAGTCACTCGAGTCTGCAAAGAAAAATAATTTTAATATAATTGTTTCTTTTTTTTTTAAATACTAACGAACGATAAAAATTAAATTCTCGGATGATACAATTTTTACCTTTTATGAGAAAACTCTACAAAAATTTCAATTTTCAATTTTTATACGAATACGATAAAAAAAAACTTTAATTTTCATCTCTTTTTTTATTGCTAAAATGATATTGCGAATATCGCTTTCTCTATGAGTAAAGTTAAATCGGACAACAGAATCTCTCATACGGGAAGTTGTTTCACAAAACAGTGAAATCCAAGCATTCGCTTTTTTTTTCTTTTCTAAATGTATTTTAGATCTTACCACCGTTGTTTGCACGATGATTTTTTGGCTCCAGTCTCCCGAAATTTCCCGAAACTCCGGAACACTGCGGCATCTCCGGATCGGACAAACATTGAACATCCGAGTCATTCGCGTCCCTGAGGACCTCCTTGACCATCAGACAAATGTACAAAAATTAACAACTTAAAAAATTATTACTTTATTTTTTTAATTATTAAAGATATGTCTGTATATGTATATATTGAGTATAAGAAATATAAGATAAATAAAAATAATAATAATTAAATATATAATCATATATAATTAAATAAATATATATAATTATTTATTAGTCATAAACGCAACATGGGAAATTTTTAAAAGAGCAAGAATCGGAAGTTTAAAAAGAAGGTTGTATTTGATGAATGCTATAGTGAAAAGTGGTATGTTGTATGGTGGGGGTGGAGAAAAAGCCTACAAATGGAAAGACCGCAAGCAAGATACGTGAAGATGGCCGTGGGAATTAGCAAGAACACACCGAGCTATATATGGAAGATGGAAGCTGGATGCAGAGGAATCGATACGGAGACATGGAAGAGAGCAGCAGGCTACATAGGTGAAATCATGAAAATGGGGGACGACAGATGGCCCAAAAAGTGTCTCAAGGAAGAGATAAGAGGCATCTTGAATGGGAACACGACAAAGTGGGAAACGGAACTAAAGAAGGCAATGAACGAAGTCGGAGAAGGTGAGCTGTGGCGGTCAATTCGGAGTGGGAATATCGCCGAACTGGAAAAGAAAATAAAAAGGGGGGGCTGAAGATAAGGACAAAGCGGGAGATCCAACTGAATTGGGCGAAAACAGAAAGATCTACATAGTGCAAGGAATATCGAGACAGGAAAACGACCGGTGGAACTGGAAAAATATTGGGAAGACAAGACGCCGAGAGGAGCAATTAAAGAAGTGTGGGCCAGAATGCGGCGTGGAAGTGTGGGAAAAGAAGGGAACAAAGGGTTTAAAAATAGAGACTGCCGCATTTGTAAGGGAGAGACAGAAAGCTCGGAGCGTATTTGTCAGTCAGTGAGGAAGTTAGGAGAGAGATAAGAAAATAAGTAGTGGAAAGTTTGGAAAAATGGTTGGAGAACAGGAGAGGAGAGGGCGTGCGACGGTTAATAAATGAGAAATTTTAAGGAGAGCCTGTGATTGAGTTGTGCGAGTATATTGGTCAGTATGAAAAATTTGTTGAGGGAAAGGAGGGGGAAGAACTTTTTGAGAATGAGATGAGTGATTCGTGAGTTGTAAAGAAATTAGTAGATAAGGGGGAAAATGTGTAGGGGGGGGGGGGGGGGGCACAGTGTAAAAACCCTTAAAGGGTGTACAGAAATAAAGGTCTATCTATATAATTATTTATTATATATATTAATAAATGTAATATATACAAATAAATAAAAAATAAAAATAAAAAAAATAAAATAATAATTAAAATAATAATTAAAATAATAATAATAATAATAATAATAATAAAATAAGTAAAATTCAAATTTCTCGAAACTCACCATCGTCGCGAGCTATGCGGTTCGAGGCTGCGTCGCATCTCCGTCCATGAACGCGTCGTCCCCGGCAACGGAATATTCGTCTTCTTTTTCAAACTGTCCGAACGGACCCGTAGAAATATTCGTCACAGCGAGGTTCCTGCGAAATAATATGAGAACAACCGAATGTTGTGTTTACAAGTTGCCGGCGCGCTGCGGGCGAAAACAGCGATGGCGGCCCGAAGTTCAAGGTCATCGCGAAATGTAAACAAACGCTCATTGTGCACGGAGAAGAAACCTTCCAGCCGGTCGCGAAACTCTCGATAAATTATAATGATTTATTTGAAGAAAAAAAAAATATCGTTTTAAGTTTTAAGCTTAACATTTTTTATTGTAAGTTTCAACTCTTAAGTTTCGAGTCCCCAGTTTTTCTCTTAAGTTTTTCGAGTCTTAAGTTTCGGGTCTTAAGTTTTGAGTGTTAAGTTTCGGGTCTTAAGTTTCGGGTCTTAAGTTTCGAGTCTTAAGTTTCGGGTCTTAAAAGTTTCGAGTCTCAAGTTTCGAGTTTCAAGCTCTCTTCTAGCGTTACAAGTTGCAAAGAAAAAACTTAGGCGCTCGTGGAGTTGTCGCTAATAAAAATCACTTACTTGGAAAAACATATATATGTGTTTTTTTTTTTGCCGTTCTTCGGTTCTTCTCAAACGAGTGCGCCGCTCTCTTGCAACGTAGTAAATTACAACGATCGCCGATCGAGCCACGAAGCCGTTCCGCCGCGAAACACTGACTCGAAACTTCCGCTCCGTCGAAGAATCACACACAGACTGCCCGCTCGTCTCTTCTCTCGAAATTTCATAAAAAACAAAAAAACAAAAAAACAAAAACAAGTGCGCCCTACGACGGTCAGCCGCGAAATGCCGCACGCTGCTCTCGACGTCCGACGAGCAACCCACGTGCGTGCGAAGCGAAACTCATCGGCGCGCGCATGCGCCGTGAGCGGGAGTGACTCTGCGCATGCGCGCGCGTGCCTGCGCACTGGCCGAAGAACGGTGCTTTGACGTTTCGCGATCTTCTCGCATCTCGACCTTATAACTTTTACTCCGTTTGACAAAAAAAAAAAAAAAACTATTTTCCATTTTCGTTTTCATCAGACTTTTTGTCTTTATCGGTGAGTTTTCATTCCTCAATTTTTCCGTTCGCTTTTTCTTATCTTTTTTTTTGTTCTCTTTGAGGTTATGTTTCTCGAGTTCGTCGACACGTTTAACGTCTCTCGAGCCGGCTGCTCGACGAAACGGACGATTCGTCTTGTCGACAATTTTTCGGCGGCTTTTCGTCTCGTCGAATAATTCCGAGCTAAGAATAAGGCCGAGCTGTGTTTGACTCAAGAAAATTTCAACGCCTCGCCGAACCGCCATGGAAACCTCGAGAGCCTGCGGATGCAAGGGCATCAGAACTTGCCTCGTATGCGAGCGGCAATACGACATCGGCAAGCCCGACCTCAGCGATGAATTGAGGGTAAACATTTTTTATAATATCAAAAATATGCATTTTATAATAATAGTAATATTTAAAAAATACATTTCATAATAATAATAATATTAAAAAAATAAATTTTATCATAATAATAATATTAAAAATATAAATTTTATTATATTAATGATATTAAAAATACAAATAAAAAAAATATGTATATATGTATATATAACATTTTTTAAAATGTTAAAATGTTTTGTTCGTTTCAAAAACGATGTGGACGTTGATGGTTAACTGTGACGCTGCTTTCAGAAAGGGCCGTGCTACGTTTACTGTCCGGACTGCGACAAGGCCTGGCCAGGATGGGACGTCGGCGTGCGCAGAACGCATCCGGATCACAGCGGCGAACCCGTCGCCTACCCCGGAGTTTACATCGAGGTATAGACGGAGAGTAGAAAAAAAAGAAGAGATCGTCGAGTCGTAGGATTTTTGTCGACGCAGAGAAAATTAAGAAAATAAAATTGAAACTTCGGTCATCAAAAATTTTGGATATTCTACCGAATTTCAATTGAATTAGTCGTGAAACTTTTGTGAAAATAATTGAGTTAAATTTTGTTTTAATGGTTATCAAAGTATTATGAAACTAATTTTTGAATAATCATTCATATATATTTTTTTAATAGTTCTCTCAATCATTTTTCTTTCTTATTGATTGACTATTTTTTACATCGATAACAAAGTAATCTAGAAAAATTGCCGACAAACGCCGTATGACATTAACATGTACATTTTAGTCTTAAAAAAAGAAGTAAATTATTTGCTCACTGTAGAAATAAAAAAGTAAAAAATGTATGTTTCAGAATAATTTTTTGAGGCCGGAGGAGGCGAGTTATCTACTCGAAGATCTCGACTCGCTGCCCTGGGAGCGTTCGCAGAGCGGCAGAAGGAAACAGGTGAGAGCGGTCTCTTAAAAGCCACGAATGAAAAAAAATCCGAATTCGATTGCGTTTAAATCATTATTTATTTATTTGTTTATTCATTCGTTTACAGTGATGAACCCTTTTACATACAATATACATATGAAGACATCGATAATCAATCATTTATGAAATTATCTCTACAATTAGAATAATATCACCAGTTTGCATCTTAATGTAAAAAAATAGACAATATATGTTTCATTATTTCATTATTTCATTATTTCATTATTTCATTATTGTTGCAGAACTACGGACCGAAGTGCAACTTCAAGAAGCGGCGTCTTCGACTCGGGGATTTCGACGGTTTTCCCAGTAAAACGAAATATTTACAAGAGCGCTTGTCCGCCTATGAGTTACTGAAAGATTTTCAAACTATCGAACAGTGCAGTCTCGAGTACGTGCCGGAGCGCGGAGCGTCGATCGACCCGCACATTGACGACTGCTGGATTTGGGGCGAGAGAATCGTCACCGTAAACGTCATCGGCGACTCCGTTCTCACGATGACGAGATACCGCGGTCCCGAGAAGCGCTACAACCTCGACGAGGTCGCGACTTATCCGCCGGTCGTTCGGATCGATCCGGGGGAATTCGAGGACGGGGAGAAAATCGCTCGAGCTCCGGACGACGCGGTCGTCCGGCTGCCGATGCCGGCGAGGTCTCTGATGGTACTTTACGGAGCAGCGAGGTAAAGAGAAGAAAAAGGAAGCGTGAAAATCGAGACTTTCGTACTTTTGTGTGTACAAATCTTCTACGAAGAAATTAATTATTGCAATGATTGGAATGAATTTGCTGGAATTATTTGGCCTCCTCGTAGAGAAAGCTTTGTCGGTAGAAGAAAATAATCGTGTTTGAAAATAGAATTAAAAAAAATTAAGATTGGAATTATCATAACACTTGTTCATAGAAGTTGAGAATTGAAATTTTCATATCGGTTCTTCATAAAAATTGAGAATTCATGTCGTTTTCTCGTAAAGTTCCTTTTTATTCACAAAGTTTCTTCTGTGAGAATGCATTTTTAAAAATATTTTTAACTTCACGGGTAAAGGAATATTATGAGAAAGCGATATGAAAATTTCTATTGTCAAGTTTTATGAGAAAGTGATAGGAAAATTTTAATATGTTCAATTTCAAAACTGACGCTCCGATTTAAAATTAAATGTCAATTGATCGCAAATTCCCTGAACATCTAAAATGTTTACTTCTCTTCTCGACCATTTTATTCTATTCGCGAAAAAAAAAAAAATAATGATCCGAACAAATTTAGTGCTTTATCGATAAATCGACAATGTTGAAATAATAGACTCGATGATTTTACTTGCAGATACGACTGGGAGCACGCCGTTCTGCGCGAGGACATCGTGTCGCGAAGGGTTTGCATCGCTTACAGAGAATTCACACCGCCGTACCTTCCGCGCGGCGAGAGGAGCGCCGAGGCCGAGGAAATTCTGGAAAGAGCATTAAATTTCTGGTAAATCCAACGACGAAACTGCGCTTTCGGATCGGCCCGGATTTTGACTTAGGTCACATCGAATTTGACCCACTGCACTTTATACGAATTCCGTGAATATTATTCACTAGAATTTCGACGCCGATTTATCGGCAGAATCGAAGAAGAAAAAAAAATCTATTTAATGACGAAACAATTATGAGGACAATTATTATTTTTTTACGCCTCGGCTCGATCGACTATCTCGTCAGGCTCGGAATTTTGGGATCGAAAAAAAAAATCAATTTGTTTATAGACGTGAATTAACGCCGAAGAAAGTCGAGTATTTTTGTCTTTTTTTAAATTTAACCGACAAATTAGAAACTGAAAATTGGGCAATGCAAATGGAACGTTTACACAATAGGACAGAAATGAATTTACGAAAATAATGTTGTATATTGAAGACTTAGGATTTAAATGTAAATGAAATTATCGAAGTTTTAGCGAAGGTAAAAATTAATCGTTTTAGAGATACGAAGATTTTTTTGGATTTTTCTTCTTTTTTTTATTGTCGTGTACAAGAAATACTCGCGATAACAAACTCTTCACACTACGAAGCTGCGCGTACGAAAAAAAAAAAAAAAAATTCATATCTTTTTAACATTTATTATATCTTTATGATGATAAAATATATTATTATATAGTACAATTTATACACTCGATTCTAAAGTTCATTAAAATCATCGAGATATAACGAAGTATTTTGAGCTCCTCGGGGCGATTAGGAATTCGCCGGAGTTTTTAGGGGATGATCTTGCTGTATGTAGACCACTGGAAATATCGTCAGCGGATCGGTCTTGCCGAGCGGCTGATAACCGCTCACCAGACTCTCGCGCAGTTCCCAGCGTCTTCGCTCCCGCTCCGTCTTCTGGCGTCTTATCGCCCGGCCCAGCGTACACGCGAACATTATTCCGGTCAGCTGTTTTTTCATAATTCATTCGGAGTCATTAATTTATTTATTTTTGTCGTTAAAAAGTGTTTTATCCGTATGAAAAAAAATGAAATTCGAACGTCTCTTTTTTTTCGTATAGAAATGAAATTCGAACATTCTTTTACGTCATAAAAAAGTAGAATTCGAACATGTATTTTTACTTAGTAAAAAAATGAAATACAAACATTCTTTTTAGTTTGTAAAAAAAAATGAAAGTCGATCATTTTTTTTACTTAGTAAAAAAATGAAATTCGAACACATTCTTTTACATCGTAAAAAAATGAAATTCGAACTTTTTTCTTCTTCTTTTGTCAATGTTTCTGAAAAAAACTGAATTTTCACCTGAATGAGGGCTATCGCGATAGCTCCGGTGCCGAGATTCAGGGCGCTGCGATTGACGATCATTGCGAGCCTGTCGATGCATCCGACGTTGTAAACACTGCCGCAGATTGGCGTGTTGTCCTCGCTGACTATCCAATCGACACCGGCGCAGCAGGAGGACGGAAATTGAAAGCCGTTGTCCGTAGTGTCGCGGATGCCGTCCCAATCCGTGTGGCTTTCAATGCCGCAGCATCGGAGCTTAAAAAAAAAAAAATTGTAAAAAATTATAGTAAACGTACATTGGAAATTGAACACTGATAGGAAACAATTAATAATCTTTCTCACCTTGGACTGCATGAAGTCCATTGCGTCAGTGGCCTCGGGATTGTGGTCGTACTTGTGCATCGTTCCGTTTATCTTCTCCGCGAGAAGGTTCTTTATACCGTCCTGAAGAACGTACGCCGATATCGCGGCTGCTACCTCCAAAATTAGGACCACGGAAAGGGAAACTGCAAACTGAAAACAAAAATGAAGCAAAAATGAAACATAAATGAAACAAAAATTAAACAAAATGAAACAAAAATGAAACAAAAATGAAACAAAAATGAAACAAAAATGAAACAAAAATGAAACAAAAATGAAACAAAAATGAAACAAAAATGAAACAAAAATGAAACAAAAATGAAACAAAAATGAAACAAAAATGAAACAAAAATGAAACAAAAATGAAACAAAAATGAAACAAAAATGAAACAAAATGGAACAAAAATGATACAAAATGAAACAAAATGAAATAAAATGGCACACAATGGCACTTAATGGCACAGAGTGTCACAGAGTGTCACAGAGTGTCACAGAGTGTCACAGAGTGTCACAGAGTGTCACAGAGTGTCACATAACGTCACAGAATGTCACAGAATGTCACAGAATGTCACAGAATGACACAGAATGACACAGAATGACACAGAATGACACAGAATGACACAGAATGACACAGAATGACACAGAATGACACAGAATGACACAGAATGACACAGAATGACACAGAATGACACAGAATGACACAGAATGACACAGAATGACACAGAATGACACAGAATGACACAGAATGACACAGAATGACACAGAATGACACAGAATGACACAGAATGACACAGAATGATATAAAATGACATAGAATGACATAGAATGACACAGAATGACACAGAATGACACAGAATGACATAGAATGACACAGAATGACACAGAATGACATAGAATGACATAGAATGACATAGAATGACATAGAATGACATAAAATGCTATAAAATGACACAAAATAAAATCAAATCAAATAAAATGAAAATGTGATCAAAATAACGCGCGTTTCTACGGATCGATGATAGATGGATCAATTTATCGTCGATGCGGATAAAAATTACGTGGGGCATTATCATGCAGATAGCGTGATAGATAAACAAAAATGAAACAAAAATGAAACAAAATGGCACACAATGGCACACAATGGCACACAATGGCACAGAGTGTCACAGAGTGTCACAGAGTGTCACATAACGTCACAGAATGACACAGAATGACACAGAATGACACAGAATGACACAGAATGACACAGAATGACACAGAATGACATAGAATGACATAGAATGACATAGAATGACATAGAATGACGTAAAATGATATTAAATGACACAAAATTAAATAAAATCAAATAAAATGAAAATGTGATCAAAATAACGCGCGTTTCTACGGATCGATGATAGATGGATAAATTTATCGTCGATGCGGATAAAAATGACGTGGGGCATTATCATGCAGATAGCGCCCCTACCGACGAGGATACACGATACCCGCAATGTGCGATAGGCTTATGTTTTCATATGCGAAAGCGATGACGGATCAACCGACTCTCGAGTTTTCGTCGATCCACTGTCGTTTTCCTTTTTTTTTTTTTTTTTTTTAATTAATCAATTAATTTGAAGTAAAAATCATAAAAAAAAAAAAAAAAAATTACTCACCACGAGGACCATGCAGGTGCTCTCCTTGAGGGCGCCGCAGAATCCGAAGAATGCTATTATGAACACGAGACCACCGACGACTATGAGGAGCGTCGCGGGTGAGAAGTAGCTTCGATCCAGGAAGTGCGAGAAATCATCGTAAACCGTGTATATCGTCGTTCCAACGGATATTATCATAATACCCGTGAGCTGCGTAGAAAATAGAGAATCGCAATTAAATTTTATACACGCTTGGGTCATACGAGAACGTTCGTATCGATCGTATCGTTCGTTTCATAATGAATAGGAGAAATAAGAAATTAAAAACAAAAAAAAAAAAGAGAGGCTGATCGATCGAGAAAACGTCGGAGAATTCCGTCGTGATAAAATTGATACAATCGATTCGGTACTGTAGCGCTCCGTTTCTGATATCAAGGAGCTACAAAGCTCCACACACGGCACAGATAACTGTTATCTGCTCGTTACAATGCAAACTACGATAGGAGAATATTTTATATCGCTCGTACAGTCACTTCGTCCGAAACATATTTCTACACAGTTTTTTTTTTTTTTTTAATTTTTTTTTGTGCTATAATCTTTATTTATAGCAGAAAAAAAACAAATTTGTCCTAGATCTCATTTTATTGATTTAAATTTCACTTTTTTTTTTTTTCTTCATCGGAGGTGACGTATTTACGGCATGACGTCACTTCCCGTCGAAAAACGAGATTTTTCAAACCGGAAGTGACGTTCCTCCAGTTTGGCGTCACTTCCGATCGACAAGTGTGATTTTCAAACCGGAAGCGACATATTTCCGGTATGACGTCACTTCCGGTCGAGAAATGAGATTTTCAAACCGGAAGTGACATATTTCCGGTATGACGTCACTTTCGGTCGTGAAGTGAGATTTTCAAACAGGAAGTGTGACGTCACTTGCTGTCGAGAAATGAGATTTTCATACCGGAAGTGACGTTTTTGCCAGGTATGACGTCACTTCCGGTCAAGAAAGAAGATTTTCAAACCTGAAGTGACGTTTTTTTCAGGTATGACGTCACTTCCGATCGAGAAATGAGATTTTCAAACCGGAAGTGACGTTTTTTTAGGTATAACGTCACTTCCGGCCGAGAAATGGCATTTTCAAACCGGAAGTGACGTTTTTTTCAGGTATGACGTCACTTCCGGTCGAGAAATGAGATTTTCAAACCGGAAGTGACGTTTTTTTTCAGGTATGACCTCACTTCCGGTCGAGGAATGAGATTTTCAAACCGGAAGTGACGTTTTTTTCAGGTATGACGTCACTTCCGGTCGAGAAATGAGATTTTCAAACCGGAAGTGACGTTTTTTTTCAGGTATGACGTCACTTCCGGTCGAGAAATGAGATTTTCAAACCGGAAGTGACGTTTTTTTTCAGGTATGACCTCACTTCCGGTCGAGAAATGAGATTTTCAAACCGGAAGTGACGTATTTCCGGTATGACGTCACTTTCGGTCGAGAAATGAGATTTTCATACCGGAAGTGACGTATTTCCGGTATGACGTCACTTTCGGTCGAGAAATGAGATTTTCATACCGGAAGTGACGTATTTCCGATAAATTTTCAAAAAATTTAAATTGCCCGTTTATAAACACTAAATAACATACTCAATTATGAAAATATATTATAAAAACCATAAAATATAATAATAAAAAAAAAAAAATCGATTGCATTCGGTTATCGGAGCTCGATGCGAGCCTCGAACGTCTTCGTCGTGTTGACCGTGTGAGCCGGTGCGTGCTTTGTTCATTATTTACCGTCGTCAAAGGCGACCCTAGCGCGCGTTGCCTTTCACGATTCGCCCGACACACATGCCCGCGAAAAACCCGCGGCAAACGCAATCCTTATGTTCGCGTTTCTTCATAGCACCGCGAAGCACTCTAGATACGCTATCGAGGGGCACACACACTTCGTGTTCATTGAGCTCAGCGATATCGAAGGATTTTTTAAAAATCAACGCCGCTAAAAATAATCCCAAAGTATTTTTTTTTATACATATAAAAAAAAAAAAATTAAATAAAAATAGAAACAATAATTATAATTTATTGTTATTAAATTATTATTTTAATTATTGTTATTAAAGTATAATTTTTATTATTGTTATGAAAGTATAATTTTTATTGTTGTTATCAAAGTATAATTTTTATTATTGTTATCAAAGTATAATTTTTATTATTGTTATCAAAGTATAATTTCTATTATTGTTATTAAAGTATAATTTTTACTATTGTTATCAAAGTATAATTTTTATTATTGTTATTAAATTATGATTTTTATTATTATTCAATGTATTTTATTTCCATGCGTTATTGAAAATTCGGTATAAATATTGAAATAAGCGACTTCCGGAAGGGTGCGGACGATTATCGGTGAAACACCCCTAGTTTTCACGTTTCCTCCCCTCCTATTCGAAAGTATCGCGGTTCGCCGGAGGGTTGCGAAGGAAACGTATAAGCGACAGAAATTATACGTCGCGGTACGGCTCGATTCGTTAATAATTAATCGACACTTTCCCCGATCGCAGGTAGTTCCCCCTTCGCTGTTCAATCGATCGTCAACGCTGCCGTCCCGTCGCAAACAATTTCACCCTGTCGATGCTTCCATCGTCTTTTTTTTTTTTTTTTTTTGCCACCAAACAGTATTTTATAATTATTCTGAGTTAAAAAAATAAAAATAAATAAAAATAAAAAAATCGAATCTATTATTTTCAATTATTAAGGATCGATTTCGGAGTGCAAAATTAATTGTAAGGCGAATTCGAACCGTGTATTATTTATATTTTTTATTAGATTTTTTTTTTATAGCTATTCTAAAATAATTCTTGAACGAAAAAAAATAATTTATTGTTTTCAATCCTCAGGAATCGATTTCGGAGTAAAAAATTAATTGTAACGCGAATTTAATCCGTGTATTATTCATATTTTTCACTAGATTTTTTTTAAAAGCAATTCTAAAACTATTCACAAACAAAAAAAAATGTAATACTTTAAATCCCTAGGAAACGATTTCGGAGTAAAAAATTAATTGTAGCGCGAATTTAATCCGAGTATTATTTAAATTTTTCATTAGATTTTTTATAGCTTTTCTAAAGCTATTCTTAAACAAACAAAAAAATGTTTTATTTTCGATCCTTAGGAATCGACTTCGGAGTAAAAAATGAATTGTAACGCGAATTTAATCGCTGTATTATTCATATTTTCCACTAGATTTTTTTTAAAAGCAATTCTAAAACTATTCACAAACAAAAAAAAATGTAATACTTTAAATCCCTAGGAAACGATTTCGGAGTAAAAAATTAATTGTAGCGCGAATTTAATCCGAGTATTATTTAAATTTTTCATTACATTTTTTTATAGCTTTTCTAAAACTATCCTTAAACAAAAAAAAAATGTTTTATTTTCGATCCTTAGGAATCGATTTCGGAGTAAAAAATTAATTGCAACGCGAATTTAATCCGAGTATTATTTTAATTTTTCATTAGATGTTTTATAGCTTTTCTAAAACTATTCTTAAACAAGAAAAATATATGTTTTAATTTCGATCCTTAGGAATCGATTTCGGAGTAAAAAATTAATTGTAACGCGAATTTAATCCGTGTATTATTCATATTTTCCACTAGATTTTTTTTAAAAGCAATTCTAAAACTATTCACAAACAAAAAAAAATGTAATACTTTAAATCCCTGGGAAACGATTTCGGAGTAAAAAATTAATTGTAGCGCGAATTTAATCCGAGTATTATTTAAATTTTTCATTAGATTTTTTTATATCTTTTCTAAAACTATTCTTAAGCAAACAAACAAAAAATGTTTTATTTTCGATCCTTAGGAATCGACTTCGGAGTAAAAAATTAATTGCAACGCGAATTTAATCCGAATATTATTTAAATTTTTCATTACATTTTTTTATAGCTTTTCTAAAACTATCCTTAAACAAAAAAAAAAAATGTTTTATTTTCGATCCTTAGGAATCGATTTCGGAGTAAAAAATTAATTGCAACGCGAATTTAATCCCTGCATTATTTATATTTTCCACCAGATTTCTTTAAAAGCAATTCTATAACTATTCACAAACAAACAAAAAAAATAATTCACTCCTTTAAATCCCCAGGAAACGATTTCGGAGTAAAAAAAAAAATTGTAACTGAAAAAAAAAAAAAAAATTACTAACCCTATAATTTATTCTCCCAATTTTTTTTTTTTGTTTTTTTTTCATTCATTCGTTACAATATTCCTCTTTTTTTTTTCACCGATTCTAAAACTCCCGCTAAGGACGCTCCGAATTTTTTTCATTCTCACTTGTGCGTCGAAAAAAAAAAAAAATTTTCGAACGACAATAAACGCGACTGTTAAAACAAAAGCGACTCTCGTGTATCACCTCGCTCGGCTCGTCGCGCCTCGATATTGTTCATTATTATTATCCGGCGCCGATAACGAACCGATGACTCGATTTTCCTGGTCATACCGATTTTTTTTTTAATTTTTTTTATTTTTTTTTATTTTTTTTTATTTTTTTTAATTTTTTTTATTTTTTTTATTTTTTTAATTTTTTTTATTTTTTTTTTTTTTCACGTCGACAACAACATCGATTTTCAGCACGACATTGTCGCTTCGGACCCGCTGGCCTAGACACGAGCGAGGGATCGTTCGCAATGAAATATTTAACTCCAGTTCAGTTCGCTGTAAACAGAAACTCGAGCGCTTGGAATTCAATATAGCGTTTGTGGCGCGCTGCGGACACGTATACGCGACTCCAAAGACGGTAATTCGATGCCAATGTTACGAAAGGCTCGTTTTTTTTTTTTTATTTTTTCCTTCTTTCAGCTTTTTTTTTTTTTTTTTTTTTTTTTTTTTTTTTTTTTTTTTTTTTTAGCGACCGATCTGTGACTCATCGGAGATGGCGAGTAAAAAATTCCGCAGGAAAAATAAGGCGCGCGGATAAAACGCCGAGGAATTGCAATGAATCGTCGAAGCGTTGTTTCGCAAAATTATGCAAAAAAAAAAAAAAATTATATATATATATGTATAATCGTCGGAAAAAATAAATCGACGGCGAGAAAAAATGCAGATAAATTGGCGTGAGATCGTCGATAAATCGATTTGAAAAAAAAAAAAAAAAAAAAAAAAAAAAAAAAATTCATCGAATGTGTCGAAACGATCAAAAGTCTATCGAAAAAATAAAATTGATCGTCGCTTAGTTGAGATGGAAATAAATTTCATTGGGAGAAATTAAGATCTTATTATGGTGAATTGGAGTAATATTGAATTAAATTTGAAAAAATCTTATTGAAATAAAAAATTAATTGAGCGATATGAAAATTGAAGAAAAAAATAATATGTCATCGAAATAAGTTCAATTGAATGAAAAATTGATGGACTGGATGAAAATAAATAAGTGAATTTAATCGAAAGAAATGCAAATCTTATTGTAGTGAATTGGAATAAAGTAAAAATTGAAGAAAAAAAAATGTAACTGAAATAAAAACTTAATTGCGCAATATAAAAATTGAAGAAAAAAAATCATGAATTGAACAGTATAGAGAATTGAAAACAAAATTTGATGGAAATAAGTTCAATTGAATAAAAAATTGATGGACTGGATGAAAATAAATAAGTGAATTTAATCGAAAGAAATGCAAATCGTATTGTAGTGAATTGGAATAAAGTAAAAATTGAAGAAAAAAAAAATGTAACTGAAATAAAAATTTAATTGCGCAATATAAAAATTGAAGAAAAAAAATCATGAATTGAACAGTATAGAGAATTGAAAACAAAATTTGATGGAAATAAGTTCAATTGAATAAAAAATTTATGGACTGGATGAAAATAAATAAGTGAATTTAATCGAAAGAAATGCAAATCGTATTGTAGTGAATTGGAATAGTGTAAAAATTGAAGAAAAAAAAAATGTAACTGAAATAAAGAATTAATTGCGCAATATAAAAGTTGAAAAAAAAAATCATGAATTGAACAGTATAGAGAATTGAAAACAAAATTTGATGGAAATAAGTTCAATTGAATAAAAAATTTATGGACTGGATGAAAATAAATAAGTGAATTTAATCGAAAGAAATGCAAATCGTATTGTAGTGAATTGGAATAAAGTAAAAATTGAAGAAAAAAAAAATGTAACTGAAATAAAGAATTAATTGCGCAATATAAAAGTTGAAAAAAAAAATCATGAATTGAACAGTATAGAGAATTGAAAACAAAATTTGATGGAAATAAGTTCAATTGAATAAAAAATTTATGGACTGGATGAAAATAAATAAGTGAATTTAATCGAAAGAAATGCAAATCGTATTGTAGTGAATTGGAATAAAGTAAAAATTGAAGAAAAAAAAAATGTAACTGAAATAAAGAATTAATTGCGCAATATAAAAGTTGAAAAAAAAAAATCATGAATTGAACAGTATAGAGAATTGAAAACAAAATTTGATGGAAATAAGTTCAATTGAATAAAAAATTTATGGACTGGATGAAAATAAATAAGTGAATTTAATCGAAAGAAATGCAAATCGTATTGTAGTGAATTGGAATAAAGTAAAAATTGAAGAAAAAAAAAATGTAACTGAAATAAAAATTTAATTGCGCGATATAAAAATTGAAGAAAAAAAAATCATAAATTGAACAGTATGAAGAATTGAAAACAAAATGTGATGGAAATAAGTTCAATTGAATAAAAAATTTATGGACTGGATGAAAGTAAATAAGTGAATTTAATCGAAAGAAATGCAAATCGTATTATAGTGAATTGGAATAAAGTAAAAATTGAAGAAAAAAAAAATGTAACTGAAATAAAAATTTAATTGCGCAATATAAAAATTGAAAAAAAGAAAATCATGAATTGAACAGTATAGAGAATTGAAAAAAGATGTGATGGAAATAAGTTCAATTGAAATAAAAAATTAATTGCGCAATATAAAAGTTGAAAAAAAAATCATGAATTGCACAGTATGAAGAATTGAAAACAAAATGTGATGGAAATAAATGCAATTGAATAAAAAATTGATGGACGGGATGAAAATAAAGAAAAATAAATTTAATCGAAAGAAAGGCAAATCGTATTATAGTGAATTGGAGTAGAGTAAAAATTGATGAAAAAAAATGTACTTGAAATAAAAAATTAATTGCGCAACATAAAAATTGAAAGAGCACGAATTGAACAGTATAAAAATTTAAAACAAAATTTGATGGAAACAAATGCAATTGAATAAAAAAAAAAAATGATGGACGGCATTTAAAGGATCGCGATCGAGGAAAAAAAAATTAGATAAAATTTCATCGAAAGGGATTCTCGTCGATCGATCGATTTTACACACCACGAAGAGCGAGTTGACTGCGCACAGTAGATACTTGATGCATCGAAGGCCGACCTCCAGGTGAGTCGCAGCCATATTTTTGGTGCGATGTCGTCGATCTCTCAGTTTCTCGTTGCGACGTCGTGTGCAATGATCCGTTCGAGGCGGCAGGTGTGCGGTGCGCGGTTTTCCGTACGACGAAAGAGCGGGCGTGAAACGCGACGCGTTGACTTCGTTGCTCGCGAGTCGCACTGACTGCCGATGGCGTTGCAGAGTCGATTGGACGTTCCGGAGGTCCCCTCCCGGAGGATTCCACGCTTCGGGCTGGAAGCCGGCCCGTGGCTCCGGCCGGCGGCAGATCAGGTGCGCAGCGGACGCCCCCGCTGCTGTTTTTTTTTTTGTTTTTTTTTTTTCAGCGGCCGTTATCAGCAGGTAGAGCTGATAAGACGAGCGAGGAAACTGCGACGTGACGAGCGATGATGTTTTGCGAAGAAACTCGCAGACATTATTCGTCCGTGGAGAAGGGGGAAGGGCTCCAAAGCGATGAAACGAAGAACTTTCTGCAGGTGGATCTATAGATCTTTATAGATCCTTGTAGATCTTTATATATCCTTTTTAGATCTTTGTAGATCCTTATAGATCTTTATAGATCCTTATAGATCTTTGTAGATCCCTATAGATCTTTGTAGATCCTTATAGATCTTTGTAGATCCTTATAGATCTTTGTAGATCCTTATAGATCTTTGTAGATCCTTATAGATCTTTTTAGATCCTTATAGATCTTTGTAGATCCTTATAGATCTTTTTAGATCCTTATAGATCTTTGTAGATCCTTATAGATCTTTGTAGATCCTTATAGATCTTTGTAGATCCTTATAGATCTTTGTAGATCCTTATAGATCTTTGTAGATCCTTATAGATCTTTGTAGATCCTTATAGATCTTTGTAGATCCTTATAGATCTTTGTAGATCCTTATAGATCTTTGTAGATCCTTATAGATCTTTGTAGATCCTTATAGATCTTTGTAGATCCTTATAGATCTTTGTAGATCCTTATAGATCTTTGTAGATCCTTATAGATCTTCGTAGATCCTTATAGATCTTTTTAGATCCTTATGGATCTTTTTAGATCCTTATAGATCTTTGTAGATCTTTATGGATCTTTATAGATCCTTATAGATCTTTGTAGATCCTTATAGATCTTTGTAGATCCTTATAGATCTTTGTAGATCCTTATTGATCTTTGTAGATCCTTATTGATCTTTGTAGATCCTTATTGATCTTTGTAGATCCTTATAGATCTTTATAGATCTTTATAGATCTTTATAGATCCTTATAAATCTTTACAGATCCTTATAGATGTTTATAGCGTCCTCTTTGAGGAAGCTATGCTCGAAATGGTAATAAATGAAAAAACCATGTGCAAATTACTTTGCACGTCTTTCGTAAAAAAATATCTGTCTCAAAATTATATTACTCCCAACCCAATATTTTCGATTTAAATCCAAAAAATACGATTTTTGATGCATAAAATCTAAATCTTGCTCATTATCGGCCACTTTTCTAGATCCACACGTCCCAATGTTTGTTGTTATACATCCAGTCGTTTGATTTGAAAATTTCTCTCCAAATTTCGTACTCGTGAAACTCCGCCTCTTTCGATTAAGAAGAAAAAGTACTTTGTACTTTGCATTTTATAAAAGTACTTTAAGAACGGGATGCTACTTTTGCACTTAAAGTACTTGCGGTACTTAGTTCTTAATACTTTGAGTACTTTTCAGTACTTTGTCCAGCTCTGCAATGAAATAACATGTCCTTTTGAGAACCCAAAACGCCGAGAAAAAAAAATCATTCTATCGAAGGATTCGAGACTTAATTGATAAATGCCTAACTTTTGCGTGTACAATTTTTTTCTTTCTTTTATTAAAAATTCATAAATCTTATTTGGACAAAGACAGGAACAACGGTATGAAGAATAAATCTTAACACACTCAAGTACAAGAGCCTCGGGCAACTGACATCGTCCGAAAAAAAAAAAAACAACACGTTGGAAATCGAAGTTTCGTTGCTGTGACTAATTTTGCTTCTTTCCATAAACATTGGGGTTTTTTTCTTTTTTTTTTTCATTGCTCGATACGTTTTGGAACAATAGTCGACGTCGACGTCGACGGTTAAGCGGGAATAACGCACGCCGTAGTAGAGAAAATTGCGTTTTGATCGATCGACCGATCGATTAATGGAATTATTATTAGAAACTCGACGAAAGGGACGAGGCTGCGTCTCGGTTGTTCGGGCTGCCCCGGTGAATCCTGCCGAGTACAAACTCTCTTCGATACATCGACGATTCCTTCGTCGGGCCTCGAGCAATCTTTTTTTAGACCGTCTCGTAGCTGTCCCTTATCGATCTCGCCAGGAATATCGCGAACCAGATTCCTACAGCCTTGAGGAAAAAAAAATGTGATAGTTAATAAAAATTTAATTTCTGATTAAAATTTAATATTTTACAAAAGCTTAATATTTTATTGAAATTCAATATCTTAGTCAAGTGTGGTACTTCGCTAAAATTTGATATTTTATTTAAGTTTTAAGAAAAATAAATAAATTGAGATATGTAAAAAGGTATTTATTTTCAAAGTCGAAAGTGACAAATTTACCTGCACGAATGCGATTCCGATTCCAACACCGCCGAGCTGTACGGCATGGGCTCTTATAAATCCTTGGAACTTCCAGAGGCAACCGTCGGGAAACAAATTTGTAGAATTCATATTACAGACGATCTTAGCCACTGCACCGTAAGTATGCTTGCAGCAGGACATCGGTAACTCGTCGTTCATCACGTTGAGCCAGTCGGTCGCGTTAGTCGCGCCGCAGCAGTCGAACTACAAATTACAGGGAGATAAGCAATGTAAGAATTAAAAAAAAATAGATGCACAAACAAAAATTTATTTTGCTTCCTCGTAGAAGAACCTTTTTTATCAAAACTCCAATTTTCAACCTTATCAGGAAGCAATATGGACATTTCGACTTTATGAGGCAGCGATATTGAAAATTAAATGTTTAATTGTTATAAGAAAGCAACATGGACCTTTCAATTTTTAACTATTGTGAACATTTCAATTATCAAATTTTGTGAGGAAGCGATATGAAAATTTCAATTCTGCTTCGTCATAGAGAAGGCTATATTTTTAACTTTTGTGAATATTTGGATTATCAAATTTTGTGAGGAAGCGATATGAAAATTTCGATTTTCGACTTTTATAAGGAATCGATACGGAAATTTCAATCGCGTTGTACGAGGAAGCGATACGGAAATTTCAGTCGACTATTTTCATTACTTCTTGCTGAAGCATGTCCCAGGCTTTCACAATTTCGGTGCCATTCTCCTTGTAGGTCTTCATCGTGTCCATCATCTTTTCGCTGATGACATCGGCGGCGCGAGTTCTGAGCACATAGCCGGAAATTCCGCCGGCCAACTCGAGAATGAAGACGAGTCCCATCAGCAGCGCAAACTAAAAAAAAGATGAAATTCAAAAATTATTATTAATATTAATAAGAAATTCAAAAATTATTATTAATATTATTAAGAAATTCAAAAATTATATATATATATTTTTTTAAATTGCAAAGAATCACTTTACCGAAATATTTTCAGATTAAAAAAAAGTGTTACGATCTTTCGGGAACGGGAAACTGTTTGCGCAACAGGAAAAACACCGCGATTAGATTTTCGTCACGCGAACGAGCCAGCTGCGCTCGTCGAGCTCACCGTTACGATCATGCAATAGTTTTCCCGCACGGCGCCGCAGCATCCGAAGAACGCGATGAAGAATATTATCGCGCCGATGGCGATCAGCAGATTCGGCGCCGAGAAGAACTTGTTGTCCAGGAAGTGCTGGTAGTTGTGATAGACGGCGTGAATCGTCACTCCGGTCGACAGCAGAATTATTCCCGTTATCTGAAAAATAATAAAACAAATATTAATCCACGTTATTCGAGACTGTTGCATCCGCGTGTGTTTGCACGCTCCTCTCCGACATCCCCGTTAACGCCTCGGGACATCGCCGGCGCGTATCGTCGAGCGGCACGACAGAAATTTGCCTCTTAAGGTCCTTTAAAATTTTTTTATTAAATGCAAGACGGAAATGCTTCGATAATCATTTTTTTTTTTATAACTTGAGGCAGTTGGAAATAATTGGAATTTATTTTTTAATGATTAAGAAGAGTTGAAACTAACTTAAAAATGGTTCTGAAAGTTCAAAGTTATTTAAAATAATTGAAAATAGTTCAAAATCATTACAAAATGAATAAAAATCATTTTTAGACGATTAAAAATAATTTAAAGTAGTTGGAAATAATTAAAAATTATCTAAAAATAATGAAAAACAATTGAAACTAATTTAAAAATTGTTCTAAAAGTTCAAACTTATAAATTAATTGAGAATAGTTCAAAAAAATTACAAAATTAATTAAAATAATTCTGAAATTATTGAAAAATACTTTTAAACTCATTGAAAAATAATTTTTAATTATTTAAAAATCATTTTTAAATTATTTAAAAATCATTTTTAAATTATTTAAAAATAATTTCGTCTGCATTGGCGCGTGTAGAGTAGCGGCGAAAGGGTTGAGAGAATTCGAAGCGCAGTTGATACTTTGTCCCGGTTGTTCTGAGGCTTCTATAGTTTTCTCCCCGTTTCTCGATACACGCGAGGGTGCAGCCTGTGCAACGTAGCGTGGAGCTTAGCGACTGACGAAGCCAATTATTGTTTCCCTGAAAGCGATATTCCAGCTCGTCAAATTCAACATCGTCGAAGCTACTTTAGGATTTAATTCAATTTTATTTTGGGACGTTGATCGATAGACTCGAATTTCATGGACGAGAAGTTAAGTTGTCGAATTTGACTTTAAAATAAATAAATAAATAAACTAATTAATTGATAAGTAAATAAATGAGAAAAGGCTCGAATTTTATGGTCGAGAAGTTAATTCGTCGAATTTGACTTTAAAATAAATAAATAAATAAGAAAAGAAATGTAATTCTGTTTTTCCATCTGTTTTCTGACAGAGAAATATCTCGATGCATTAAATTTTCCGTTCGTCTGAAAAATGCTCGATAAAAATTTCAAGCGCGATAAGAGCAGCAGTGATTATAGTGACGTAGCTTCGCGAACAACAAACTATACAAATGTTGGTGTCTCGTCGCGGTTGCGCATCGATTTTATGAGTCACGAAGTTCGAAACGATTCAGCGGAACGAATTTTTTTTTTTCTTCAAATTCTCGAAATACTTGAATCGATTATTTTCCATTATATCGATACGATTTCTCGATTAATCAAATCTAAAAAATCGTAAAAAAATGATTTGATTCCAAACGTTACGAAAAATATTGAGCAAAGTCGATTGTAAAATCGTAAAAATTCGGAGCAAAACCGAATCGAATTTTTAAATTAAAATCCTCGAAATTCTCAATTCGATTCCTCGATTAATCAAATCTAAAAAATCACGAAAAAGTAAAAAATTGAATTAATTTGAATCGGTGCGAAAAATTTGGAGCAAAGTCGATTGCAAAATCGTAAAAATTCGGAACAAAGACGAATCGAATTTTCATTGTCGAGTCCCCAAAATCCTCGACACGATTATTTCGATTGAGTCTATAGAAAAAAATAAAATAAAATAAAAAAAAATCAAATGAATTGAATCGTTTCGAAAAATTCAACGAATCTAAACGAATTCAAACGCTTCGACGAATCGTCGGGAAAATCGGGGCGAACTTTTTCCGTGAAAAATTCATCGACAAAAAAAATAATCCAATAATTCAAGCCGTACGAATATTTTGGAGCAGAGTCCGATTGTGCGAGCGAAAAATATTTGTCTCTCAAACCGACGGAAAAAACTTTTAATTGGACTCGATAAATAAAAAAATAAAAAAATAAACAAATAAATAGACAAACAAATAAATAAATATATATCGAATCGAGATCGGACTTTAACCGTGAAAATTCGTGGTAAAAAAAAAAAAAAAATGCTGTTCATATCGCTCGAAATAATCGTTGCTTCGCATGTGCTGCGGTGTCCGAGCGGTTAAGGAGATGGACTTGAAATCCATTGGGTTCTACCCGCACAGGTTCGAATCCTGTCCGCAGCGTATTTTTTTTTTCCCTCCCCGGAAACATTTTTTTTTTGCTTTTCCTTCTTTAAATAAACATAGGAATTTCCATTATTTCGGCGAAAGATCGTGGGATTGTCGAGTCATCGTCGAGGCATTGACTTTCGCCCGTTAAATGAATAAATCGCATCGGCCTTGCAGCGCGAGGCACGTCGTGTGCCGCGAGGTATGCGCGAGGCGGAACAGATGCGCAGTACTGTGCGCAGAAGCGCCCGATTCAGCGCCACGCAAACGGAGCAGGTCGACTTCCCGCTTTTAATTATTTCTCGAATTTCCTTCTTTTTCCGCCGCCGTCCGAATCCTAAAAGTGAAAGCGAAAAAAAAAAATGTTACAATCTCACTACAGACAACGGCGCTAGTCAAATTTTTACGCCAACTATTTAAATTTCCAAAAGCAAGAGTTTTAATTCGAATTCGAAATTTCGGCAATTGGCGATGTGCAAAAAATCTGAAAAAAAAAATCGGCCGTAATAATTGCGCCGAGATCTTTGATTCTGCACAATAACAATGTCAAAAAGTTATTAAGAAATTGTTTGAAAAATTAATTATAAAAAAAAAAATGCATAAGAGTCATAAGAAATTAAGGAATTCATTTAAAATGAGAAAATAAAAGGTTTTCTAATTATTTATAACAATTTTTTAAAATAATTTGTCGATAACTTTTCGCCATTATTATTATGCAAAATCAAAGGTTGACATAATTGATTCTGTTGATTTTTTTGCAATTTTTTTGTTCGATTAAAATTTTGATCGAATTAAACTTTTGCTTGGAAATTAATCGAATTTCTTACAACACGACAATCACTCGTAATAAAATCCATAAAATTTTATACCAAAATTTTATCTCGCTAACGTCAAATTCTTCGAATTACAGTTTCACCCCTGACATTTAAAAAACTTTTCAAAACCTCATTAATATCCAATTGCAGTTCTCAATATTAATTATCCTCAATTTCAACATTTCTTAATCAGTAAATTTTTTATATATATATATATATATATAAAACACCTTAACAACTACTCCAAATTTGCGAACGATATTTCATAAATACGTAAACTTCTAATCGTTCCAAAGCCGAAAGAATAAGTAAAATTAAAAAGTAATAAAAAAAAAAAAAATACATCGATTATTATTAATTGATAAAAATATCCTGGAAGAAATATCCTTCGGATCGAAGGTCTCCGTGACGCGATAACGTAACGTCGAAAGTGAAAGCGCAGCGGGCCAAACAGGTGTTGATCTTGATCTCCCCACGTGTCAAACAGATATCCAACGTGGCTTCGAAATCGCATTATAAAATTCATCCCACCATACAATAATAACAAATAAAAACAACAACGATAATGACAAATGACAAATGACAAAAGACAAATGACAAATGACAAGTGACGAATGACAAATGACAAATGAAAAATGACAAGTGACAAATGACAAATGACAAATGACAAGTGACAAATGACAAATGACAAATGAAAAATGACAAGTGACAAGTGACAAATGACAAGTGACAAGTGACAAGTGACAAGTGACAAGTGACAAGTGACAAGTGACAAGTGACAAATGACAAATGACAAATGACAAATGACAAATGACAAATGACAAATGACAAATGACAAATGACAAATGACAAATGACAAATGACAAATGACAAATGACAAATGACAAATGACAAATGACAAATGACAAATGACAAATGACAAATGACAAATGACAAATGACAAATGACAAATGACAAATGACAAATGACAAATGATAAATGATAAATGATAAATGATAAATGATAAGCTTCTGCGGACAAAATTAATGTACATAAATAGTTTGTACTTAACCAATCAATAACAATAATAATAATAAATGAAATGAAAAAAAAATGATAATGATAATGATAATTTCTCTGGACTGACGATTGTAGATGAATGGACCGTTTGAAGCAAATTATATTATATAATTATATTATATTATCTCACGTCAAATAAATAGACCATACTATATTTTTTCTTTAAAAAGGTTAATCCCGTTAAAAATAAATACATAATAATAATAATAATAATAATAATAATAATAATAATAATAATAATAATAATAATAATAAATACATAATAATAATAATAATAATAATAATAATAATAATAATAACAACAACAACAATAATAATAACGTGTCATCAGCGACGCGGTTAAAAAAAAAAGCGTCGATAAGATTTTGAGCGTTATCGAATGAAATGCATCGATGCGATCTGACATAATTCAGCCATATCGTGGAGAAAAAGAAGAAAAAAAAAAAAAAAAAAAAAAATGTTCCAAGGAAGCATTCGACGTTACAAAATAAACGTGTCCGACGTAGATCGATGCATTGCCACGTGACGTTTCATCGCGCAGCGTAATACAGAGGCGAGCGCTATAGTCGAGGCTGATTCATAATTAAAAAAAAAAAAAAAAAAAAAAAAAAAAAAAAAAAAAAAGAAAAGAAAAAAAAACCAGAAGACGGAAAAACACACTTTTTTTTCCGTCTTAACTCACAATTTATCACCAAGCGCGAGTAAACATGACCGACGAGGGCGCATAAAAAAAAAAAAAAAAAAAAAAAAAAAAAAAAAAAAAAAAAAAAAAAAAAAAAAAAACAGCCCACCAATAAAATAGAAGAAATGAGAAAATCCGATTTTATCGAGCGCAAGAATATATATATATATATATATATTGAAACAAATGAACTGTGGATTAAAAAAATAAAATAGACAAATAACATAGCAATTACTCACCACGAAGAGAAGATTGAAAACGAACATAAGGTACTTGACGCACCGCGAGCTCGCGGGTAGCTTAAGGCTCACCATCTCTGCCCCTTTATCCGACACGCGTCGCAAAGCTCGATCTATGAAAAAAAAAAAAAAAAAAAAACCCGTAAAAACAAAAGGAATAAATTTCGCACTTTTTATTAAAGCGGAGAAAAACTGCACTTTTTCTTTGTCACAGCAGAAGCGAGTGAGAAGTTTTTGTGCGAAAGTGTTTTTTTTTTTTTTTTACGATAATATATTCTCGCAAGTAACGAATAATGAAACTGATCGATATTCACATTAAGTCCGGGGAGTTTCTCCGAGGGTCGTTCGCCGGCGTCGATCGTCGCGTATCTCGGGCTCGGCTTTTGTGTCGTCTGTGCGTTGTTCGTCGGTCGGACGAGCTGATCGGTTTCGAGTGCGGTGGGAAACTACCGAACGCGGCGTGGTCGCAGTCGTCGGAGCGGTGACTCGGCGAGCGGCAACGGCGTAGCGAGGCACGTACTCGTTACGACGAACGAGGAACGACGACGACGACGACGACGACGACGGGTTTTTAATCTTATCGGTGGTTCGGCGCGCGCGCGCTCGCTCGGCCCGCGTTTAGGCGCGAATATTTGGCGATGGAAGTTTGCGGCGTTTAGGTTACTGTTGTGAATCGGCGTTGCGCACACGTCGTCGTGCGAGAGAGACAAGGGCGCAGGCGGCGAGATTTTGCCCTAGGAGGCGGACGAGATTCGCGCATCTCGCTTACCGACGGTCGGTAAAGAAGCGCGCGCGCGGCGCAGGTGGCGCGCGCGGCCGCGCCACAGCTGTGCGTCGCTCGAGCTCTTTCCTTTGCTCGGGGGGGGGGGGGGGGGGGGGCGAAGAATAAATAATAACGAGAGGAGGCTTTCGGTGAATTTGTTCTTGTAGTCGTAGAAAAAAAAAAAAAAAAGTTCTGTAACTGCTTGCTGAGCCGAGGAGGAGGCGGATGAGGTGGACAAAAATTAAGATCGCCTGCGCATGCGCCAGCCTCGCACTCTGGACCGGACCCGTGGCGAGAGGCGAGTTCGCTGCACGGGTTTTTCCGGGACTTACGGGGCTTTGAGGCTCCGCACGAGTGCCTTAGGATGGACACTGATGCAGTCCCTCTGCGAATAGTTTTCACTTCGCGCAAGTTTCGGTAGAAATTAGAGGCAAACGCAGAGACTTCGAAGACGATAGAGAAATCTGAAAAAAAAAATCGAGCTCATCAAAGACACTGAAGAGATTGAGTCTGCATAATAATAATACTATATCAAATAATAATAATAATAAGTGTTGAACAATTTTATCTTTCGGCAATTTGTTAGTAACATCTTTGGAATTATTATTATCGTGGAAAATTAATCTTTTCGGCAACTTTAGTGTGCTCGATTTTTTTTTTTTTTTTGATTTTCATATAATTGAGAAGTGTTTTTGCAGCTCCCTCGCGATTTCTATGAAACTTACGCGAAGCGAGAAATATTCGCAAGGCCACCTTAAGCGTGGAACTTGACGGAAATCGACGCGAGTCGCTGAGTCGGAAAATGTTGACTTGATGTTTTTTTTCTTTCTATATTGGGAAATTTCAGGAAATCTGTATTGAATTTTCTCTACTTATATATATATATATATATATATATATATATATATATATATATATATATATATATATATATGTAAAAGGACAATGCCTGTTAATTAAATAAATATTTTTTTGCGAGTAATTTTTTTGTTTTCTGGACGACGAAGTCCGGTACGTTTGGGATATTCCCGAAGCACAGTGGGATGCATCAACCTGCGTCCGGTTTGTGCGGCAAAGCTTAAGGTACCGTATATATAGCGTGCAGGCCTTGTGCGTAGCGAGGTGGGAGTGGCTGCGGCAGCCGGTGGTCTCTGACGTGGCCGCGATGTCACGGACCAGCCCGATTCTTGTAAGCTGACCGCTGCGCTGCCATCACCACGTGGTGAAGTTCGCTCGAGTTTCTCCAAGGAGGCTTTTTACGTTCGCGAGTAAATAAAAACTCTACTTCGCCCTTCGTCCGTCCACTAAATTAGATATCGTCCGTTTTTTTTTTTTTTAACACGACTAAAACTCGCAATTTTGTTTTATTTATTTATTTCTCGGCGCTTTTAAAAGATTTTCGGGACCTCCAATTGCAATTTCAGGGCCGTGCAATTGGGGTTCCCAATTAGATACAGGTTATGTTTCGTGAAGGAGGCAATTCGTGGGTCTTCCCTTGTCGCGATTTAACTCGAGATTTCATTGTTTTTACGATGGAAAGCGCAAACAGCAGGTGCGGAACATAACGGGTGTTGAAAAATTGAAAAAAGGCGGAGATTTTATGGCATTTATCGCAGCTCGCTCGAGACCTCGATATTTCCCTTGGGCTTTTAGGCGGCAATTTATTTAATTAAGATAAAAATATATGTAATTAATAGAGATATTAATTTATTTAAAATAAAAAATTTAGTCTTTCTTTGAACGCAAGGCTCAAAGTTTTATTTTTTTTTTATCTTTGGATTCTTCAAAAAATTATCGGGGGCGCTGATTGCAATACCAGGGCCGTGCAATTGGGGTTCCTAATTAGATACAGATTATGCTTCGTGAAGTAGGCAATTCGAGGGTCTTTCTTTGTCGCGATTTAACTCGAGTTTTCATTGTTTTTCGATGAAAAGCGAATCAAGCAGTTGCGGAAACACACTGGGTGCTGACAAAACTAAAGAGGCACGAGGTTTTATGGAAGCCGCCCACATATTGCAGCTCGCGCCGAGACCTCAATGTTTCCCTTGGGCTTTTAGCCGCTGATTTGAATTTTTTATAGGAACGAGAGCTTCGAGAATAGCAACCCGTATGGCTTGTACTTATACTCTTGTATTATAGCGATGCTCGTTATATGCTCCGCTTTAAGGCGCGAGGCGGAGGGGAGGGGGCACGGAGGGGCAGGAGGGGGGGGGGGTTGTAGCTGCCATGTTTGATTGAAACGCGACCGCTCTACTTATTTGTTCGTCGTCGCGATCGATCGACAAGACCTACCGTAACGTACCGGATGGTTTGCCAATTACGTCGGACTTATCCGAGTGAAGACATTTTGTAAGATGGAAGCTACGTGTGATGTAACAATGTTATTTTTGTTTTATATATATATATATATATATATATATATATATATATATATATATATATATGTTTAGGTTCAGGCAATGGAACGGTTTTATGCAGGAAAAATGTTGAATGATTTTGCTCAATTTTGATATTTATTCAAAATCTTCAATGATTTAATTCCAATGTTTTTTTTTTAACCTTGTATTACTTTTTTTCTGTGCATCGAACGATGTTCGCACACGATCGGGAGTGTCGAATTGGATTTCCGATACTTAAATTCCGAACGAATAAAAATCTGCGCCGGACTGTCCGAGCAATTAAATATTAATTCCAAAACGATGCAAAATACCAAACTAATATATTTTTTTTTGTATTTTTTAACCGCGAGACTTTCGATGACCTTTTGACCTCTGGCCGTTCACCGGCAATCGTCTGACTCACGGTGACTAAAATCCGGGGTAAGAGCGCGCTTTACTAAAAAAAAAAAAAAAAACCGCGAAAATTGATAAAAGCTTAACCACGTCAGCGGTCGAGATTTGATACGAAAATACATTCTTCTCTGCGTTCGTGCGAAGGAAACCGGACGGGAGACTAACAGCGCTGACGATGGATTTCAATGCTCATTGAGAAAGTGAAGAGACGCATGAAAGGGTCAGTGAATCGTACACGTCCCACGCGCGATCCTCACAATCGAATTAATCCCCGACGGGCCAAGTGGCTAAGGCAGAAAGGCCAAGTCGCGATCCTAAGACTTCTTCCTCTTTATCACCCCCCCCCCTTCTGTAACTCAACAGTTTACAGGTCCGGCGAGTTCTTCGCTGATTGACCTCCACCGATCGCATCATCGTGCACCGAAATAATTGACATTTTTAATTTTCAATGTTAAATATCAATGAAATCATTGAAAATTGTCAATATATATAAAAATGATAGTTGAAAGTTGAAAGTTGAAAGTTGATAGTTGATAGTTGATAGTTGATAGTTGATAGTTGATAGTTGATAGTTGATAGTTGATAGTTGATAGTTGATAGTTGATAGTTGATAGTTGAAAGTTGAAAGTCGAAAGTTGATAGTCGAAAGTTGATAGTCGAAAGTTGATAGTATAAAGTTGATAGTTGATAGTTGATAGTTGATAGTTGATAGTTGAAAGTTGATAGTTGAAAGTTGATAGTTGATAGTTGAACGTTGATAGTTGAAAGTTGATAGTTGAAAGTTGATAGTTGAAAGTTGATAGTTGATAGTTGATAGTTGATAGTTGAAAGTTGAAAGTTGAAAGTTGAAAGTTGAAAGTTGATAGTTGAAAGTTGATAGTTGAAAGTTGATAGTTGAAAGTTGATGACAGTTGAAAGTCGATGATAGTTGAAAGTCGATGATAGTTGAAAGTTGATGATAGTTGAAAGTTGATGATAGTTGAAAGTTGATGATAGTTGAAAGTTGATGATAGTTGAAAGTTGATAGTTAATAGTTAATGTTTGATGATAGTTGATAGTTGATTGTTGATTGTTGAAAAAAAAAGTTAAACTTCGTAACACCTTGTGCTAATGAGTATGTGTAAAAAGCCGACATTGTTCTTGTAATACTCGCGTTAAAAACAAATGTTGAAAGCCGACCTACTTTTTGGACGAAATTCTTGCACGAGTGCCTTACAGGTACGTCGCCTTTTTGCGGGCATTTCCCTGGTGCACTATCAAGAATTTTTTTAGAGAACATTTTTGTGTTTACTTCAATGAAACTGAGTGAACATTATTTACCTCATTATCTTTTTCGTCACGTGCACCGTCTCAAGGACTCAATATTGCGTGACAACAAAGTAGCTAACATTGTCTAACAATATCGATAAAAAAATATTCGCTCACTTTCATTGCAATAATCCCAAAAACTGTTCTTCAAAAAGAATCCTTACAACACACCAGCAGAAAAGCCCAAAAAAAAACAAAACGCAACGCCACCCTCAATAGATTTAATTTTCTATCTCTCGACTTCTCCTTTATACCGTTTCTTAATTCAACGCTACCGTCAATAGCTCAACGAGCCGCACGCATTTTCGCGATCGTCCCAAAGTTTCTCTCGGTCGGTAAGTGCGGAGAGTTCGCACGAGAGCCGAGCCCAAACGCGCGCAACGGGCCATCTTCTTCGGGGAAACCGGAAGTGCCAATCATAATCAATTAATCTCCGTCGCTCGGGTCGCAACAGCAACCAGAAAAAACCGGCGCCCAATTCGCTCGAACCTTCGTCGCGCCGCTGCGTAGGTTAGTGACAAACAAAAACTTTCCCTCGCCCTCTTCGCGAGGAAAGAAACAACGAAAACAAAACAAAACAAAACTTACACAATCCTTTCACCGAGCGGTCGGCCGGCGCAGCTCCCTCGCTATCTTCGATCAGCTCGTGCGCCGCTGGATTTAATTCTCTGCCGAAAGGTCCCCACCGAGTGGAATTCCGTCGGTGTGTGAGTGCGCATCGCACACCTCTCGCTCTCGCATTGCTCGATCATCCCGGCGATGCTCGGCGAACGGCATGGGTAAAATGGCGTCCCGGGTGGGAGAGCCGAGAAGAAAGCGGACGCAGCGCAGCGTAGTGCGAGGCGCCGGGCCAGAAGCAGAGATGCGCGCGCAGCGCGCCCGATAAACGACGCAACAAAAATAATCCTCCTGGACACTCCAGAGCGGAGCCTCGAAACGCTCGGATCTCTACGATATACACACAAATCCCATTGTCGTTGAGGCGAAAAAATAAAATTCGACGATACTGTAAACGCTAAAGTGTTGATGAGATGGAGAAAAATTAAGGAAACTTGGGTCGAGACTTAAACTGAAATATTGAGGAAAAAAAGAAACTTCGGCCGAAACTTAAATATCAATGACAAAGAGAAACTTAGGTCGAGACTAAAACAAAAATATTAACGAGACAAAAGAAACTTGGACCTAAATTAAAAGTAAAATATTGAAGAAAAAAAGAGTCATTTAGGCTGAGACTAAAACTAAAATATTAAAGAAAATAAGAAACTTGGGTGGAGATTAAGACAATCGTGTCAAGGAAAAAGCTAAACTTGGGCCGAAATTGCACCTAGAATATAAAAAAAAGAAACTTAGGCTGAGAGTAAAGCCAGAATATTAAAGAAAATAAGAAACTTGCTTCGAGATTAAGACTATCGAGGAAAGACAACTATCAAGGAGAGATCAAGGAGAAAGATAAGATTGGGCCGAAATTGCACCCAGAATACAAAGAAAGAAACTCGGGCTGCGACTAAAACGAAAACATTGAAGGAAAAAAAAAAAAAAAAAAAGAGAGGCTCGTGCCAGCTCCACGCGCAGAGCGGCCGAGTGCCTAGCCCCAGTGTTGTGTCGTAGAGCGCTGAACGTAAACATAGAAGGCGCGAGCGGTGGGTAAAGCAAAAGCGGGGCTCGCAGCGCCGCGAGAGCCGAACCGAAGGATATCCCGGAGAAGAAAGGCGAACGGTCGTGTCAGTCGGCGTCGTACCGGGACACGGGAAGGATTGAACCAGCGCTGAGTTTCCACTGTGCGATTCTCACCCAGTTGCGATCGAGATCGAAGAGCAGAGAAAAAAAAAAAACCTACAGTGTCGGAAAGACTAAAAAAAAAAAGAAATACATCGAGTCGCGATAATCGAAGGAACGATCGAACTCTCGTCGAGCGTGCATTTTTGTTTTCACCCAGGACAAAGATAACACAAAGGCGACGAAAATGGTGTCCGGCGGAATGGCATGCGTCAAGTATCTGCTTTTCCTCTTCAACCTCATATTCGCCGTGAGTAAAATTTCACCGTAAAACATGCTCGGATCGAATCTAAGCAATCGAAACTATTCGCGAAAATCGCTTTTTTTTTTTGTGATTCTTCACAGAAATCGCCTTTCATTGAAGTTCTTCCGGAGAGATTATCGATAAATCGTTTTTCCTGCAACTTTTTGCCTCTGAATAGATTTTCTATTTATTTATTTATTTTTTTTATTTTTTTTTATTTTTTTTTTTTCAAAACGAATAAAATAAATTGTGTGCAATTGTGCGCGACTTGGACGAGTTGCCGAACGACGGAAGACGCTTTATCGACGGCCCATTTGCGCCGAAAGTCGGGACAATGCGCGACTATTTTTTTTTTTACTCTCGACGCGAAGCTCTCGTCGAACATGAGAAATAATTATTTTTCTTTCGCGGAAAATCAAGAATCTTTTTTTTTTTTTTTTTTTTTTGCGAATAAAGAGATAGTGATGTTAACTTTCATGAGATTATATTTACACGCGTTATCGAGCAACTGCGGCACGCTATATAACACGCCATATGCGACCTGAAGATCGCCAGTGTCGCGCATTTTACATTCGATCGAAACCTCGCTGGATGTAAAAATAGAAAAACACAATGAAATTCGTTTCTTTCGCCTCGAGAGAAATCTTTTTATTTCGCTGAGGGACGAGAAGTGTGTGACTCGCGGGCAATTTGCATGATTCATCGAATACCACTGAACATTGTAAAACTCATCGTAAATCCGCCCTAAAGATCGCCACAGAGCTCTACTTTTTACTTTCGATCCAAAGCGCGTCCGAAATAATAATAATAATAATAATAATAATAATAAAACAATTTTTCTTTCGCCTCTAAAGAAATCTTTTAATTTCTTTAAGGTACAAAAAAAAAAAAACAATAACCTGCGCGCAATTTGCACGCATCATCGAATACTACAAAACACTGTACTGCAAAAAACTGCCCACAAATGCGCCCTAAATATCTCTATGTTTTAGTATTCGATCCGCAGCTCGCCGGAACTAAAAACAGAGCTACGGTAAAAATTCGCCTTCGAGTAAAATTTTTTCCCCCCGATCTCGCTTCGCTCTGTCCGAGAATAATATAACGCGTCCTCGTTTAATAATCGCGCTGAGTTTAGAGTCCCGTGGCTCGAGGGCTTTCGCTCAGGTCGAAGGTAGAGCAAATGGCGCGCGTGCGCATGCGCGACTCGCGCTACTTCGCGCTGTTTGCGCAAGGTTGAAGGCGCTATTGTGCTACGTGTTTGCCCGTAATAATAAGTAATAAAACACCTATGGGCGAATTATAGTAGCGGGAAATACGAGGACAACGACGCGCGGCGTCGGTCGGTCGGTCGAGAGAGAGAGAGAGAGAGAGCCGGCAAAAAAGGCGGACAAGCTTTTGCCGTGCCGTAGCGAAGGCGCGCTGGACGGCGCAACAGCGCCATTCCGCACACCGCGCGGCCGGCCCACGTAGAGAGGGACGGGGGGGGGGGGAGAGAGACGGCGCCGGGTCGCTCGATAAACCAACGGTACAATAAAAAAAAAAGGGGGAAAGAAAATTAAAAAAAAGGTGGGGGGAGAACGGGAAAGTCTCACGAGAAGGAGAATGCTAGAAAGGCGATGACGAGGCGCGAGAAACCTAATGGCTATTTTCGTGCGGGACCGCTCGCGATAGTTGAAAGTTGATGATAGTTGATAGTCGATAGTTTATTGTCGATAGTTGATACTTGATGATAGTTGAAAGTTGATAGTTGAAAGTTGATGACAGTTGAAAGTTGATGACAGTTGAAAGTTGATGACAGTTGAAAGTTGATGATAGTTGAAAGTTGATGACAGTTGAAATTTGATGATAGTTGAAAGTTGATAGTTGATAGTTGATGATAGTTGAAAGTTGATGGGAGTTGAAAGTTGATGATAGTTGAAAGTTGAAAGTTGAAAGTTGATAGTTGAAAGTTGAAAGTTGATGATAGTTGAAAGTTGATAGTTGAAAGTTGATAGTTGAAAGTTGATAGTTGAAAGTTGATAGTTGAAAGTTGATAGTTGAAAGTTGATGATAGTTGAAAGTTGATTGTAGTTGAAAGTTGATGATACTTGAAAGCTGATGATACTTGAAAGTTGATGATACGTGAAAGTTGATGATACTTGAAAGTTGATGATACTTGAAAGTTGATGATACTTGAAAGTTGATGATACTTAAAAGTTGATGATACTTGAAAGTTGATGATACTTGAAAGTTGATGATACTTGAAAGTTGATGATACTTGAAAGTTGATGATACTTGAAAGTTAATGATAGTTGAAAGTTGACGATAGTTGAAAGTTGATGATAGTTGATGATGATGATGATCATTATGATAGTCGATAGTTGGGGGGGGGGGAAGAGAGACGGCGCCGGGTCGCTTTTTATTTTTATTGTACCGTTGGTTTATCACCAACGCCACAATAAAAAAAGGGGAAAGAAAATGGAAAAAAGTGGGGGGGGGGGGGAGAACGGGAAAGTCTCGCGAGAAGGAGAATGCTAGAAAGGCGATGACGAGGCGCGAGAAACCTAATGGCTATTTTCGTACGGGACTGCTCGCGATCCTTCCTGGATTTTGGGCGGGAAATTTGAAAGTTGCGTTCGTTTTTTTTTTTTTTTTTTTTTTAAGGAATTTAACGCGTTCTTGGAAACTGGGATGAAAATATTGATGGCGGGGTTTTTTGTGTTGAAGGGAAATGTTGCGGTAAGGGAAATAGCGAGATATCATTGATATTACCTTGAGAGCCAAGACAGGATAGAAATGACGCAACACAAGCGGTCATGAACGATGTAAATAAGCACTGGGAAGATCGAACCGGAATTGCGGAACAGCTCGATGATAAGCGCGGAAATTAATACAAAGAAATGCGAAACTAAAACTAAAACTAAAGGCTAATTATAGATTTTTATTCGAGAGAGGTTTTCGGAGGCTTCGTTTTTTAAGCTCATGGCAGTAACAGCATTTAGTGCACGTTGACTTCCTGTTTTGAAAATGAACAATAACATAATAATAATAACTATAATTAATGAAAAAAAAAAAAAAAAATTTTTTTACGGTATTTAAGTCATTGACTTCGGGTTTCGAAAAAAAAAAGAGAGAATTCTTTTTGAGGAGATTTTTTTTTTGTTTTTTTTTTTTTTTTGTACAACGGACATTGCGCTCGCAAAGCACAATGAAGAATCGGGACGAGGCGAGCGACGCGTAGGATGCTCCGCGGAGGCGAGCGAGGTCGAATTATCGTTCTTTTTTTTTACATTTTTTTTTAATTTTTTTTTTTTTTATTCCCAAGCCGCCGCCGCGCCTTCTGTCCGCGGCGAATGATTAATAACACCGGCTGCGTTGCCACCACTACTAGCGCGACCTTCGTGAAAATCTCGTAGTTTGTTATTTCCGTCGTGGCTTTCGCTTCCAGAGTCAATAAGCCGGCTCTGGATTTATTTATATCGTGAGATGAAATAAGTTTGTTCGTCCGATCGAAAATAGCACTTACCGATAATCCGCGAAACAATTTATTAGCTCGTCCTGGAAGCGGATAATTTCCGGAAACACCTGTGCACGATCAGTTTTATCCACTCATCGCAGTGACTATTTTATTTATTTATTTGCTCATTCGCTATATATTTTTTTTTTTTTACGTATATCACATAGAACTAGAATCGTATAATATTTTTGGGAACGAATGCAGGACAAGTGTTACTCCTTGCCTGGTGACTGTGACACTGCACGAGAAGCGTGCGTAAAGTATGAAAAGCGTGCGTAAAGTTCGAGAAGCGTGCGTAAAGTTCGAGAAGCGTGCGTAAAGTTCGAAAAGCGTGCGTAAAGTACGAAGACCGTGCGTAAAATATGAGAAGCGTGCGTAAAGTATGGGAAGTGTGCATAAAGTATGAGAAGCGTGCGTAAAGTTCGAGAAGCGTGCGTAAAGTACGAAAAGCGTGCGTAAAGTATGAGAAGCGTGCGTAAAGTACGAAAAGCGTTCGTAAAGTATTAGAAGCGTGCGTGAAGTACGAGAAGCGTGCGTAAAGTACAAAAAGCGTGCGTAAAGTATGAGAAGCGTGCGTTAAGTGCGAGAAGAGTGCGTAAAAGTGCGAGAAGCGTGCGTAAAGTAAAATCGGCCCGACGTGCGCATTCGCCGAGTATTTATCGTACACTTGGCTGTAAAGCGCCACTTACGCCACTCTCCGCAGACACAAAAAGTAGCATTTTTCATGTACAAGTTACATAAAGGACTTTGCGCACGCTTAAAAGTGTGTAAAGTAAAATCGGCCCGATGTGCGCATGCGCCGGGTATTTACAGTACACTTGGCTGCAAAGCCCAACTTTCGCCACTCTCGGCAGTCACGAAAAGCACCACTTTTTATGCACGAGTTACAGAAAAAAATAAAAAATGATTTCACTCGGTGCGAAAATGACGTTTTTACGCACGCGCAAGCGTGCGCAATTTCGCCATTTTCACCCGGAGTGAAATAAATTTCTCTCACCACTAACACTAATCCGTTTATTAATTCTTAGTCATTAAATGATCAATCGCGTTTTCATTAATTTAATTTATTACGTATTGTCAATTAAGTTTATTAATTTTTAATTTTCGTGTCCGCAGATCACCGGAGTAGTGTTCATATCCGTCGGAGCTGTGATTCTCGGACAGTACAATGGATACAGTAACTTCGTGGACAATTGGGTCTTCGCAGCTCCGGTACTGATGATAATCGTGGGCGTAGTTGTCTTCCTCGTATCGTTCTTCGGATGTTGCGGCGCAGTAAAGGAAAATCACTGCATGATAATAACGGTGAGATTCCTCTTTTGTTTTTTTCATCAACTTTCAATTCATAAATATTCTTTTCGATTTTTTTTTTTTTTTTTTTTTTTAAGTAAATATGTTCAATTAAATAAACGTAAATACGTAAATAAGTTTTTAATTTTCAATTGTCCGATAATCGTTTTTGCGAAACTGACGTGAAATCGTCGATCAGTTCTCGGTTCTCCTGCTGCTGATCTTCGCTCTGGAACTCGGCGCCGGAATATCCGGTTACATGATGCGCGGCGAGATCGGAAAGATGCTTCAGAATCATCTCAACGAGACGATGCCGCTCTACAAGAAGAACATCGAGATTCAGAGGTCCTGGGACGTTATGCAGCATGACGTAAGTCACGAAAAAAAAAAAAAAAAATCCTTGCTTCATCATTTTTTCATTTTCCAGTATGTCGGTAAAAAAAAAAAAAAAAAAAACATTCACGCGGCCATCTTCGACCCCAAGGTACGAACTTCCGATTCCGCGGTCGAACTTCCGGTCCAAATCGATCTCGATGAAAAAAAAATAAATTTTACACGAAGAAAAAAAAAATCGCGAGACACAATGGATTGTCCGGAAAATCGTTACTTTTTGACAATAATATTGTCGTAAATATGTTAATGTGAATATTAACATATTTGTGTTAATATAAATATTGACATATTTATAAATGTTAGGGTCTTTCTTAGAAAGAATAATTTTTTTTTTTTTTTAATTTTCTCCCACCCTTTTAAAGTATAGATTTCGATATTAAATCGAACCTCACGAAAGGCGGGCCCAAACAAAAAATCCTAAGAGGTGTCGCGTTATTCAACCTGACTAAAAAAAAAAAAAAGAAAAAAATCGTGTTTTTGGGATTCAAATGGAAGATATTGGGCTGGGAGTAAAATAATTGTTATACTCGTGTTTAACGGGAAAAAAATACGTCGAATATAGACTTGAAATAAAAAAAAATCGAGTGAACAACAATTTTTCAATTTTTGAGCCATTTTTGGAAAAACGTCGATTTTCGTGATTTTCAAACGTCGATATCTCGGCGCCCAATGGAGCTAGGGAAAATCCGAGGTGCTCGTCGTGTTCTACGTGAAAAAAATACACAAGATAGGGTCTTGTCCGGAATTCTAGAAGCGTTTTATCGGGCAGTTTCAGGACGTTGAAAAACACGAAAAATTGACTCGAAAGGGGTAGCTTTGCAATTTTTTGACGAAATTTTGATTTCTTTTTTAAAAATGAACTGCCACGTATTTCGACGTATTTTTTTTTCACGTTGAACACGAATCCGCTGGCCTTACTGGGGCTAAAGTACACTGAGACATTGAGAGTCTCGATTTTATGCATGAAAAATCGTATATTATAAATATATTAATATTTAATATTGCAATTTATAATACAATATTATAATATTTATATTATTAAGTTGCAATTTTTCATGATAATGTTTGTAAATTTCAATGATTATTTTTTCAACCCCAATTTCGACCAATGAGAGCGCGGTATTTGACATCACGTGGTACAACTAGGTCTAAATTATATCGATAATTTTTCGAAAATTTTCCGGCTAGGTTGCTAGGCGATAAACATTAATTTTTCTGTCACTTGTAACCTATGCGAATGATTAAACGTCAAATTGCTATTCACGAGCATGGACATGAGTGAGCGAAGAAAGCGATTTGGTGATGAATCTCTAGAGAGCATCTCTAAAAAAATCAAACAGAATGTCCCGGCTAATACAGAGAAGAGCAAGAAGTCAAACCTTGTCAGGAAAATGTTAAATACCACAATCTCATTGGTCGAAATTGAGGTTGAAAAAATAATCAGCCGAATACCCCTCAAGCTTAAAAATTAATCGGGTATTTCCCTCTTGTTTCCCTGCGTAGCATCGATCGAGATAAGTTTTGCTCAAAAATCCCTCGCGCTGCGCGCTCGGGATTTTTTTAAGCAAAACTTATCTCGCTCGTTGCTACGCAACGAAACAATCGGGAAATACCCGATAATTTTTAAGCTCTCGGGGTATTAGAACCGATTATTTTTTCAACCCCAATTTCGACCAATGAGAGCGCGGTATTTGACATCACGTGGTACAACTAGGTCTAAATTATATCGATAATTTTTCGAAAATTTTCCGGCTAGGTTGCTAGGCGATAAACATTAATTTTTCTGTCACTTGTAACCTATGCGAATGATTAAACGTCAAATTGCTATTCACGAGCATGGACATGAGTGAGCGAAGAAAGCGATTTGGTGATGAATCTCTAGAGAGCATCTCTAAAAAAATCAAACAGAATGTCCCGGCTAATACAGAGAAGAGCAAGAAGTCAAACCTTGTCAGGAAAATGTTAAATACCACAATCTCATTGGTCGAAATTGAGGTTGAAAAAATAATCAGCCGAATACCCCTCAAGCTTAAAAATTAATCGGGTATTTCCCTCTTGTTTCCCTGCGTAGCATCGATCGAGATAAGTTTTGCTCAAAAATCCCTCGCGCTGCGCGCTCGGGATTTTTTTAAGCAAAACTTATCTCGCTCGTTGCTACGCAACGAAACAATCGGGAAATACCCGATAATTTTTAAGCTCTCGGGGTATTAGAACCGAAAACATTGGTAATTTCAATATCTGGTATTTTATATTTTACAAGCACATTGCATTAATCTTCGATTAATATAAAAGTAATGTTAGCAAATTTCAAGTTCCAGTGCATTAAATTTACAGTTAATTTTTAGTGTAGTATTTATATATTATAAAAACATTAATATTAATATTCTCATTGAGTAAAAAAGAAGAGTCGGGAAAAAAAAATGGAAAATCGCAAGTGGCTTTCAATGGATTTCGCAAACGGATCGTCTCGTAATGTATTTTATTGCTGGTGCAGGAGTTCCGTTCGCGCCCGGGCAGGTGTCCGTGAATATTTAATGGAGCGACAACGACGACGGCAACGACGGCTCGGAATAGGAAATCTTGGCCGTGTATTGGAACACGGGAGCGACGACGCGGCCCTTTAAGGGGCGACCCGCGGCTCGTCGTGCGTTCCGTGCGTGTCGCGGCGCGTGCACGAGCCCTCTCTCCTATTGCAAATCAATATAACCGACACTCTCGCCACCCTCGCACGAGCCCGCTCGCCATCGACGCACGCTCGTAAAAGTGCCCGCTGCTCGGACACGGACTTCCTGTCCTCGTACGCCTCGCCGGACTTACGCGATACGCTACCAACGCATCGCTCTCCGCACTCCGTTTCCCTGCATACTAATTCCACACGGCCGACTTTCCTTACACGACCACCGTAAAAAAAAAAAAAAAAGATACATGAAAAAAATTCGCTTTCGGCGTTTTCATGGAAATCTCGGGAAATATTTTTTTTACACTATTTTATTTTTGAAAAAACAAACAAAAAAAACTATTATATAACGTAGAAAACACTGTCTCATATATATATAATTGAAAACACTATTTAATATGTGTAAAATAGAAAACATCTATTTTATTTTTAAAAAAGACCATAGTAATTGTGGCAGATTTTGAAAAAAATCTGTCGAGCGCAAGAAAATGTTGTTTGAGAATTTAATAACGATATTGGAAGCATTTTTGCATAAACTATTTAGTGAAACTTCGAACACACGCATTTTTACAGTTAAATTTTTATTTTTAATGAAAATTTTTGCTATTTTCGGGCAAGAGATTTGTCACTTTAATATCCGGTATTTTTATAAAAAAAAATAAATAAATAAATAAAAATACAGTACATTAATATTCGATTAATGTAAGCAAATTTCAAGTTCCGGTACATTAAATTTACAATTTATTTTCACATGATATATTTTGAAAGTTTTGAAGACGTTTATATGAAAATTTTGGGAAAAAGAAATATTTTCACGACAACCCAACGTTGTTTTAAAATGACAAAATAATTACGCACTTGCGCGATACGCGACGCACATACGCTCTCCACAATCCATTTGCCTGCATGCTAATTCGAAACGGCCGACTTTCATTCCACGAGCACCGAAGCTCGAAGCTCGGTGATTTATTTCGCAGATAGAAAAGCGGGAAGCGCGGAGAGATAATAAAAAAAACATAGCTTCCTCTACGAGGAAGCAAAATTTCACTTTCGTCGTTTCCGTGAAAAAAAAAATATATATATATATTTTGACGAAACAGCACATTTTTGCGAGAGAGCGAAATTGTGGATCGGAGAACAACATCAAATCTGAATAATTCTGAACACGTTTACTGTGGGAAATCTTGAAAAAAAATAAAAAAATAAAAAATATAAAAATAGGATTATCCAAATTTTGTTATTCGCGATCCTATTTTTATATTTTTTATATATTTTTTTTTCCCGAAGATTTACCACCGTAAACGTGTTCAGAATTATTGGAATTTGTTCTTCTCCGATCGACAATTAATTTCGCTCTTTCACAAAATTGTGTTCTTTCGTCAAAATATTTTTCTCACGTAAACGCTTTTCTATGTATATTTATTATTCCCATATATTTATTATTGATTTCGAATGGATGGAATATTAAATTTAAGATATATCAGTTTTAAAAAAAAAAAGTTCAATTTTTGCGATATCTCAAAAAAAAAACAATCGAAAAATTCGAAAAAAAAATAAAAGAAACCGGATGGAATACCTCATATATATATTTTTTTTATAATATATTTTTATTTATACATATATATTGTTTTTTTCTTTTACGAATGCAAAGCTTTCCCTATAAAAAAAAAAAAATTAATTATACTAGATTGAAAAAAGAAATTGTCTAGACCGGCGGGGAGCGCGCTTTTTCGTATCGAAGGGGTTGATGGGACATCGATAAGAGATCTCTGCGTCCCGAGCAGTCCAAACGCTGCACTTACAGTCGCGTGTCGTTAACGATTATCGCATGACTATGCGCAGTTCCGAGCTCGCGAGTTTCTACGAAACGAGCATTTCCTTTCTCCCCCTCCCTGCCCGGTGCAATGTGCCTCAATTTTTTGCCCCGAGCTCGCTTTGCCCGATCGTCGAACGAAAATCGTTTCTCATCCCGGTGACCGATCGCGATAAGGCAATCGACCGATTTTTTTTTTTTTTTTTTTGCCGATCGATTCTTTTTTCGATCGATTAAACAGCTTGCGCGACTCTAATCGTACGCATATTTCGTGATTTTTTTTCTCGGTAAATATACGCTCTATCGATTCAATTTTTTTAGGGTGTAAGGACGATAAATCAAAGAACATTTAGGAATTTTTTCAGCAAATTTTATTGTTATTTTCTATAAAAAAAAAAAAAAATCAATTCGCGTAAAGAATTCTTTTTTTAAGTTTATTTTTTGCGGTCTCGCTGATTTCAACTTGTCGTTTTATCAGAAAACAACATTTTTTTAAAGTGTTTCTTAACAAATAATGTACACAATACGTCAATGCAAATAATTGATACTATAAAAAATCAGCAACAACGAAATATTGCAATTTTACTAATCAGTATTAATAAATTTTATAAATTAAAATAAATTATATAAATTTATATAACTTATGTAAATTTATATAACGTATATAAATTTATATAACTTATGTAAATTTATATAACGTATATAAATTTATATAATTAATAAATTTTATTATTATTATTATTATTATTATTATATTTTATATAAGTCAAATTGTCAATGAAGGGCAAAAAAAGAGTCAAAGGTGAATCGTCGGACAAAAATGGTTTCTTGTGCGCCCGACCGATCGGCGATAAGGCGATGATTGATCGATTTTTTTTTCCGATCGATTAACGGAACGATTCAAGGATGGCAAAAAAAAAAAAATCGAGACTCAAAGGTGAATCGCGAGCGGATTTCCTGCAGGAGCCAATCAGCGAGCCGTCCGATCGATGAGGACAGATAATAGCGAGACGGTCGGAGCCAACGACCGGCAACGGTGTCTCTCGAAACAGCGGGAGCCAATTTGTCAACCCTTTGGAGTGCCGGCCGTTAAACTCGCCTCGGTCGATCGACTATTTATACAAAAAAAAAAAAAAAACTTATCTATGAAATATTCCGTACCAGATCGAAACCACATCGTGAATTTGGCCCCCGATTTCTTATACAATTGAACCAACTCTCAAAAGGACTCGGAATTTTTTTTAGATTTTTTGAGACCCTTTATGATTATTTATAATTAAGAAAAGGAATTTATCGATCGCCGCAATTTAAAAATCTGAAAAAATTCTCAAAAACTCGAATGGACTTTGGAGAATTTTGTTTCAGATTTTTAAATCCTCGACTTCAATAAATTTCTTCTTTTAATTATAGATAACTATAAACAATCCGAAGAAATCTAAAAAAAAAAATCTCACCGTTTTTCAGAGTTCGTTCAATCATATAAAAAATCGCGGACCGAATCCAACCTCTGAATAGTTCCGATTTGCTATGCAACCACAACAACAACAACAATAATAATAATAATCATAATAATCATAATAATCATAAATTCCTTCTTTTAATTAAAGATTTTTTCGTATTGTTTATAATTATAAACAATACGAAAAAATCTTTTAAAAAATCTCACTGTTTTTGAGAGGTTGGTTCAATCATATAAAAAATTGCCAATTTGCAATAATAATAATAATAATAATAATAATAATAATAATAATAATAATAATAGTTATTATTATTATTGTTATTATTGTTGCACATCGCTGGAGCCGGAACATTATAGCGAGGAGATTTCTCGGTTGAGAAAAGATTTCGCAATCGCGCGAGGAGTGAAAGGGAAGCCGTAGCGCGTTGCGCAATTGTTCTCAGCTCGATAATAAAACGAGCGCTGGACAGACAAGTCGAGAGACACGGAGGGACGATTATTCGAGCCTCGCGCGCGAGATACCGGCGATGGCTCACCCAGCTGAGTCACTCCTTCGGCCAGTCAAGGTCGACGACACGTTTATCACCGCGTATCACCGAGGTTTTCCTTCTACCGACTGTCCTCCTTTGACTTGGAATTGTGTTTCATCGGCGCACTAGAGTTTCCGTCCGTATATCGAATTCTCGCGACATGTGACTAGTTTTTTTTGTTTTTTTTTTTGCCGGCCTCGATCGAGATTATTATTTTTTTTAAAATTATTTTCATCGATTTCCTTAACTTTCTGCAGGTAGAAATTAACGGGACTTGAAATCGAACAATATTTATAATTATAATAGATTTATTACAAATATTATATATTATATATTCTATATTTTATGTTTAGAAAAATCATTAAATATTATGCTTAAGTAGATATTAATTATTATTATATTGTATAATATACTTATGATATTATATTGTATTTATAATATTTATCTCGATCTTCAAGTGGATAGGCATGGAGTTTTTTATTTAGCCAGAATGTTTATGTTATCAAGTTATCGAATTCTCGCGATATGTGACTTAAGTTTTTTTTTTTTTTTAATGCCGTCCTCGATCGAGGTGACTGTTATTTTTTTATTATTTTGATTTATTTCTTAAAATTTCTGCAGTTGGAAATTAACGGGACTTGGAATCGAGCAATTTTCATAATAATTGTAATAGATTTATTTACAAATATCATAAATATCATACATTTCTAATGTTTATAACGATCATTAAATATTATGTTCAAGTAGATATTAATTATTATTTTATTGTAATGTAATATACTTGTTACATTGAATTTATAATAATTTTTGTTTAGCCAGAACGTTTGTGTGGATTTTTATTAATGAGTCCGCGAGGAAATAATATTTCGAGTTATCCTTATGAATTTTTTTTTTGTCAGTCAAATTAAAAAAAAATTTTTTGAGCCCGAACAATTACGTTTATTTCTGATAATTATTAGTGATCAATTATTAATTATCAGTATTTTAAGGTGTCCTTATGAATTTTTTTTTTTATTTATTTTCTTTTGCCACATTTTTATTGCAGCGTCAGACTCGGATTTTTGTAATCGAACATTTATTTTTATTTTTATCTTTTTTTTTTTTTTTTACAGCTGAACTGCTGCGGAATCAACGGATCTGCGGACTGGTGGGTCTCGCAGTACGCTGAGCCAACTCTGCCGCCCTCTTGCTGCACCGAAATTGCCGCCAGCGGACAATGCGACTTCAACGAGATCACCGTCAGCGCCGAGGGTTGCATGAACAAGCTGAAAAATACTATCGAGGACAAAGCTATGATACTCGGGGCCGTCGGGATAGGAATTGCCCTAGTTCAGGTAAAAATACCCCTTTTCCACTATTTTTTTCTATTTTTTTTTATTATATTAATAAAACATATTTCTCTCAACATTCCCGGATTTTTTTCGCTACGACAATTAATCAAATGAATTTTATTTTCTGTATAACAATTAAATGAATTTTTTTTTGTATAATAATCAATCAAATACATTTTTTTCGGTATAATAATTAATTAAGTGAATTTTTGTCGGTATAATAAGTAATTAAATGAATTTTATTTTCCGTATAAAAATCAATAAGATTGATCTTGTACAATAATTAATTAAATGTGTTTTGTTGTGGTAATCAATTAAATGAATAATTTTTCTGCTTTCAGCTGATCGGCGTAATCTTCGCGTGCTGCCTGGCCCGATCAATCCGTCGCGAGTATGAGACTGTGTAAGCGCAAAAAAAAAAAAAAAAACAAAAAAAATATCACAAAAATGATAAAAGTTCTCCATCACTCACCGACACTGTGTGTCATATTTTGCAATACGCGCCTAACGTGCACTCTTATCGTCGGGACGAAACGGTCCAGGCGATGCAATTTATCTTTCCCTCACAATATTGTTTATTTTTCTCTCAATCTTCTCTCGTTTGTTATTTTCTTTTTTTTTTTTTTGTGTTTAACAAACTCGAGCTCCGCACTTCGCGCCGCATTATTGTACTTTCTCTATCATTATTATTGTTATTATTATTATTATTTTTCTGCGTAATTTGTGTTAATTGTGTTGACTGTCGCTCGATGTCGCGCCTTGTAAGCGTCGTGAATTCACAACCGCGCACGAAACACGTACAAAAAAAAAAGAATTATAAATTATTTTTCTTCACTCATCTTTTTTTTTTCTTTTTTTTCGATGAAAAAGAAACGAGTGTAATTTTCACCGCTTTTGCGACACGCTCGTCAGCTCGATGTCTTATTTTTTTTTCATTGTATTTCATCTAAAAAAAAAAAAAAAAAAACGTCCGTGAGCGAGGAAAAAAAAAATCAAGCCGTGCCAACCAGCGTAAAAAAATTTCGATGTGAAACTTAAGACTTCGGATGATAAAAAAACAGCTTTTATCGCCAAGCATTGTGTCGCTGATCTGCGCACTGTGCAGTCCATTTTTTAATTTTTACTATTTATTTTTCTTTAAAAACATGCGCAGGTCTCCTAAAAAAAAATATCATAATTCTGCCCATTTGTCATCTCACGATCGCCGATAATTTCTCTCGCACGCAGAAACGCACACACGCTGATAAATTTTTGAATTATAAAATGTTTCAATGTCAGAAAAAAAATCGTCAGACTCTTAACTACTCGAATTTCCATTCTCCAGAATACAAAATTGAGAGAACGAACAGAAAAAAAAAAAAATTGAGCGAGATGACGATTGGAGCCTGCGGTCGAAATTTAAAAAAAAATATCCAAAAAGCTAAATGTGTGTCGAGCATGCGCTGTACGTCGATGTAACTAATACCAACGAGGTTCTACTAAAAAAAAAAGAAAACCCGAAAAAAATCTCCAAGTCGACGAGGCAGAGACAAAAAAATTATTAAAAAAAAAAAGAGCGAACGATAATCGAAGGAAATTCGCCTCGACCCGAGTGCCAGCTTTAAACGAAACAAAGAAAGGAATAAACAGAACAAAGATTATATTAAAGAGATTAAAAAAAAAATAATAAATAAGAGAGATGTCCACATTTTTCGTACGATAAAAGAGGTTGAAACGAAAAAAAAAAAAAAAAACTATTACTGTATCGATGTAACGTAGAGGGAAAAAATTGAGAGAGGAAAATATATTCGAGAGAAACGAGAATGAGTCGATCTGCGTGAAACAAGTCCAGCATAGTTTTTAGTTAACGATAACGAATATTTATCTAGTAATTATTATGATTAATGAGCGATTTATTCCGTTGTTTCCTACATTGTAAAGTCTACATAGCGTTAACGAAATAACGAAATATAAACGGAAAGAAAAAAAAAACGGAGAATGTTGTTCCGGGTTCGCGAGGCGTCGCGCGATTTTTTCGTCTCACGCTAAATTTTCGTAACAATTTTTTTCATACAATTTTCGTGAAATTTACGAAAATTGAGCGTGGTCGATTTTTCGGCGATGTCGGCCGCCAATTTGGGACACGAAAGCGTACTGTATTTAATAATTATCGTTTCGAAATATATATACATATATTTTTTTTTAAGCACCGAACAGACTTTCTTTTAAGTTCCGGACGATTCACTATAAATTAGATTTTATTTGATTTTTCCGCAATTTGCAGAGTTTCAAAGGCTCAACTTTGGACAATGAGTTTCGAGTGTTCAATATTTTTTAACAAAAAAAAACCAATAAACATAAAAAGTAACGTGATAAAACGATGTAATTTTTCATTTTCTTTTTTTTTTTTTTTTTGCTACCGACGAATTGTTTGCATAATTATTATTATTATTCGTTGAATTATTAGTACGTAAAAAAGATGTTTTATTTCGTATTTATCGCTTGCCAATCAGTATGCCAATTGCACCCTGCGTCGCATCATTATATTACATATACATATACATACATACATACATACATATATATATATATATATATATATATATATATATATATATATATATATATATATATATATATATATATATATATATATTTATATATATATATGATTATTGTATAACTCGTGTCTCTTGTTCTTTCCTTTCTGCTCTCTTTCTCGTGTTAATTCATTAATGTCCTCACGAAGCGACGACAATTTTTTTTAATAGAAGAAAACGAAAAAAAAAACGTATGTCATTTTATTTGCAGCGAAACCACAGCGCACTGATCGGCCCGCTAGGAGGCATTGTTTCATAATATTATGAATCCATCATGCATTTTCGGTAGATATAAAAAAAAAAATATTTAAAGATATAAAAAATTTTAAGAAAAAAAAAAAAGAAGAAGAATTTAAAGAAAGATCCTTAAAATGTCTATAACTAACGATTCATCGCGCGGTTGTAATTATTTTTTCATCAATGTGCTTGATATATTGAATGTAAAGCAAAAAAAAAAAAAAGAGGAATGATGTAACAAAAAAAAAATCACAACTGCCAATTTATGCCAAAGAAAAGTCTGAAGAAACTAAGAGAACTGGATAATTTCGCGTTGATCGATTAAAAAAAAAAAAAAAAAAAAAAAAAAAAAAAAAAAAAAAAAAAAAAAAAAAAAACATCGAAAAAACGTAACTAAATTTCGATCAATTTTTCCCCGAAAACTCAATAGCAAGTAGTTGACGAATCTAAGCATCATTCCTCTTTGAATTTCTACACGACCAAACGTAAGAGAAACGATGAGCTATTTTTTGCCTAAAAATGTTCCACGAGTCTTGGAAAAAAAAAAAAAAAAAAAATTATAATATTGCGCCTCGATTAATCGTCAAACGATTGTTCGCGGGATTTCCCGCGAAAAAAAAAAAAACAACACGGGGAATAATTTAAAAAAAAAAACAAAAATAAAAATATACAAGCTCGCTCGCGAGATAACGACTAAAGTATAATTAAACGGCTTGTTGCTTCTGCCCACGGTGACGCTTTGCCGACAAAGTCGGCTCGTCACACTATCGACTGCAGCCTAGAAAGAATTACACGAATAAACCTTGTAACGATATAATTTACGAAAAAACAAACAAACAACAACAATAAAAACAAAACATATTTTCGACATATTTTTATTTAATTTTTTTTTTTTTTTCGATAGTTCGTTCAACGTTAATTGTAATTGCAGTACACGAAAACGACACGTTGTAGGGTTAGAATTTAAAAAAAAAAAAAATGGCTACCGCAACCCACGAAAAAGTTAGGTTATGTTGCGGCTCGATCTCGGCCTATGCGAAGAAAACTCAAGCCACCGTCTCGTGATTTATGTTATCGATACAGAATAAGCGATCGTCACGAAAGATCCATCGTTTGAGCGTTCGATCGATCGTCTAGCTGCGGTAGAAAATATGCAGAGTCGACGTGAAAATCGCAGGTGGCCGAGCGGCGAGGAGGGAAGCGCTGCGACTCAGCCCTCTCAATAATAAAGTTTGCGGTGTCGGTGAACTCTCGTATCGATCCTTGTTACTCGGTGCTGGGTCCGAGTGGAATCCTATGCCTCTTGATAGCGTGCGCCGGTATCGTAATTGATCCGATGGACGTTCTATGAATAACGTCACGCTACTTTGTGCGGTCGTTGGAAAGGCCGTAAATGAGCTCTCGAAACATTTAGTTCAAACTTTTGCGAAATAAAAACCTTTTGTGGATCAATATAGGTACATTTTTTAATTTAATATTTCATATTAAATTTCAATAAATTGTTCAATATTAAATATTAATTAATCATTCAATATTGAATATTAATTAATCATGCAATATTAAATATTAATTAATAATTCGATATTAAATATTAATTAATCATTCAATATTAAATGTTAATTAATTACTCAATATTAATTAATAATATTTAATATTCAAAGTTCGAGATGACTGATCGAGGAAACTTGCGCAACGTCGGATCTTTCGTGCGGTCGATAAAATTAAAGGAAAAAGTTATTAAGTTGATAGGTTGCGATTTTTGTATTATTTATTTTATTTTTTTGTTTTTTTTTTTTTTTCGTCGAACAATTAACGCAAATCGCTTCATTCGAATATATCGATAGTGATAATTAATAATAATTATAGCGTATACATATATATTTAGCGATAACGGTGTAACGCACTTGTCCAAAGTTTCGCTCCTTTGTCATTGACGAAATGCGTCCTATACGGTTAAACTTTTCGATTTTTGTATTTGTATTTTTAGTTTTTTTTTTTTTTATTTTTATTTTTATTTTTTTTATTAAAATGAAAATAATTGGACTATAGCGGTCTATTCGTGATTTACACTGACGAATTACCGGACAACGGAAAAAGACTGAAACGCGAAGTTTTATTATAATCAGTATTAAAAAAAACAAAAAAAAAAAAAAAAAATTGTATGAAAAAAAAAAGATTGAGCGGCAAAAAAACGGAGTAATTGGTATTTTAAATATGAACTTTACACTTTCGTCGATTTTACAAAAAAATAAATAAATAAAAAATTTGTATATTTTGGCTTCTTACACACGAACACGAACACACGTATGAATTGTCGATTATTATACATACTATATATATATATATATATATATATATATATATATATATATATATATATATATATATATATATATATATATATATATATATATATATATATATATATATCATATAAGTTTGTCGATAGATGTAATTCGTAACGAAACGAAAAAAAAAATAAAATTAATTTTTTTTTTGTTTACATATATATATATATATATATATATATATATATATATATATATACACACACACTATTTGCTCTACCGTGAGGAACCAACGAGACTCGTCTGTAGCACATACTATTTGTCTAGCTTTTATGGTACATCAAATAAAATTAAATATACTGAGAGTGAATTAAAAAAAAATTATTTAATAATTACCCTTCGTCGATTTTTCTGACCATTTTTTTTTTTTCGTATTTAAGGATTTAAGGCCGAAAAGAAAATTGACGATTTGAGTTATTTTTTCTTTCATTGTACCATGTAATTTTTATTTCATTTTTGTAGGTAATCGATGGCCAATAAATAGGGAACTAATTACCATTTAATTACCCTTGGTTGACTTTTTCGAACATTTTTTTTTTAAGTATTTAAGGATTTAGGGCAGCAAAGAAAATTGACGATTTGAGTTATTTTTTTCTTTCATTGTACCATGTAATTTTTATTTCTTTTTTGTAGGTAATCGATGGCCAATAAATAGGGAACTAACATTTACCATTTAATTACCCTTGGTCGACTTTTTCGAACATTTGTATTTTTTTTAAGTATTTAAGGATTTAGGGCAGGAAAGAAAATTGACGACTTGAGTTCTTTTTTTCTTTCATTGTACCATGTAATTTTTATTTATTTTTTTATAGGTAATCGATGGCCAATAAATAGGGAACTAACATTTACCATTTAATTACCCTTGGTCGACTTTTTCGAACATTTGTATTTTTTTTAAGTATTTAAGGATTTAGGGCAGGAAAGAAAATTGACGACTTGAGTTCTTTTTTTCTTTCATTGTACCATGTAATTTTTATTTATTTTTTTATAGGTAATCGATGGCCAATAAATAGGGAACTAACATTTACCATTTAATTACCCTTGGTCGACTTTTTCGAACATTTTTATTTTTTTTAAGTATTTAAGGATTTAGGGCAGGAAAGAAAATTGACGATTTGAGTTATTTTTTTCTTTCATTGTACCATGTAATTTTTATTTCTTTTTTGTAGGTAATCGATGGCCAATAAATAGGGAACTAACATTTACCATTTAATTACCCTTGGTCGACTTTTTCGAACATTTGTATTTTTTTTAAGTATTTAAGGATTTAGGGCAGGAAAGAAAATTGACGACTTGAGTTCTTTTTTTCTTTCATTGTACCATGTAATTTTTATTTTTTTTTTATAGGTAATCGATGGCCAATAAATAGGGAACTAACATTTACCTATTAATTACCCTTGGTCGACTTTTTCGAACATTTTTATTTTTTTAAGTATTTAAGGATTTAGGGCAGGAAAGAAAATTGACGACTTGAGTTCTTTTTTTCTTTCATTGTACCATGTAATTTTTATTTCATTTTTATAGGTAATCGATGGCCGATAAATAGCGGACTAACATTTACCATTTAATTGGATATCTTTCTTACAGATTTTTGTGGGGGATTTTTTTTTTTTTTTTTTTTTTTTTTTTTTTACGACAGCGCGCGTGCGTTAATTTCGCACGCGCAGAGCTCGTTAATGTTTTTTGTTTTAATCATAATTTTTTTTTTTTTTTTTTCTTTTTGCTTACCGAAGCGGAAAGAGAGGGCATTGACCTCGTCGCAAGGATATGTGGAGATTCGTGTCCACTTCGCAAAGTTCATCCGGGCTCCCGGACGCGCGCGCAGATATTTACAGAAATTGCTGAGATTACATTATTTATAGTTTTAAAAATTATCGATCTTCTTCTTTTTCTATCTTGTTTCACACGCGTTCGTGTATGTTTTTTTTTTTTTTTTTTTTTTTTATTCGTCGATTCTTATTTTTTTTTTTTTTTTATATTCAAGCAAATATCTATAGGCGTCGAAGTTTGTGAATTATTTACAAAGTGGCTTCTCTCGCAGTCTCTCGATTTTTTCCTAGTCGCGAACACTCGAGCCTTAATGAAATACAAAACGAATACAATGGTCTTTAAGGTTTTCATTATTTTCTTTTTGTTTTTTTTTTGTCTTCGTATATTTATAATTAATATGTATAAAAAAGGGGGGGATTCGTGAAGTTCGAGTCGTGCCATTTACAGGGGAGATTTTCGTCGACCGTGCACGGCAAAACTTCGGGGGTTTTTTTTTTTTTTTTTTTTTCGCTGCTTGAGGCAGTCGAGCGTCGTTAAATTGTCAAATCTTCATCTTGGCTTTTTTTCAATCTTTATTAATATATATTTTTGTAATTTTTCAAAAATCTTTTAACATTTTTTAATTAAAGGGTTTTTAAAAAATTGAATTTTACTTTTTTAAAACCAAACATTCAAGCGATAAGACGCGAATCTTCAATTAATTCACTCAATTCAATCAAGTCAATTAATTCAATTAATTCAATTAATTCAATTAATTCAATTAATTCAATTAATTCAATTAATTCAATTAATTCAATCAATTCAATCAATTCAATCAATTCAATCAATTCAATCAATTCAATCAATTCAATCAATTCAATCAATTCAATCAATTCAATCAATTCAATCAATTCAATCAATTCAATCAATTCAATCAATTCAATCAATTCAATCAATTCAATCAATTCAATTAATTCAATTAATTCAATTAATTCAATTAATTCAATTAATTCAATTAATTCAATTAATTCAAATAATTCAATTAATTCAATTAATTCAATTAATTCAATTAATTTGTTTTTTCAATTTATTTTATCTTGCAATTTTTTGAAAGGCAATTTCAAGATCAAATTTTGTCAATTTCTCGCTCGACGCCCCCGAGCGCGCGTCAGTCGAGAGTTTAGGAAAAGAATCTCAATACGGCAGTCGCAAAGAAAAAAAAAGAAAAAAAAAAACCTTTGCGAAACGGTAAAATAATCGTAATCATCGCAGTTCGGGTCGATCACATGGATTTATCGCAATCAATAAACGTATACTCACTCACAGCTACATTATTCGTTAATCGTAAAATTACGCTACAATTATAATGAATCTTAAAAAAAAAAAAAAAAAAATGGATATCGTACGAAAAAAAAATAAAAATAAAAATAAGAACGACAAAAAATCATCGGGGATGTTTCGTCGATCCAACAAACGACAATCTATCGAAATCGCGTCTATCTTGAATATACAGAAATAAAAATGATATTTATTTACAAATATAATGATTGAAGCGAATTTCTGTTTAGTGTTTTTTTGTTTTTCTTTTTTTTTTTCTCTCATTCTTATAGTCGTCCCCGTTCGTCGAGGAGAACACACCAGCAGGAACAATGTAGTGTATATTTACTATCTATCATTATATAGTTTACTATTTTAATGGAGACGAAGCGCATGTTTTGTGTTTTTTCTTTCTTTCTTTTCTCTCTCTCTTTCGTTATACTTTTTTTTTTCTCGCCGACTGGAATAATTTTTCGACCGTTCGTTTTTTTTTTTTTTTTTTTTTGCAACGATAAATGACAAGACGATCGTGCGCCGCACGCCTCCGCGTTCGCCGAACCGCCGGCATTAAAATTTGTGATCGAAGCCTTGTTACAAAAATATTCGGAGAAACACGAAAGTATTTTTTGTATTTTTTTTTGTCTTTTTTTTTTTCTCAAACATCTTGTCTAGATTATTATGTTTTTCTTTTTGTTTCGCTTTCGTAATCGGCGCGTGAATGTCGTCGAGTCGGGACTCTCTAAGTGCACTCGCAAAAAACTAGCACTCATTCTATTAATCAATTTTGCTCCGTTTTTTTTTTTTTTTCAGTTTTGTCTTTCGCTCGCACTCGCTTATCGACTAAGTATCTAATTTATACTTACAATTTAGAAGTTTAATTTCATTAAATTAATTTTCATTACGAAATGTGTGTGTTATTTATCGCACAATTCTTGGATCGTCGCACCGAGATTTACCCGCGTCAAAAAAAAAAAAAAAGTAATCGAAAGAAAGATCGGATTGACGAACGAGCTGCCTCGCGCTTTTCGCTCTCTTCCCCAATTTTTTTTTCCACTTGTCTTTGAATACCAAAAAAAAAAAAAAAAAAAAAAATGCGTCTCCGGCTTCCGCAGAGTTAGTTCGCTTATCTCGTAATTTCATTCGCTCGCTCGTCGTCGGTTTTGTCAAGGAAAAAAAAAGAAACTCCTTTCGCGCTCGTCGGCCGGGAAATAAAATAAATTCCCAAAAAAAAAATTAGAAAAGAAATAAAAATTAAAAAACACGATCATTCGCGCGTTCGTTCATACGTCTTAGGCACATCTCTCGCACTCTCGGAAACGAGGATTCGAAATTGTCGGGCGTTGAGCGAGTCGAAGAGTTGCAAAAAAAAAAGAAATCGCGGCTCGGAAAAGCGGATTGGAAAATCGACGAACTGTTCTCGTGGATTTTCTTTTTTTTATGTAATTTTCGGAACGGTAATTTCCGAAATTTCGACAAATTAGCCAAACGGCGCATTTATCAATCTTCCTCGAATTATCGATTGGCTATTTTATGTGTGACGAAAAGAGGTCGCGAAATATTCCCGAGAAATCAATTCATATTATCGATCCGGCGCGAGACTTGACAGAGGAGTTTTTTTTTCTTTTTTTTGTTTGTTTGTTTTTTTTAGTATTACGCGGAATTGTTAGTTTTGTTTGTTTTTTTTTGTTTTTGTTTTTTTTTAAGTATAATCTTATAATTATGTTTGTTGATGATCGCTCATGTGGCATAGCGCTTCGTCCACAGTCGCGCTATACGGTCGTGCTCCTCGCGATTTTGCAGATATTGCGTTGCTATACTGCCCACCAGTGGGTCGGCTGAAACATTTTCACACAGGTAAGTAAGTAATTTATCGAGTATTATTATTATTATTATTATTATTATTATTATTATTATTATTCTGAAGATCGATCGATCGATCGCTTAAATTGCGGAGCTTCGTTGAATTTTCTGAGGGTCAAATTTTAATACGTTAGTGCTAAGTATTTTTTTTTTTCAAAGCTATATTTGATTTTTTTTTCGCCGATCACAAATATAAGAATGATTTTACTCCCAGCCCAATATTTTCCATTTAAATCCCAAAAATACGATTTTTCGTGCATAAAATCGTGACTTTCAGTGTCTCGCTGTACTTTAGTCCCAAAAAAAAAAAAAACAAAACGTTTTTGGGCAGATTTTGCTAAGAGAGTTCAATAAATGCAATAGAAAATTTGACCCTAAGAGAGTCTAATAAATATTTAATAAATGCAATAAAAAAACTCACCTGGATTGCAATCTGTAAGTAGGGAACAGATCGACAGCAAAACCTTCGAGATAGTTAAAGCCGGCGACCAATTGTCTTTGAGTATGTCCAGACATATGACGCCTTGGCTGTTTATGTTGCAGTGGTAAATACGCGTTCGGAATGTTACCTAAAACAAAAAATAAAAACATTAGATATTTTTTTATATTAAAATCGTATATACATAAATCTATCTCGAACCTTTGGAGGTTTGAAGGGATACTCGGGTGAAAAGTGAATGTCGAGGAAGAAGACTCCGCCCTCGTACACCGAACCCGGCGGTCCTAAGATCGTCGACACCCATTCGTACAGGTTGTCGCCCTTCGGACCCGCACTGAAAATGAAAAGAAGATTTAAATTATTTTTTTTTATTTAAAAAAAAAAAAAAAAACAAAAATTGCCAAAATATTAACAAAATCCTTCGATTTTTTTTCATCGCACACGGCGACAAATTGATCTACGGCTTGCCTGCAATTCGGAGGAGGATCTAGGGTGATCTCGGCCAGTTCCTTTTGTATCCTGAAAAGAAACAAAAAACAGTTTCAGCGAAACTCAGCGGAAAATCATTTTTTATTTTACTGTTATTTTATTATAATAAAGTTGCAGGGACTTTCTCTCACAGTGAATCAAATTAAATTCAATTAAAAATCAGATGCAACGATTTGTCGGCGGAAAATATAAATAAACAAACGAGGGAACGATTTGTAAAAAATTATCGTCAAAGAGTTTAGTTCGTTAAAGTTTTATTTTTTCACCTCTTGGCCGACGTGCCCAGTGCCTTTGACATCTTGGGGTTCGGCTTGGCCTCCTTGTTGTCCGGTTTGTTGTCAGCCAGCGAAGAGCCTCTTCCCCTTCCCGTGCCGCTCGATCCAGCTCCTGATGACATTTTTCTGCAAGACGCAACGATAAACTTTGCGTAAGAATCTTTTGAATTTTATTCTTGTTAATTAGTACTTCGAGACGATGGTAAAAAAAATCTCCGATTCACAAAACCCTGGAAAACTTCCGGAAGCCTCGTCAAAACAAGTGCTCGAGCTGACGAAGGTCAGGCTGGAATCGAAGCAAGAATACCAAAAACAAAGCATGGAAAAAAAGCTTCGATTAGCAAAATCCTCTAAAACTTTTCGAAGCCTCATCGAAACAAGCGCTCGAGCTGACAAAGGTCGAACCGGAATCGAAGCAAGAATACCAAAAACGAAGCATGGAAAAAAAGCTCTCATTAGCAAAATCCTCGAAAACTTTCGGAAGCCTCGTCGAAACAAGCGCTCGAGCTGACAAAAGAAATCGAAACAAGAATAACTTGCGGCGAGATCAGGAATTTACCGCATCGCCAACCGCGCCAACGAACTGGATCGTGAACTTTTCTCCGGGAGGAATGTTCAACACTTTAAGATTGCGGTTTCAAACCAAATTCTTCGTTTTGAGTAATTTAGCAACAAAATACTAGTCAGCGGAGTACCGTGGGATTTTCTACACCAAATAACTATCTTTGTTATAGCGCATAAAGCGTGGAATACGTTATTGTTCTTTCTTTTCTTTATACATAAATACAAAACATTTAATAACTTGTTAGCTTGTAAAAGGGATTTTCCCGTCTACTATTGTGAATAAATAAATAAATAGATAAATAAATAAATAACAAAAACGAAGTGTGAAAAAAAAAAATCCCGAAAGTTCTCTCGACGACACGAGAGCCAGAAAAGAAGCTCCGATTTGCAAAATCCTCAAAAACCTCCCGAAGCCTCGTTGAAACAAGTGCTCGAGCTGACAAACCGGTCAGACCGGAATCGAAGCAAGTATACCAAAAACGAAGCATGGAAAAAAAGCTCCGATCAGCAAAATCCTCGAAAACTTTCAGAAGCCTCGTCGAAACAAGTGCTTGAATCTCGATAGTTCTCGCCGGCGTGTCTCGTCTCGCCGGCCGAGCCAGGAATGCCTCCTCGCGCCGAAGCTTAATCCGCAAAATTTGTCCGGAACCCAAAAAAAAAAACAATAAAAACAAACGACCAAACTATTTCTCGACCACCTAAAAACACAAAATCCCAACAACAAAAAATTACCAACAAAAACTAAAAAAAAAAAAATCGTTTCTCGGGCCCAAAAAAAAAAAAAAAAAAAAAAACGCCCTCGGCACTTTCTCTCCCAAAAGCAAAAGCCCAAAAACACTCTCTATATACATGTATTTATATCGATGATATATACACAAGTGCTCGTACCTCGAATCCCGTTTTCGCACGCCGTGTTTGCGAGCTCTGCTACGATTTTCCAGGGCAAGTAGCGTCCGCGATTGGGTTCAATTGAATTTTCTCTCCGATATTAATGCGGCGCGGCGGACCGTTTTTGTGCTCCGTTACCGATCACAAAGCGTCGAGTCGTGCTGCGACGCTGGATGATTATTATTTTTTTTTCCGCTCGTTCGCGATGCGGTGCTCGCTTGAAATTGCTGCGAGGAATAAACGTCGAGTGAGAGAAAAATCGACGATTCACGACGAGCGCAGCGTGGAGAGAGTCGGGAAGGACGTCGGCGAAGTCCTTCGGGTGAGATTTTGTCGGCTACGACGCGGGGTGAAATTTAGTTCGGCCGGACGGCGAGTCGATGTGCGGTGTGCGGTGTTCGAGCTTGTTGGCAAACCGGGCGCGTCTTCGCCGGGGAATCCGAGCCACAAGACGGGACGAGCGCGACGGCGACGACGACGACGACGACGACGACGACGACGGCGGCGTTTCGGGCACGCAACGATGTGACGGACCGCTCGACGACGACCGGTCGAGAGACGAGCCTTTGGATGTACTATAAGTTTTTTCTTTTTTTTTTTTCTTTCTTTCTTTTTTTTTTTGTTTCTTCCTTTTCTTTCTTTCTCTCTTTATGTGTGTCTCGTTTTCTTCGGTTCCCCACCGTTGTGGCGGCGCGGCGCGGTGTAGGTACGCGCGGCGAGGAGGGCGAACGATCGGAGAAAGGGAAAGAGCCGAGCGCGGTGGAAGCGACGGCGAATATCCGCGGGGAGAGCTTAGAGGAGTGGACGGTCGACTATACACGCGAGGGCCTTGTGGAAAAGCGTGCTTTCGGACAGATCTTGGCGACAGATTGTTCAGCTACTTTTAGAGTGGATTTTAGGGGGGGGGGGGGATTTTGGAGGGAATTTTTTTAGAGAATTTTGGAGAGAATCTTAGAGGAAAGTTTGGAGAGAATTTTGGAGGGAATTTATAGAGAGAATTTTAGAGGGAATTTATAGAGAGAATTTTGGAGTATTTTAGAGTCTATTTTAGGGTCTATTTTAGAGTCTATTTTATAATCTATTTTATAATCTATTTTAGAGTCTATTTTAGAATCTATTTTAGAGTCTATTTTAGAGTCTATTTTAGAGTCTATTTTAGAGCCTATTTTACAGCCTATTTCAGAGTCCATTTTAGAGCCTATTTTAGAGTCTATTTGAGAGTCAATTTTAGAGTCTATTTTAGAGTCTACTTTACAGTCTACTTTATATTCTATTTTAGACTATATTAGACGCTATTTTAGACTCTATTTTAGACTCTATTTTAGACTCTATTTTAGACTCTATTTTAGACTCTATTTTAGACTCTATTTTAGACTCTATTTTAGACTCTATTTTAGACTATATTTTAGACTATACTTTAGACTATATTTTAGACTATATTTTAGACTCTATTGTAGACTCTATTTTAGACTCTATTTCAGACTCTATTTTAGACTCTATTTTAGACTCTATTTTAGACTATATTTTAGACTATATTTTAGACTATACTTTAGACTATACTTTAGACTATATTTTAGACTCTATTGTAGACTCTATTTTAGACTCTATTTTAGACTCCATTTAAGACTCTATTTTAGACTCTATTTTAGACTCTATATTAGAGTTCAATTTTTAGCAAATTTTAGAGATAATTTTTTATCACATTTTAGAGTCATTATTCGAGTCTATTTTTAAGTACATTTTAGAGTCAATTTGCCATTTTTTACAGTCAATTACGAGAACAGTTTTGTGGCCATAATTTCTCAGCACTCTATGTTGAGAAACAAATTCCGTCCCAACACGGTAAATATACGGTAATTTTTGCGAAACATTAAACTAACCGGTATTTCGAGATCTCTAAATGCAAGCGGACAAACCTTCGAAGCAATAAAGTCACTTCCGGTTTCTAGGGAATCGAGCCTTGTCGCTGGGGAATCATCGAGTACGGTTGACATGTAAATAGAGATTCGCGTTGAATTGAAATCCGCGATTGATTGATTTTATTGTATCGTCACGAAGATTCACGGATTTTCATTTACATTTGGGACAAAGCTGTGAGAGAAAGTCGCCGAGATGGGGAAGCGACAGCATCAGAAGGACAAAATGTGAGTTGTTTATCGACTTTACAGCTGACCTAAGTTATTTCGAGGTTAGGACGCTTTTTTTTTTTTTTTTGCTACTTTTATCACAATTGAGGAGCAAAGTATTGATAAAAGGCGAGCATAAATTTTGAAACTATCCTCGATACTTTTTTTTTTCTCTAAAGCGTTTTTTTTCTCTACACGAAAAATTAAGACTTAAGCTTAAAATTCGTAAGTCTGATTGGCCGAGATTCGACTCGATACTTTTTAGGGAATTTCGTGGCTCAGTAACGAAATTTAAGTTTGACGAATTGTTTGACGAACAAGCTCAGATTGTTTGCCTATTTGACGTAGCGCTAATAAACAAAGCAACTGTTGAACTCACCTTTGGCGAATTTACCGCGGTCGGTAAGGTAGGAAACGACCAGAAATAGGCTTTATATATATATATATATATATTAAAGATATACATTTAAATATATAATATAGAATAAGGAGAATAGGCCAGAATAGGCTTTAAAAAAATACAGCGTAACTGTCGTGGCCGAGCTTGAATAAAAAACGAAATTCAACTTTGACTATTCATTACAGTAATGAAAGTAAAGCTAAAAAAAATAAAACAATATAAAAGATTATAATAAAAAGGTCGGTAAGGTAGAAATTCGACTATAAGCGGCTAGAAGTGCGGCGTAAAAAAAAAAAAAAAATTAACGAAATTATCATCTTATTTATTTCAGGTACCTCACCTACACGGAGTGGACGACTCTGTACGGCGGTAAGAAATCCGGCAATCTCGAGGACAGCGAGGACACGACATTTCGACGTTTGCCTTACGACCATTGCTGCCTCGGCTTGCTCCCTTTCGAGCATCCTTACTGCGACCCGAACGGCAACGTTTTCGAGCTCGAGGCGATCCTCGCCTACGTTAAACACTTCAAGCACAATCCCGTCACCGGCAAACCCTTCGATCCAAAGAATTTGACGAAATTGAATTTTTACAAAAATTCGGAAGGCCAATATCATTGCCCGGTGCTCTTCAAACCGTTCACGAAACACTCGCACATCGTCGCGGTCAAAACAACCGGCAATGTTTTCTCGTGGGAGGTACGAGCAATAATCTTTTTTATCGTTCCAAATTTTCACAAAATTTTCACATTCACGCCGGTCAATTTTGAGTGTTAAGTTTGGGGGACTTTCTACGCTCGCGCGCGTGATAATACTTTTAATTTAGTACAAAAATACTTCTAGTACAGAAATACTTGTTAGTCCTTTTTAGTAAAAAAAAATACTTTTTAGTACAAAAATACTTTTTATTGCAAAAGTACGTTTTAGTACTTCCAGTACCAAGGCAAAGCACTTTTCAATTACTCGATTAGTGGGTCCAAACGTGTCATTAAGTATAATTTTAAGGAGATTTGTTTTTAAAGAATTCAAGAACGAAAAGTTATTTGATACTTTTTACTTTGTACTTTGCACTTGAAGTATTTTTTGGTACTCCGCGCAGCTCTGAAGTATAATGGAATTTTTTTTGTTTCAGGCTGTGGAACAGCTGAACGTTAAGACGCGAAACTGGAGAGATCTCGTGAACGACGAGCCATTCACGAGGAAAGAACTCGTCACGATACAAGATCCGACGAACCCCACGAAATTCAATCTATCGACCTTTCATCACATAAAAAATAACTTGAGGGTGGAGGATGAAGGTTATTTAATTGCCCGAATTTACCGCGGATTTTTTTCTTAGCGCCTAAGTAATTTACACAGTTTTATGATAATATTTGTTTATTCGTCGTAGAAACTATCAGGGAACGGAGCGATCCGAACTCCAAGCTCAAAACGGTCTCGATGCAGACGAAGGAAATCTTGGCTGAGCTCGAGAGAGATTACAAACCAGTGGAGACCAAAGCAGCAGCGCCGAAGGAAAAGGCCGACAAATTTAACGCGGTTCGTCCCGTTTTCGAGAGGAAACTTCCCCGATAGACAATCTCCGCGAAACTATTTATTTCTATTTATTTCCTTATAACTATTTATTTCGCGAATCTATTTATTTATTTATTCATTCGTTTATTTATCTATTTATTTTATGGGATGAACCCTTTTACTTGCATACGACAATAACAAATAAATAAATAATGCTGCACTGCGCCCGTTTCGTGGCTCGAGTCTGTCGGGTTTAGTTGACTGAATTTCAGACTATTTAATTATTATTTTTTTTTTTACAGGCGCATTATTCGACCGGGGCGGTTGCGGCCAGTTTCACATCGACGGTAATGCCGAGAGAAATGATCCACGAGGCGGCAGTCGTCGCCGAGGACTCCGTGCGTTACGAGCGCGTTAAGAAGAAAGGTGAAAAAAAAAAAAACAATACACAATGATGCATTTTCTATTACAATTTTTATGAAAATGTACTTTTAATACAAGCAATATATTTTTATTGTTCGCGACATTCTTGTCAATAATTGTTGAGAAAAATCTCGCAAAAAATAAAACATACATTGCTTGTATAAAAACCGAGAAATTAGAGGATATTTTTAAACGTTTTTGTCGTGCTCGTCGCATAAATCGTGTTAATTTATCGCACCGTTATTTATTAGGCTACGTCAGATTTCTCACGAATTTCGGCGCTCTGAATCTCGAACTCCACTGCGACATCGTGCCGAAGACCTGCGAAAATTTTATGAAGCACTGCCAGAACGGCTACTACGATGGAACCAAATTTCACAGATCCATACGAAATTTCATGGTGAGAGATATTTCGATTTTTAAATTTATCGTCATTCGCAATTTAAAAAAAAGCTGAAAAAAATGAAATTTTGCAGATTCAAGGCGGCGATCCGACGAACACCGGAAACGGCGGAAAGTCCATCTGGAACAAGCCGTTCGAGGACGAGTTCAAGCCCAATTTGGTCCATCAAGGACGCGGAATATTGTCGATGGCGAACTCTGGAACCGACACAAACGGGTCTCAGTTGTACGCTTGAGATTTTTTCATTTTTTTACGAAATGTTTATTTCATTATTATTATTCTTTGAAGGTGCTTCGTTGGTCGATTTGGCAAAATTCCATAAAATCTGATCGCTCGCATAGATTTCGATCAAATGCACTAGACTTAAAAAAAAAAAAAATGCTGACATTAAAATATCCGTTAAATTTGTTTTTTTTTTTACAAAAAATAATTTCCTTACGAGTGATCAAAATTATTATTGCAATTTTTCGATATAGTTTTTCACGAATAAAAAAATTCTTTCAGTTTCATAACATTCCGTTCGTGTCGCCATTTGGACCGAAAGCACACGGTTTTCGGCAAGATAGTCGGCGGTTTGGAGACGCTGAACGCGATCGAGAAGATCGAGGTCGACAACAAGGACAAGCCGATTGAGGACATAATTCTTCAGCGTGCGCAAGTTTTCGTGGATCCTTATCAAGAGGCGGACGATCAGTTGGCCGCCGAGAGAGCCGCGGAGATCGCCAGAGCGGCGGAGGAAGCGAGGAGAGTCAATTTGACGAACAAACCGGAAACGAACAACGTCCTGAAGGCCTTTCGGTCGGGACCGGGAAAGTATCTTCGGATGGGCAAAGACACCGAGAAGTAAGCGGAAAACTATCGATTCATCGAATCGAAGGGAAAAATTTACTTCAATAAAATTATAAAATTAATTAGCAATTTAATAATTTAATATTTTAGGACCGATCGGATGGGATTTAAAAATGTTCTATTCGATTTTTATTTCCAGAACCGGCGGCGAATCGACGAGCGGCGAGCCACCGGTCAAAAAGAAAAATGCAAAGTCCTCGTACTCGTTGGACTTCTCGTCGACGGAATTGTTCTGAACGGCGCATGAGGAATTTTTAGAACGACTATATTTTAACGCTAAATAACAAGGATTCGATGTAGATATTTTTCTGCTTTGAGAATGAATTATTGACTGTCGATCGCAGATTGAACGAATAAATGATATCGGAGTTAAAATTTATTCACTATCGTTCGACAATGTTCACGCGTCTATCGGCAGTTTGTTGAATGAAATGCAAGAGACGAAGAACCGCAACGGGCGTGACGCCGGGTATTCTATTGGCAGCGGCGATCTGAAAATTAACAAATTTAATCAAAACAGTAAATATTACGAGTTGATCCATCGGTGATCAACTCGTTAATATTACGAGTTGATCCATTACCGTGGATGGTTGAGTGGCCGTTAACTTCTCGGTGTCTTCTGCCGACAAATTGAGGCTGCAAGGAAAAAAGTAGATTCACAGATTTGAACTCTTACGATACTTCGATCATTAAATTATTATTTTTGTTGTTGTAAAAACGTACGTAGTGTAATCGATGTTCGACGGTATAATCATTTTTTCGTGCCGCCTCATTTCCTGCATCTCGTTCATCTGTTCCTTGATTGGATGCGCGTACATACATTCGATCTGAAACAAATAAAATTCTAAAATTCTAAGATTCGCAGATTCGAAGATTGGAAGACTCTGAAATTGGAAGACTCTCAGATTCGAAGTCTAAAATTGAAAGACTCTAAAGATTGGAAGACTCCAAAGATTGGAAGACTCCAAAGATTGGAAGACTCCAAAGATTGGAAGACTCCGAAATTGGAAGACTCTGAAATTGAAAGACTTTGAAATTGGACGACTCTGAAATTGGAAGATTCTGAAATTGGAAGTCTCTGAGATTGGCAGATTCTGAAATTGAAAGACTCTAAGATTCGATGACTTCTAAAATTCTAAAATTGGAGCACCTTCAATCGTGCGGCCAATTTCGGGTCGCCGCCGAGGTGCCCGAAGACCTCCGGCAAGGCTTCCAGGACGTGCTCGAAGTTGATGTCGTCGTTCGTCAATTTCAACAGATCGTACGCGCTCTTCGCCGCCGGATTTTTAGTTCTGCGCAGCTGCAATATTTTTCGCCAGTCCCTCGGCATCTTTTCGACACTTCTCAAAAGTTCCAAGCCCTCCGTGAGCTTCGATTCCATGAATTTGGTTCTGAGCATTCTCTCCTCGGACACGCAGCCTGTCGCGAAGCCCTTTTCCGTCAGACGCAAATCCGCGTTGTCGGGTCTCAGACTCAGACGAAATTCCGCTCGGCTCGTGAACATTCTGTAAGGTTCCGACGTGCCCTGTGACGTTAGATCGTCGATCAGAACGCCGATGTAACCCTCCGTTCGGCCTATCCTCAGCGGCTGCCTTTTCAGTACCTGCAAACACCCGAAAGTTCATTTTATTATAAATAAACTCATTTAAAAAAATCTAAATTAATTTAATACGCGGTAATTAATTTAATTAATACGGGGATAAATTTAATTAATATGGGGATAAATTGAATTAACATAGGGATAAAATTTAATTAATATACGGATAAATTTAATTAATTATCATAATTGATTTAACTGAAAAAAATCGTGTAATTTTGGTCACCTTCGCCGCCGCATTGGCTCCGGCAACGATTCCCTGCGCTGCGGCTTCCTCGTAGCCGGTCGTTCCGTTTATCTGACCGGCGAGAAACAATCCGGGTACTTTGCGGGTCTCCAGCTCGCAGGTCAATTCCCGCGGATCTATGAAGTCGTACTCGACACCGTAACCCGGCCTCACTGCGCCCATAAAAACGTAGAATATATATTAATTTTTTCGGTTCAATAATTTTTTAACGCATTTTTTACAAAAAAAAATTATTCGTGATAAATATAAAAAATTTAATAATGCAAATTATTTACTTGATTAGTTACTTTAAAAAATGTCAATTGATATTAAGGTGATGTAAAAAAGTGATAATTAATAATACAAAATATATTATTAAGTACAATATTAATATAATATTGAATGATTGATAATAAAAATGAATTAATTACAAAAAAAGGTTTCCAAAGATCGTAAAGGCAATTGACTTGCCGATTTCGGCTTTTTCCAGTCCTGCGATACTCCGTACGAGCAGAATTTGTTTGTCGGCCGGCAGAGTGCAGGACAAACCGGCCGGATAGACGAGCTCGGAGTCGAGGCCCTCCGGCTCGAGCCAAACTTGATGCCCGGCGATGTTGAATCGCAGTATCTTGCTCTCTATACTGGGACAATATCGCGGACCGGTTATTTCCTCGGTGACGTGCAAATTGCAGTGCATATTGTCGCGCACGATTTTCGCTACCGCCTCGTTCGTGAATGTCAGATGACAGAGCGCTTGCTCGCTCGGGCGTATCCAGACAGCGTCGCTCGCGAATGAAAAAGGCTCCGGTTTATCGTCCGCTCTGTGCGACTCGCAGGCGGAAAAATCTATCGTCGATTTTTTTATACGTGGCGGAGTTCCTAAAAAAAATAATCTACATATATATACATGTAATTTTTTATCGATTTTTTTTTAGTGGTGAAAAGTTGATTTGCAGTTGAAAAGAAATAATTGTTTACCGGTTTTTAATCTTCCCATTCTGAAACCCAGGCGTTCCAAAGTGTCGGCCAGTCCGATGCTCGGCTCGTCGTCCATTCTTCCCGCTGGCCGCTTTTCCAATCCAATGTTTATCTGACCCTTCAGGAACGTCCCGGTTGTTATCACTACAGTGTCGCTCAGTATTCTCGTTCCATTCTCTGCGACACAAAAACATGTTATTTATTTATTAAAGTATTTCAAAAAAAATTATTTTTGAATAAAATGAATAAAATGAATAAAATAAATAAAATGGGACGAATAACCTTAATTTATTAAGGGCATTACATTTTTTCTTATCATCTGCATTATAATAAATATCTTTATAATATCTTATAATAAATGTCTTTTTCTTTTACGACTTACTGAGAACGATGCCGCAGCACTTCGGCGAGTCGTCTCGAAGGATAAGATCCTCGACCGATGCTTCGCGCACCTGAAGATTTTTCAGACCGAACAATTCGTCCTGAAGATGCCTTTTGTACAATTTCCTATCGATCTGCGCCCGAAGACCCCAGGCGGCCGGGCCCTTGCGACGATTCAAGATCTTGTAGTGAATCCCCGATAGATCGCAGATCCTGCAGCAGAGACCGTCCAGGGCGTCGACCTCTCGCATCAGGTGGCCCTTGCCGATCCCTCCGAACGACGGATTGCAGGACATCTCACCTGATTTTTTTTAATTTTTAAAAATTGAAAAATTTGTCAACATTCTTTCAACACTCTTTCAACACTCTTTCAACACTCTTTCAACACTCTTTCAACACTCTTTCAACACTCTTTCAACCTTTCTGACTTACCGACAGTGCTTTTTTTATGCGTAACGAGCAGAGTCCTCGCGCCCATGCGAGCGGCGGCCGCGCAGGCTTCGGTTCCGGCGTGACCTCCGCCGATCACGATCACGTCGAATTTATCCGAATTGTCGTTTTCCCTCGCCAGCGTCCTTACCGCCCGATAGCACGAGCGTCCGCCTCCGGAAATCGATAAGAACCTCTCCATCTTCCGAAGAGACATTTTCTTCAACAAGGTCCCAACAAACGGTCTCCGAATTCCTCAAAATATCATTAAAGATACAAATTTAAAGATCAACGCCGAAAAATTTTAGTTCCGGCCGATCGGTCGGTAAGGTAGGAATCTTTCGTTTTAGACGTTTTCGAGTTACCGACTCGTCTTAAACAATAAAATAATCCTTGTTTCTAAGGTTTCTGTAGATCTGCGCGTATCTGAGCGTCTCCTGAATCTTCGGCAGCACAAAGAGCTCGCAAAATTCCTCCTTGCTCGAGAATTTCAGGCCCGGATGCTTAAGATTTTCGAAAAACTCGATAACGAACGTAAAACAGTTCGTGAAATTCTCGTCGTAATTTCGCGCCCTCCACTTTGGATTTTTGCACGATTCGGACAGCGTGAAGTCCCAGTGACTTCGCCAGGACTCCGTAATGGCTTCGAGAGCCAGACAATCCCTCCAGGCCGAGGAGTCGTCTACGACCAGGCCGCAGCGGTCGAACTCAAAAACTCGCCCCTGCGAATCGACTAGTCCGATGTGCAGATCTTCGCTGGGTGTGTAAATTTCCAGAAAGTTGCCCCTCGAAGGCCTTACGGCGACTGTGCAGGGACTCTGCGATGCGTCGCTGCACGGATAGGGAACTTCGAACGGCTCCAAAACGTAGCCGGATATCACCGAGTCGCACAGCGGACACAGTCTGGGAACTTCTCTGCAGAATGTCGTGGCAGGTCCGCAGTGCTTGAAACAAATTATTCCTGGATCTCGAGTCATATCGAAGGTGACAAAAAATTCATTAAAAAGAAACTCAGGGATTAACTTAACTCAATAACAAATACTAAGTGCGAATGTAAAATTTGAATAACGGTTCTAACGGTTTTTCCGGGAAAAACAAGATGGCGACGCACAGTGTTTTTTTTTTTGTTCTCCGAGAAAAATCTATCAGTCTAAGTTTTGTGACTTTTTTTTTCGATTGTTTTTAATATCACTTTCTTCGGACAGATTAATTTCCCTGTGACACGTCGTGGTATAAAAGTAACGAACTATATGATTATATAATTACATATTAGGAGTGAAGAATGTTCAGGGGATGAAAAAACAAAATGGCGGAGTTTCGTGTTTTTACGGCGACGATTGATCGGTCGAACTTCAACGATTTATCGCCGATAATTGTTGTTATCGGTGCACTCGTGCAGAAAAAAAAGGTCGCGAAAATAACCAATGTAACGTTATCACTATTGTCGCTATTATCAATTCTTATTACAAAAATGAATAGCTTCGTATTAAGCCGGTCGGTTAAGTTCCTAACCTCAAAACAAAAAAGTTCGGATAACTATAAGAAAACAGCAAAGTTTCGAAGATTTTTGGTCGATAATTATAGTAAATGATGCTTTAGTTTCGACGAGCGATCCAAGTTGCAAGAAACTCTTATTACAGTGGTGAAAAAACGCATATTAAAGCAGTCGGTTAAGTTCCTAACCTCAAAATAAAAAAAAGTTCCGATAACTATTAAGAAAAAAAACAAAGTTTCGACGATTTTTGGTCGATAATTATAGTAAATGATGTTTTAGTGTCGACGAGCGATCCGAGTTGCAAGAAACTCTTATTATAGTGATGAAAAAACGCATATCAAACCAGTCGGTTGAGTTTCTAACCTCAAAACAAACTTCCGATAACTATAAAAAAAAAAAAAATAAATAACAGAGTCTCAACGATATTTTGCCCATAATTGTAATAATCGATGCTCTAATCTAAAAAAAAAAGTTCCAACAAAGCTCTCCAACCTAACATAATCACAATTATCACTATAACTAAATCCACCCCCAAAAAAAAAAAAAAAAAAACAACCATGAAAAAGTCCAATTAAACACTTCACTAAAGTTCCTAACCTCGAATCAAGGATGTTCCCTCAAAGGATTCCTCCCACTCGAAAGAACCGACCGAATCGACACGACAGTTTCTTCCTCGAATCCACCGAGGTGAATAAAAAAAGTCGGTCTCGCCAACTGTCACGTGGCGCGTCTTCGGGCCAAAACGCTCGAAACCTCCTCGGACTATGAACAACGCACCAGCACGAATTGCGCGATTTTCTCGACTCTCCTCACTTCTCTCGGCTTTCCGATCGTCCGATAAAAAAAAAAAAAAAAAAAAAAAAAACAACAAAAAAGTACACGCGCAGGCGAATCGCCCAAGCCTGCGCTTGACTCGCTAGGTACGCGTGCCGAGGCGGAGCTTCGCGCGGCGTCCGCTTGAGGGCGCTCGCGCACCGCCAGCCGCGCCGCGCTAGTAGCAGCTGATCCGCGGAGCGGAGTGGTCAGTTGCGTCGCAGCCAGTGCACCTGCTGCGTTGAACACCGGTCGGTCGCGTTCCTCCAGCGTGCGTGTTCGGACTCCCCCTGTGTGTTCAATAGCTCCGACAAATCCTGCCGATCGCCGCGGGCACGTGTGTCGCATTTCGTTTAAATAAACATCGTCGGGCGCGCCAGCAGAGACGCGCCCAACGAACGCGCTCCTCCGTCCCGTGTGAACAGGTTAAAGCGTGGCTCCGCTAAATACGACTGCTAGACGATCGCCGAGGGAAAAACGTCACGCCGGCCTGTCGCTCGTCCCTTCTCTCGGTAAGTTCTTATAGAGATCCATAAGTTTTGAGACTTAAAAAAAGTGGACTTTTTTTTATTTGAAAAAAAAAAAATTGGAAGGTTTCTTTTAGTCTTATACGAAAGGATTCGGAGAATTTATTTTTTATCTTAAAAGGAGTTTGGACGGTTTTTCATTTGATCGACAATGAAAATTGGATAAATTCTAGAGAATTTGGACAAGTTTCTTTTCGTTTAAAAGCAATTGGACAATTTTCTTTGAATTTTAAAGAAATTGGACGATTTTCTTTTCGTTTCAAAGAAATTGGACAATTTTATTTTTATTTAAAAGCAATTGGACAATTTTCTTTTGATCTCAATGAAATTGGACAATTTTCTTTTCATTCGAAATAAATTGGACAACTTTCTTTTTAATAGTAGAGAAATTTGACAATTTTCTTTTAATGCAAAAGAAGTTGGACGATTTTCGTTACGATCGAAAGAAGTTGGACATTATTTCTTTTCGTTTGATATTTGAAGATTTTCGTTTGAGTGTATCTGAAGAGTCTCGAGGGTGTTTGAATCGAGGCGTTTCGCGTCGGGATTGAATAAGCGTCGCGACCGAGATCGATGCAGCGTCGTATCGTAGGCAGTTCTTTCTATCTCTCGTCGTGGAGAGGCTTCAGTTGCGCGATCGAGGAAACTTTCTTCGCTCGTTGACGTTCGATTGTTGACAGACAGCCGATGAGGCCCGGCGAGAGCGGAGCCCCGAGCCTCATGCGGCAACGAGGTGACTGACACCTGATGCGTCAATGACCATGGAACCGCATGTGGAAGTCGCGTGCGCTCGGCTTACCTCGGCCTTGCCTCGGTTCGAACCCGAGTCACTTGGTCTGCGGCACGGACGGACGGACCGACTGACGTAATATCACAAGTGGACGCTTTCCGAGGGCGCTCGACGCACGAACCCAAAATTTTTCATCAATTACAAAAATCTTACTTTTTTTTTTCCTTACAAAAAAAAAAAAAAAAAAAAAGAAATAAGTAGGAAATACTTTTTTTTTGCAAACTTATTATTTTCTTTTTCTTTCGTCGTTGGAACAAAAGAAAATGGCGGCACTTTCCTATAGCTATAGCTGTAGCTTTATAGTTTTATGTAGAATTATAATTAAATTGCAATTATAATTGTAACTATTAGATTTCATTGTTATTTACGTGACGAATTGTCTTTAATTCGAGGTTAAAAAAAAGAAGAAAAAAAAAAAAAAATGGCGCCACTTTCGCTTCGGACAAGATATAGTGCGGATGTTGATTTTTGTTTTTTTTTTTTTTCTTCGTGAAACTCTTTTGTGGTCGAAGTTTTGCCAATTTAGGCGCGAGCTTGCTTTGTCCGAGATCCAACGAAAATATTTCAATGCTCATAAAACTATTATCAGTTACAATTATAATTAATGGTACAATTATAGGTATATTATATATATATATATATATATATATATATATATATATAGATATGATTATTAGGGTGTTTCACAAAAAGGAATAAAAAAAAAAATTCCTTCCACCCTTTTGTGCTTTAAAAAGGAAATTTGTACTTTAAAAAATTGGGAGAAAATTGTTTAAAAATGCCTCTTTCAAATACCCTAATAATTATAGGTATAATTATAGGCGATTGCAGGTAATTACAGGCAATTATACGTAATTATACGTATAGTTATAGTTATAGGTATAGTTACAGGTATAGGTATAGGTATAGGTATAGTTACAGGTACAGTTATAGGTATAGTTACAGGTATAGTCATAGATATAGTTATAGTTATAGGTATAAGTATAGTTATAGGTGTAGGTATAGGTATAGGTATAGTTACAGGTACAGTTATAGATATAGTTATAGTTATAGGTATAGGTATAGGTCTAGTTACAGGTATAGTTATAGATATAGTTATAGTTATAGGTATAGGTATAGGTCTAGTTATAGGTATAGCCATAGGTATAGGTATAGGTATAGGTATAGGTATAGTTACAGGTATAGTTATAGTTATAGGTATAGGTATAAGTATAGGTATATTTATAGGTATAGTTACAGCTACAATTACAGTTATTATTTTTCTTATTATTTACGTAAGCGATTGTTTTTAATTGAGGTTAAAGAAAAGAAAAAAAAAGGCGCCACTTTCGCTTCGGATAAGTATCGTGCGGTGGTTGATTTTTTTTTTTTTTTTTTTTTACGAAACTCTCTTGCGGTCGAAGACACGAGTCTCTTAGGGCCGAGCGTGCGCCGTTCGGTAGTTATCAACTTGGGCGCCGAGATAAAAATAAGAATAAAAATAAAACGCGCGGCGTTCCAGGTACACACAATACGGTTAAATACGGTATTGCATAAAATCCAAGGCTGCGGAGACACGCGTGCCGCTCGCAAGTGTCGGCGTATCGTTACTATTTGCGGTTGACGAGCCTGGACCGGATTGGCCGAACGGTTATTCGAGCCAGTCGCCGGAGGAGACTCGCCGGAGCTGCCCAGTGGCCGCTGCGCGGACGCAACGTCGCACGCACGCTCGCGCGGACGGACTCTCGGCTCGGCCTATGGCGAAACGAACTTTTGTACGAGGCACTCTCTGTCAACACGGCCACTTTTTTTTTCTCGATCCTCTCCGATCTCACGCGCTACATAAAATCTATCTTAAGTACCTAAAATCTATCTTAAGCACCTAAAATCTATCTTAAGTTCTTAAATTTGACCTTAAGTTCTTAAATTTGATCTTAAGTTCTTAAATTTGACCTTAAGTTCTTAAATTCGATCTTAAGTTCTTAAATTCGATCTTAAGTTCTTAAATTCGATGTTAAGTTCTTAAATTCGATCTTAAGTTCTTAAATTCGATGTTAAGTTCTTAAATTCGATGTTAAGTTCTTAAATTTGACCTTAAGTTCTTAAATTTGACCTTAAGTTCTTAAATTTGACCTTAAGTTCTTAAATTTGATCGTAAGTTCTTAAATTCGATCTTAAGTTCTTAAATTCGATCTTAAGTTCTGAAATTCGATCTTAAGTTCTTAAATTCGATCTTAAGTTCTTAAATTTGACCTTAAGTTCTTAAATTTGACCTTAAGTTCTTAAATTCGACCTTAAGTTCTTAAATTCGATCTTAAGTTCTTAAATTCGATCTTAAGTTCTTAAATTTGACCTTAAGTTCTTAAATTCGACCTTAAGTTCTTAAATTCGACCTTAAGTTCTTAAATTCGATCTTAAGTTCTTAAATTCGATCTTAAGTTTTGAAATTTGACCTTAAGTTCCTTAATTTGACCTTAAGTTCTTAAATTCGATCTTAAGTTCTTAAATTTGACCTTAAGTTCTTAAATTTGACCTTAAGTTCTTAAATTCGACCTTAAATTCTTAAATTTGACCTTAAGTTCTTAAATTCGATCTTAAATTCTTAAATTTGACCTTAAGTTCTTAAATTTGACCTTAAGTTCTTAAATTCGACCTTAAATTCTTAAATTTGACCTTAAGTTCTTAAATTTGACCGTAAGTTCTTAAATTTGATCTTAAGTTCGAACTTAAGTTTGGCCTTAAGCTCGAACTTAAAGTTTGACTTTAAATTATAAAGTCTTTTAAAAAGTTATAAAATTTGACCTTAAGCTATAAAGTAGTCGAGACAAACTTTGACATTAAGTCTGATCTCAACTCCAAACTGATGTCTTAAAACTCGACGCTTAACAGTTTCAAGGCACGTGAATTTGAGAGAAAAAGGCGTCTCCCTAAATCGATGAATTAAAAAATCAGAAAAAAAATGTACAAACCTTACTTTCAAAAAAAAAAAGTGGCCACCTGTGGGACGGATCTGAGAGGGTCGGGAAACAAAGTGGACTTGACAGAGAATGTCTCATATAGATGTGGCGAAACTTGGCTAGAGTCGCAATAGCGAGCGAAACACGCCTATCGCGCATTTCCACGGCATTTCCGTTTAGCCTCTTTTTTTTTTTTTCCGAGGGGAAAATATAAATGCACGGTCGGAATGAATGTATTTTTGCGGCCGAGCGAGGAGACTGGCAAGGTCGTTTGCGAGCGCGCGGGTAAATGAAGCCTGTCCGAAACGCTCGGTAAACAACTCGTTCCTAACCTAACCGCGCGCCGAGACGATTGGCGGGTCAGTTTCTCGTCCGATGAAAGACGAGAAAAAAAAAAAAAAAAATTGCCGGACTGAGAAACGTTAATTTTGACCACAGTTTTTTTGTTTGTTTCTTTAGGTCGAATTTTAAGACATTAGAACTTAATACCAAAGAACTTAATATCGAAGAACTTAATGTCAAAGACCTTAATATCAAAGAACTTAGTATCTAAGACCTTAATATCAAAGACCTTAATATCAAAGAACTTAATATCAAAGAACTTAATATCAAAGAACTTAATATCAAAGAACTTAGTATCAAAGAACTTAGTATCAAAGAACTTAGTATCAAAGAACTTAGTATCAAAGAACTTAATATCAAAGAACTTAATATCAAAGAACTTAGTATCAAAGAACTTAGTACCAAAGAACTTAATATCAAAGAACTTAATATCAAAGAACTTAGTACCAAAGAACTTAGTATCAAAGAACTTAGTATCAACGAACTTAGTATCAAAGAACTTAATATCAAAGAACTTAATATCAAAGACCTTAATATCAAAGAACTTAGTATCTAAGACCTTAACATCAAAGAACTTAGTATCAAAGAACTTAATATCAAAGAACTTAGTATCAAAGAACTTAGTACCAAAGAACTTAATATCAAAGAACTTAATATCAAAGAACTTAGTATCAAAGAACTTCGTATCAAAGAACTTAGTATCAAAGAACTTAATATCAATGAACTTAATATCAATGAACTTAATATCAAAGAACTTAATATCAAAGAACTTAATGTCAAAGAACTTAGTATCAAAGAATTTAGTATCAAAGAACTTAGTATCAAAGAATTTAGTATCAAAGAACTTAGTATCAAAGAACTTAGTATCAAAGAATTTAGTATCAAAGAACTTAGTATCAAAGAACTTAGTATCAAAGAATTTAGTATCAAAGAACTTTGTATCAAAGAACTTAGTATCAAAGAATTTAGTATCAAAGAACTTAGTATCAAAGAACTTAGTATCAAAGAATTTAGTATCAAAGAACTTAGTATCAAAGAACTTAGTATCAAAGAACTTAGTATCAAAGAACTTAGTATCAAAGAACTTAGTATCAAAGAACTTAGTATCAAAGAACTTAGTATCAAAGAACTTAGTATCAAAGAACTTAGTATCAAAGAACTTAGTATCAAAGAACTTAATGTCAAAGTTTCGCTCGAACTTCATTGCGTACTTAAGATCTATTTTAAGTTCGAACTCACGATCGAACCTTAGTTTGATCTTAAGTTTGAACTTGAGTTTGATTTTAATTTTGACCTTAAGTTTGATTTTAAGTTTGATTTTAAGTTTGATTTTAAGTTTGATTTTAAGTTTGATTTTAAGTTTGATTTTAAGTTTGATTTTAAGTTTAATTTTCAGTTTGAATTTAGGTAGATCTTAAGCATACAACGAACTTCGGGCCAAACTTTGATCTTAAGTTTGATCTCAAGAGCGAACTTAAGTTCAAACTAACGTCTTAAAGTTCGAACCCTTTGTATTTTATTCGTTCGTTTTTGTGGCTCGCTTTCACAGTTTTTTGTTTGTTTGTTTCTATTTCATTCGTTCGTTTTCACTGCTCGCTTGGACAGGGTTAAGAAGAAAAAAAAAAAACAAAAACATAGAAAGACCGAAGCGAAGCGAACGGAGAAAAAAAAAGCTGCTAATTCTGTAAAACGGCCTGGAAACTCGGGAATGTTTTTAATTGGCCGGGTATAAAAGAGGGTCGATGCGGAACTACTAAAGGACAAATAAAAATCGTCTCGCGCTATTGTTTTGCGCGACAGAGCTGTTGATTTCTTTTAGTTGTTATTTGCCCTTTCGCGATTATAGTGTAAGGACGAAAATCATGATTTAAAGGCATTAATTAAAACAGGTATTTTTTTTTCTTCTCACCAAAACGAAGTTTCCTCTACGAGGAAGCAAAAAAAAAAAAATATATATATATATATCTGTGTCGGAGAGCACATTGCATAGTCTAAGAGGGTAACAGTTTCAACGGACAAAGTCAAGAAGAAGAAGAAGAAGAAAAAAGAAATTAAAATAAATAATAAATAGCGAGAGCAGGTATCGCTGAAGCGATGCTAAAACTTTCCCTTCGTGGGAACAACTTTTCTCATCAACTCTGCAAAATCCATCGCCAACAAGATTTTCCTCTCCGATCGTTACTATTACGCCTATCACACGATTCCTCTACGGGCGTTCCAAGTTTTTGCCCATAAATTCTTTAGCCTTCAGAGAAATTTGAACCTTCGACGAGGATCGAATCTTTCGCATAATAATAATAATAATAATAATAATAATAATAATAATAATAATAATAATAATAATAATAACAATAATGATAATCCAGTACAGTGGCCGAAAGTGAGAAAGGTCGCGATTTTATGCATCAAGAACGTCTTTTTTGGGATTTAAATGGGAAAATATTGGGCTGGGAGTTAAATAATTTTTGTTTGTTTGCCAATGGCATATTTTTAGGAAATATTTATATTCCTAAAAAATATTTATATTTCCTAAAAAAAAAAAAAATAAATAAATAAATAAATAAAAAAATAAAAAATAATTTCTCATCGCTTGATTTTTGATGTAATTAATGTTTCGCCGAATGTCTCCTCCGAGGCATTTTGCCTCTATCGAGTCTGCACGATAATACGCGCGTGCCTCATCTAAGATCGTTCGAGTCGCGGCGATCGGTTGCGAAGGATGCTGGGCCCTCGGCGCTTCTCGTTCGTCGTTAGAGTCGAGCGAGTGAAGGGCACCTTGTCGAGGACAAGGAGACTACAGTGTACCGAATATTTGAGGCGCTCTACACGAGGTTGGGCGAGTCGCAGCGGCACGGTAGGAGAGAGTGGCGCGATCGGGCGGGGGGGGGGGGGAAGAGAGGGGAAAGCTCGGCTGGATGTCTTCGTTCGCCCGGAGGCTTCTCAGGCTCGTCGCAGCCACGGCGGCCTCGCCAGCGTAGAGACCGTAATACTTGCTATACGTGGCGCGCGCGCGCGCGCGCGCGCTGGTGTCGAGTTGAATAATCGCGCAAACATCGTCGAGGGTTACGCAGAGCGCGCGGGCACGTTGGCGGATTCGGGATTAACGGTTACGAGCGGCCTCGAGCGTAATTCCGGAATAGGCCGGGACGAGTCGCGTGCCGCGGCTAACTGCCGAAGAGTCGCGATGCCAATTCGCCCTCGCTCGGCGAGTTTAATGAACGAGTTTTTTTTTTTTTTTTTTTTTTTTTTTTTTTTTTTTTTTTTTATTGGCGAAATATTAAAAGGTTTTGGGATGACGGAGAGCATTTCGGACTTCTTTCTTTGTACTCGGACTCGAGATTGGTAATTTTCGGACTGGAGGGTGAATTTTTAAAGTCTTTCTTTATGAGGTCATTTATGATATTGTACTTTACGTGTTTACTCGCTTGTTACGGAATATTACAATATTTTCCGTAGTACGTCTTGGGATTTATCGTGGATAAGTTATCGTAGTAATTATAATTTTCTGTTTAACGTTTAATTTCGCGGTTTTTCCATATAAGGTCATTTGTAAAATTTTACTTTTTACATTTACTTACTCGTTCCAATATTCCGTAACACATATCGGGATTTCTTATAGATAAGTAATTACATTAAGTGACAATAGTTTTCACTTTCAAAGTTGAATTTCGCGTTTTTTCCATATAAGGTCATTTGTAAAATTTTACTTTTCACATTTACTCGCACACACAATGCCGCTATTTCCAGCGCGTTATTTCAGAATAACAAAAAAAAAAAAAAACAAAAAAATCTCAAAAAAATAGTAAAGTAAAGAAGAAAAAAAATATTTATTGCTCTCGTCACAGAAATCGAAGGCCTTTCGGTCTCGAGTGAGAACTCAATTCTCGAAGTACATATCGTCCTGCAACTTCGCTCCCCCCCCCCCCCCACATTTATTTTTCAATCGAAACAGATAGGTACACGCTAGTTCGAAACTTTTCTCGCGTCCTTCCCTCGCGCTTCTTTAGATGTTGCATCTATTTTTCGAGATAGCGCGAGTCTCGGGGAAAAAAAAAAAAAAAAAAAACACTGTCTGCTCGTCGAAGCGAGACTCTCGCCGTGCGGCTGTTGGAAAAGTGTCGCTAGCGCTGCTGCTTGTTTTGTCGGGGAGTTAAGGAAAGCAAAGAAGGAAAAAAAAAAAAAAAGGGTTAAAGCAAAGATGCATCGGAAGGTTTGGCGTTAGCGAGAAGCCGTCAGCGAACTTCCGGGAAATTTTTCCCTCGAAGTTGCGGCGAACTTGAAGTGAATTTTTTTATTATTTTTTTTTTATTCTGTTTCTTCGTCGAACGCGAAGCGTTGAAACGACAGCGAGTCCGCCTCGCCGTTATCGGCTTCGCAACATTTTCGCAACATAAATGCATACGCACGTTTTATGCAAGTTTGAAAATTTCACTCCTCAACCGCTTCCGGTTGAGGAGTGACGTATTTATAGTGTGACGTCACTTTCGGTCGAAAAATTCTATTGTTCGATCGGAAATGACTTATTTCCGGTATGAGATGACTTCCGGTCGAAAAAAAAAAAAAATGAGATTCTCAAACCGGAAGTGACGTATTTCCGGTATAAGATCACTTCCGGTTGAAACATTCAATTTCCTGACCGGAAATGACGTATTTCCGGTATGATGTTACTTCCGGTCGGAAAATAAGTTTAGCAAACGGCAGCTGACTTATCTCAGGCGTGACGTCACTTCCGGTTGGAAAATGGGATGTTCAAGCCCGAAGTGGCGTAGTTCCGGTTGAAAAATTCAATTTCCGGACCGGAAAACGACGTATTTCCGGTATGACGTCATTTCCGGTATGACGTCATTTCCGGTATGACGTCATTTCCGGTGTGACGTCATTTCCGGTATGACGTCATTTCCGGTATGACGTCATTTCCGGTATGACGTCATTTCCGGTATGACGTCATTTCCGGTATGACGTCATTTCCGGTATGACGTCACTTCCGGTATAACGTCACTTCCGGTTGGAAAATCCAATTTCCGGACCGGAAATGATGTATTTCCGGTCGGGAAATAAGTTTAGCAAACAGCAACTGACCTATTTCGGGCATGACGTCACATCCGGTTGAAAAATGACCGGAAGTGACGTCTTTCTAGTAAATTTAGGATCTCTAAATTCCATAGTTCGTAGCTAGGGCGCCAAGCGCTCGAGCTACAACTTGCCAGTATATATATATATATATATATATATACACACATATATTTATGTTTGTAAATGTAGTTGGCTCGATTATATTGAATTCATGAGCCGTGTCCAACGGCAGAAGCCGCACGTACGTTTTTTCCCATAACCGCCTGCAGCACTTTTCCATCCTCGTATAACGGCCGTACAACGGCGATCGAACCGTTCTCTTATATTTACGAGGGTGTTCCGCTGTTTCGAAGTTTTACTTATCGCGCTACCGATCGCACAGTGCATCGACTCTGTTCCGACCGAAGAACTTGTTACACCCTTCCTGTTACCGATAAAGATTTCGGGAATTGCTGATGTTCTCTCATTCTTGGCTCTCGCGGGCGAGATTCGCGAAAGAAATCGCACCCAGGACGGGGTCGTGCAAAGTTTTATGGGTATCAAAAAAAAAAAAAAAAAAAAAAAAGAAAGAACAAAAAATTATCGTCCTTGTACGTTTTTTATATATTTTCTTTTAATACGACCACGTTCGATTTATGCCTTCGAAATCGAATTGAGTACTTTGCTCGGTCGGTAACAAAAACTGTAAATCAACTTTCTCACAATCGCGAGGTATTCACGCTCGAAAAAAAAAAAAAAAAAAAAAAAAAAAAAACATTCACGAAATGCAGACACTGTAATATATTAATATTGTATAATTATATTACAATATCTTGTATGATTATATAATAGTATTTTTTTTTTAAATATTTTATAATTTATTTATAAAATATATATATTTTTTTGTATTATATATTTATATTTATTATCTTATATAATCTTATGATTTTTTTTTTTAAATATATTTTTTATAATATATATTCTTATCTATTCTTGCGATAAGATAAGACTATATATATATATATATATATATATATATATATATATTAACGGTATACGTCATACACCATTAATGGACTATATATACCATTCACGAAAAGAATTGATTAGTTTTTTTTTTTACCGACCGTGGTATTTCGAATAAATTCGACTCCACTGCTCGAGTCTCGCGGGCCATCGTGAGTTAACAGCGTATGCAGACATTGCACATGCCAGGGGCATGTTTATAATGCAAGGAGCCGAGCGGTGGTTCGTAGAGGAAGGTACACTTGTTGTGGAGCATAATTGCCGTGACGAGACTCAGATCGGTATGAGCGAAAGTCGTTTATTTTTATTTGTTCCGTATTGCGGGGGGTTTCTTTATACCTCGCCCGTAGTTTATTTCGTAGCACGCTACGGAGTCTCACGATGTCTCCTTTTGTTTCTCTTTACTGTTTTTGCATGTTTCCGGGGCGGGGCGGGGCGGGGGGGGGGGGGAGGGTGGATTTTCATGTGAGATACTATAACGGAGCTAACCGACGTAGACAAGATAATTATAACGTTTTTTTTTGCACCGTTTTTAATTATAACAATAATAACGAGACAAGGTTTTATTATCCGCAGTTGTCCCGATCGTTCGTCTGTCGGTAAAAAAAAAAAAAAAAAAAAAAAAAAATTGTAATTACCTCCCCCTAAGCCAGTCGAGGTAAAATAAGCTTCCACTAGATTCGTTAATGCCGCGACTCGACGCTAATAAACTTTGGGCGTTGAAGTTTTAGTGCCCTCGAAAGAAAACCGATTACAGATTTTCGTTACCGACCGAGTTCGGTTGTAAATAGGAAGTCAATTTCGCATCTTCTCAAGTACATTTACCGACTCAATTTGTTTTATCTTCGTTCCTTCATTCATCACCCAACTATGAGAATCCAATGGCAATGGCAATGGCAATGGCAATGGCAATGGCAATGGCAATGGCAATGGCAATGGCAATGGCAATGGCAATGGCAATGGCAATGGCAATGGCAATGGCAATGGCAATGGCAATGGCAATGGCAATGGCAATGGCAATGGCAATGGCAATGGCAATGGCAATGGCAATGGCAATGGCAATGGCAATGGCAATGGCAATGGCAATGGCAATGGCAATGGCAATGGCAATGGCAATGGCAATGCCAATGCCAATGCCAATGCCAATGCCAATGCCAATGCCAATGCCAATGCCAATGCCAATGCCAATGCCAATGCCAATGCCAATGCCAATGCCAATGCCAATGCCAATGCCAATGCCAATGCCAATGCCAATGCCAATGCCAATGCCAATGCCAATGCCAATGCCAATGCCAATGCCAATGCCAATGCCAATGCCAATGCCAATGCCAATGCCAATGCCAATGCCAATGCCAATGCCAATGCCAATGCCAATGCCAATGCCAATGCCAATGCCAATGCCAATGCCAATGCCAATGCCAATGCCAATGCCAATGCCAATGCCAATGCCAATGCCAATGCCAATGCCAATGCCAATGCCAATGCCAATGCCAATGCCAATGCCAATGCCAATGCCAATGCCAATGCCAATGGCAATGGCAATGGCAATGGCAATGGCAATGGCAATGGCAATGGCAATGGCAATGGCAGTACCAGTACCAGTACCAGTACCAATACCAATTAGCAATACCAATACCAATACCAGTACCAGTACCAGTACCAGTACCAGTACCAGTACCAGTACCAGTACCAATACCAATTAGCAATACCAATACCAATACCAGTACCAGTACCAGTACCAATACCAATTAGCAATACCAATACCAATACCAATTAGCAATAGCAATAGCAATAGCAATAGCAATAGCAATAGCAATAGCAAAATTCTCATCGTTGTTATTGTCATCTTTCTATTATATCATATCTATTATACCATATTTATATGTTCATTATGACTGTTATGTTTGCATCATATCCCTCTTGCCGATGTGGCGATGATCTTTTGCTGTATATATGTGCCTATAAGAGCTTTGGTCCTTCTGTACAATAAATCATTCATTCATCCAATGTGGATATCATGCCAGATGTGGATTAGAACTTCCTTTCGAGCGTACACGTGCGAGAACATCGTGAGGAAAGTTCATTGCAGTTTTCGTTAGCGAGCGAGCACGATGCGGACGGAAAGGATCTCTTTCACCCAGTCTTGACCACAAATGATGATAAGCCGTTCCGTTATCTGGTCTCATTCGTTCAGAGCTCTTTTCGCCCGCAATTGCACGCAGAGCGTGTGACGCTGACGACTTCCGCTGAGGAATCGCGGGCTCGGCGCTAAAGCGTCACGAAGGACCGTGCCTCTTCTTCTGCCGTTCGTCGACGGTACTAACGAGAGTCGGGCGGATGTCTGCCGTTAACAGTCACGAGGCGGCACGCTTCGCGACGCCAAAAGAAACAGCTCTCTGGCTCTGGCCCAAGAGAAAAAAATATCATAATTCTCTTACCTGCGATTTTGGAATCTCCCGAAGGTCACCAGCGATAACATGACGGAGATGTTGATGAAAAAAAAAAAAAAAAAAAAAAAAAAAGTGTCTCTCCAAGGATTACTGATTCACCTGTTCCTCGATATTCCGTTCAGTGGAATAAATTTGTCCGCCCTGGGTGGCGATAAATTAATATCGATCAGGAATGTGCAATGAGGAGCGTGGAATAATACCTCGGAATAAAAGGAGAGTTGAAATCCCACCTAAATACGATTATCACAGATCCGGTGTTGAGTTCTCGTCGAACTTGGCTAAAAAAAAAAAGAAGAAACCAAAATGGAAAAAAAAAAATCTGAGTGATATCCCCCGTTTCTTGTCCCTTGTCGGATCTTCTTGGGGAATGGAATATCGGAAGAACGGATAGAAAAGCTCTCCGGTGGTCGCCGAGAGCTCTCGAGGGTTGGAAATATCCTCGATAAGGAATCATGCCCTTCTCTTTTCCTTCGCTCCTGATCCCCCGACGCTCAGTTTCCCTCACCGCAATCTCGACGAATCGATGCTCTCGACAGGAGCCCTCGAATTTTGGCTTACAGGTTTTGTTACTGACCGAGTAGAATCACCTCGTCTTGATAGAGAAAGCCTGCTGAATCATTTGACGGTGAGCGACGGTTCTCCGTCTATCCGTAAAAACAATCGTGGCGGAGAATTACGGATTACAGTTGTTGGTACCGATCGGGCGGGATATTTACATTTCAACCACTCGTAACTCTACCAGATAACAACTCTACCAGATAACAACTCTACCAGCTAACAACTCTACCACATCACAACTCTACCCCATAACAACTCTACCAGATAACAACTCTACCAGCTAACAACTCTACCAGCTAACAACTCTACCAGATAACAACTCTACCAGATAACAACTCTACCAGATAACAACTGTACCAGATCACAACTCTACCAGATCACAACTTCACCAGACAACAACTCTACCAGAATACAACTTCACCAGATAACAACTCTACCAGATAACAACTCTACCAGATAACAACTCTACCAGCTAACAACTCTACCAGATAACAACTCTACCAGATAACAACTGTACCAGATCACAACTCTACCAGATCACAACTTCACCAGACAACAACTCTACCAGAATACAACTTCACCAGATAACAACTCTACCAGATTACAACTCCACCAGATAACAACTCTACCAGATAACAACTGTACCAGATCACAACTCTACCAGATCACAACTTCACCAGACAACAACTCTACCAGAATACAACTTCACCAGATAACAACTCTACCAGATAACAACTCTACCAGCTAACAACTCTACCAGATAACAACTCTACCAGATAACAACTGTACCAGATCACAACTCTACCAGATCACAACTTCACCAGACAACAACTCTACCAGAATACAACTTCACCAGATAACAACTCTACCAGATTACAACTCCACCAGATAACAACTCTACCAGATAACAACTGTACCAGATCACAACTCTACCAGATCACAACTTCACCAGACAACAACTCTACCAGAATACAACTTCACCAGATAACAACTCTACCAGATTACAACTCCACCAGATCACAACTCTCCCAGATAACAACTCTACCAGATAACAACTGTACCAGATCACAACTCTACCAGATCACAACTTCACCAGACAACAACTCTACCAGAATACAACTTCACCAGATAACAACTCTACCAGATTACAACTCCACCAGATCACAACTCCACCAGATCACAACTCTACCAGATCACAACTCCACCATATCACAATTTCACCAGATAACAACTCTACCAAATAACAACAACTCTACCAGATCACAACTCCACCAGATAATAACTTTAAGAGAAAACAACTCTACTAGAAAATAACTCTACCAGAAAACAACATTGCCAGAAAACAACGCTACTAGAAAACAACTTTGCCAGAAAACAACGCTACTAGAAAACAACTCTACCAGAAAACAACTCTACCGGAAAACGACTCTACCAGAAAGCAACTCTACCAAAAACACAGCTCCAACAACTCTACCAGAAAACATCTCTACCATATTATAACCGGTTCAAGTCTGGTAGAGATTGTTTTTTAAACTGTCTGGTAGAGGTCTAATACGGTAGAGTTGTGAGTGGTAGAGGTGTTAATGTACCGATCGAGCAGCATCATTCGATCTTAAGTGAACGTCTATAGAATTATTTGAAGTTGTGCGATGGCTTTCGTCTTTTCTTCGTAAGAACAATCGTGCCAGATAATGTTGGATTACAATTTTTGTTGCCCACCGAGCAGTGTCACCTTGTCTTGGGAGTGCATTATGCAACCTAATGAAAACACTGTACAGTTGATCCGCAGGGAGGTAAATCGGTATCGGGCTCATAGTCATTCACCCGGGCTTCACGTTTCTCGCCTGTCGGTTAATTAAACTCCCGCTTCTCCAATTACGTCGTTAAATCACGCCTGGAAACATCGAATTAAGGTGTGCGATTATCGCACGAACGAGTACGAAGGTTGGTTGGTTTCGTCTCCTGGAATTTATGCCGCCGACCGTGAGAGAAAGAGATGGGACGGTAGAGGCGAGGGAGGCCGGTGTCACTCCGGTAATTGGAGTAGCGCCGATATCGTCGGCGACCTCGCCGTTAATATAATTGAAAGTTTTCATCGAGCATTGACACCGAGCCGTTTCACAGTTGCGCGCCGATTCTCGTTAATGTCGGACACCTTTGGCCAATTATCTGCAACTCCAATTATCTGCAAACGCAACGGACTTTCAATATGATCCAAACTAAATCGAATTCTATTGGTTTGCAGCATCGTTCTTCCGTTCGTAACGGAAGCCACTTACGACTTGAAAGTTAATCGCACACTTTGGCTACACGCAGAGAAAAATGTGATAGTTTTGCTTCGGCTATTCTTAGTTTATCCACAAGAAAGCCGAAGTCTACGACAATTCCTTCAGGAGATTTGTGGAATTTGACCCTAAATTCCGTCGTTTTAGGTCACGTGATCAAGACTCGGTTTGTAACAAATCGATTTTCCTATTTTCACTGCTGCTACTAATGATTCGAACAAAAAGAAATTAAGTTTTCATGAAACTGTGTATAGGACGACCTATTTTACATTTGGCCAAAATATGAATATGGCGGATGAATTAGAGAAACTGCTTTTTTACCGACTGAGTCTGCATAACATGTCCTTAACCCTGGAGATCCTTGTCACTGTGTTCTCTGTCTTCATAAGAGTGCGTGACGACTTTGGGAACTGACGATGCTCATGCACGACCTTTATCCCGCGATGCCTCGTTACATCGTCCGTTTGCTGAGCTCGACGCAACTTCGCCAATCGGCGCACCAGTGGGTACTGCTATATGTTGCACAGCGCATATAGCATGCATATGTCACGATACATCCACATGGAGACGTGAGACAGACGAGTCGGAAGACTGAGAGACTGGGAGATCGATAACTCATGTGCGTGATACGATATCGAGTTTCCGTTCAGTTCGATAGGTATGGAAGGACGTAAATGTGTATGTGGAGACACAACTTGTACGTTGTACGATGTATAGGTCGGAGAGTCACGAGTACGTGGTACATGCACCGTGGATGTGTTCGACGGAGAGAGGGTGATAGTATGTCGAACCTAAGTGTGAGTGATCGTAGTTGAGAATGGCTCACATCAGAAAGCGGAAGTAGCTGGCGAAGCGCGGCTTTAAAGGTGAACAGCCACTTCGACCTCGGGTCTCAATTCCCAACGTCACAGATAGCGGCGAAATCGTTCTCTACGGTCTGGTGATAAATGGAACGAGAAAATTGGCGGGAATTGGTCCTCGGAGCGTGTGCAATCTTGTCGTTAACGTCCAGCAATAGTGGTATGTAATGTGATGAAAATTTCGCGGTGTTTTGGATTCGGAGAATTTGACGAAAAACTGAACACCGTCTCAAGTTGAAAGTTAGGTTCGTAACTGAGTTCGCAGTCGAGATTAAACTAAAACTTACGGGGTACTGGGTGTGATCGTGGCGGAAACTTTACATCGCTACCTCAGGGTCGGATGACGTCCTGCAAAAGGCCTCTCGCAGGGTTTTGTCAGGGGTTTCATGAACATCGCCAAGATTTCCATCAGGGATCGTTTCGCCATTGGGTTGTTTTCTGTCCTATGGAACATCCCGGTTCCATGGACGAGAACGACCCCCATTGTGTACTGAGCAGGATTGGGTAGGGAGAGATTGTCGCGCAGAGTTTAGATCCACCGCAGGACGTCCACGAGGAAAAGCTTCGTGCGATGTCCAGCTGATAGTTAAGGGCTGCTAATGGAAGGATTTTGAACACCGTCGGGACACTTGATCCTCCGGCAGAACCGGCAATTAACCTCGTTATCACGTTCGCCTGGCTCTACTCCTAATCCAATGCGCGTTTACGTGCATCCCTTGCCGGTTACATGTTCCCACAATACTCCTACAACTGCCAACAGTTTGCTCTCCGTTTAACTCTAACGCACGTTTAACCGGGTCTCATTCCGCGCTGACGCTTCCAATATCCAGTTTTGCACTATCGGCTGTGCTTGCGTTATGATTTTGTATCTCGTCACACGGTGTTCTTACTTATCTATCACTACCTATCTATCGTAGGAACTCATTATGGCACATAGTCCAGATGATGCAAAGCAAATATCGTAGCTAGAGAAAACAAATTAATAGCTTATGACGTTCACTTCTGATACATTGTTTGAAAAAGTCATCTTTGAATCCGTAATGCGCTTATTGATGTCCAGTGGTGCGTAAGTTTGGTATCCAATTGCGGGAAATCCACGGACCCTGCTATAGGTTTGAACTCTGACGGGTGGGGTGGTTTTCCACAACGAAGACAATGGATCGGAGAACAGGCATTGTGAATTGGGGCGAACGGGGGGCGAGCTTTGCCAATCGAATAGCCAATGAGAGCGCAATATCTGAGTCTGGCAGGTCGAATCCGTACGATGCTCAGTGGATCGAGCTTCGGCTGTATGGAGGCGAGGTAGAAATAAGTATTATCGGTCGGACATGCTTGGTTTCCCATTAAATTTAACCCGTTCTTGATGCTCGAATGACGTTTTCGTAAATTGCATTATGCACAAGTACACAAACATTGACGAATCACTTTGGTTACGTAAAATAAACAATTCTACAGCGAATAAAGAAGATCCCTTGTAATTTCCTACGAAGGTAACTTCGATGAGAGCAGTTTCTGTTACTTAACTCCAAGGTAACATATGATCCGACCAGGAAACCACAATCGTCCGAGGTTTCGCTCTCATTTCTACCTCCATTTCCCCGTTTATCAATCGAATCACTGTGAAACGTATAGATTCTACCTGCCAGAGTCAGATATCGTGTTCTCATTGGTTATTCGATCGGCGAAGCTCAACCGGCTCGCCCTACTTCCCGTTGACTGTTTCTCGATCCGTTGTCTCAGTTTCCGACAAAATCAATGTAGATCACGGGCCTAATGGTAGAGTCGTTGTTATCAACTTCGCCACGGTGTTACGTCCAGACCGGCGGATTGTGAGTTCGCTCGGCAGAACCATAAATGAATGGTCTCGCTTTCGGGTCAAGGCGTTAGCCCTTTACCCAGGGACGGAGACTTCGCCGTACTGCCGTAGATTTATTTTAAAAGGAATGACGTTCGGAGGTATTGAGCCTCCGAGAGATTATCAGAAGGCCGGAAATGCATGTACAATGATATTAAACGTTTTGGTTTTTAAACTTACTCAGTATTTAATAAGGCACGATGTTGAGATGGTTACAGGTTTTACAAGCAAAGTGTATGAGAGCCAACTTGCTCATTAAAATTCGTCGGACTTTGCCTCGCAGGGCTAATGATTTCGCAGCAGAGCCTTGCTCGCTCTGAGTAGATTTCGGTGATGCAGCAGCTTCGTTGTTCGTAGGATAACTGCCTGATTTGGGAAACTGTGGCCTATTTATACTAGGTCTACTCCTGTGCGTATTGATGCTAGAGGGGGCTAACAATATTAAACTTGGACAGAAGATAGGTTCTAAATGTGTGGAAGGAGGAAAAGGTGCTTGAGATCGGAGTGGGGAGTCGATGCTCCTTGGGTGACAAAGAAAGCGATATTCGATATTCGGAGAATCGAAATTTATAGTACCAATAGAGTCTTTAACAGATGTGAAGAGAGTGACGTTGACATTATAATGTAGAGCGATTTGTAAAGGTAAATATATTCGAGTCTTGGGTGTGACAGATTTTACTGTTGACTTTAATTAGTGTATCGAGAACTCAGACGAAGGAGCAAGAGAGAGCGGCAGACAGGGCGAGATGGTTTTTAGGCTCTAGTCGAAGGAAATACGTTTGGGTGAGTTTACTGCCTTTTGAAGTGGAGTGTGAAAGAATTTATGTACGAGCGGTGACAGAAAAACGGGGAAAAAACCTGACTCGGAAGAAGTCATAAATTCCTACTGACATGGGTCGGTACGACAGAGCGCAGTAGGGTAGTGAGAGAGATAGCGAGATGGTAGGCCTGACCCTAGCCTACCTACGCTGAGGCAGAACTAATACAATATAGAATATGCGTTTAAATAGTTATATTATTTGTTATTAAAAGTTACGTAGGACGTAACAACGGTAACGTTCGGTCAGTTTCATTGAACCACCCCAAAGGTGTTGTTTTTTTTTTCCCCTCCCAATACCTTGCGCCTGATTTTCAATTAAGCAAATGCCGAGGGTCAGAAAATCCGACCTTTTCGCTGACAATCAACCAGTTAGATGGCTTTGAAACTTCCCAGTTTGCTAATTATCTCGAGCCTTTCATTAGCTGCGAATGGATAGGATTAATTGGGATCCAATCAGTTGGGGGGGGGGGGGGTGATGAAGCTCGCAGTGTATCTCGTCGAGCTCGGAAAATCGTTGCGACGCTTCGGTAACTTTGGGGAGGCACGAAAATTATATGATATAGGATAAGAGTGATGAATATGGCCCAGTACGTTTGTCACCCGAAGCAATGATGCACATACCGGGCCGTATTAACCGGTATCACGATATCCCGTGCGGCTTTAGTTGCCCGCGTGTATTCTATGATTTTCCCAGCCACAAAGCAATGACGGTGCAGTTGATGTTACAGGATGTCCATGAATTCCTTTGTCTCCTGTGTATGTCATTATTGGCGATGGAACGGTGGATCACAGGAGCGCTTGACGCAACTATGTTGGTGACTGGATCACGTATGTCCTCAGCGTAAGCTATATATGTCGCGGAGGGTGGATGAAAACGCCTCGGGACTTTACGACACAGAGGCGCACGTTGATACCCCGAGAGGAGCCACTCGAGCCTGACGTGAGATATTCACGCTTCGAATCGTTGTCAACTACACGACTGGTTCCGTCTACATATAGAGTCACGTGCTATAATACTAAAGGGAAGACACAAGGAGAACGCGTCATATGTGTCAATGACCGAAGTTCTCACGATTCTGTTTGTACCAAGTTTCGTACAAATGGAAACTCCCTTGGGGGATGAATTCAACGACTCCGAATGAGCAGACGAATTGGCATCTTGGGGGAAAAAAAAAATTGGTTTTACGAGTTTGCCGTGGAAGGACACCAATGTAGAGACACCGGAAAGGATCAGAACGTCATGTTGGACATTGAATAGTAGACGCTACCAGGAAAACTTAATACTACAAGGAAAACGTACCGGTCACGGCAACGACAGTTTCCAAAGTGGAGCCAACAGAACTCTAGTGGAAACATTGTTTCTCGAGATTACGAGTTTTAGCAAGCAATTCGACTGGAATTACTTGGTCCAATTTGGTCAACTTGGTACACCCACTCAAACAAGAAGACCTCTTGCAATCCCTACAGATGGCGGCCGAGAGCCAGAAACTACCTTATTGCCCCTAACTCTATGGGTCTTATTAAAGAATATTATTCTTCTGGTGCATTGTAGATCAAACAAGGAAACAGTTTCAAACAATCTCTAGAACCTGGAGTTTCTAACAGTGATGGACGTCACCTAATTCTCTCGACTTATCGTGACGATTCATAGAAAAGCAAAAGAAGGAAATCACTTCCGAATGCACCGAAAGTCCAGTGCAGCGAGTTCTTATCGTCTGTGGGAACTCGCTGCTACTGTGGAAAAAGAAACGAATGACACAAGAGTCGATCGATCCTTGGATCGGGACAGATTGAATTGAAATTTCTTTCGCAAAGTTCTCCCGCCCGTGACAGAGATTGATAAAGATATTTCGTTACTTCGCTACCGGCGTTAAAGCCCACGATCGCGCAAGGTCCGTTCCGGTCCGATCGGTCGCCAGCGTCGTTCGATTAATAATAACTGTCGGATCGGGTGTCGAACGGCGTAATCGATAATTCCTTTGTGACTGGAGTATCCCCCGTGGAGGGTTTGACGCGCAGGTGCCGGATCGGTGTTTGCGAGAATGACCGAATCGCCCACGAAGCTTTCCACCCTGGTCGAATCAAGTATGTACACATGGATTTGCACAAACTCTAGCCATAGAGAGGTTTCCGGCACTGGTGGTACTTCCGTATCCGGTTTTCGCACCCGACGAGCCGTAACGTAATCCTCGTCATCCTTTCCCCCCTTGTGCACTACGTATACACCGCTAGACACGTCTCCATATGATCAAGTGCTGTACTCTCTGTAGTGGAGAACCTGTATATGCACTCACGAATTCATGATCCTCGATACTCCAAATGCAACGATATTCCGGACGAAATTGCTCTCCGGTATTCGAAAATACACATGATGAAATCCGATATTACAATATGGCAATGTTGGGCAGTTGGATTTGGAGGAAATGGAATGGTGTTGTTACATCTTGGGGTGCCTCTTCAGGAAGATGTTACTACTGAAATTCCTTGGTAGCGCTACATCTGACCCTGACAACGCCCAGATAGGGCGCATGTTTTTGAAGACGGCTACGTCTTAGCTACAAAGGAACTGTCACAACTTACCATGAGGCTGTGAAAAGTACCCTCTTCTTCTTTGGTGACCATTGGCGTCATCGGTGAATGCCACCGAGTTACATGTCACTTTGTACCAGATCTTTTTCCTCATGTGCTCGAAGAATACAATTGGTTCCAGCTGGCCTTAGATAGGGTTCAATGATCCTTCGCTGGTGAGAGCGGGGTTTTGCCAAGACCATCTTCCTCGTCAGTGTCCTCAACGGAAAGTAGAAGGAAGTTTGTTGCGTTTGCTCTTAATGGGCGAGTGACCTTCGGGTCGAGCATAGAAGGACGGTTTCGTGCCAGATTTCTCATACATTAAATGGATAAGATAGGATCTCAGATAGGGCCCATGGTTTTGAAGACAGCTACGTCTTAGCTACAAATGAACTGTCACAACTTACCACAAGTCTGTGAAAAGTGCCCTCCTCTTCTTTGGTGACCATTGGCGTCATCGGTGAATGCTACCGAGTTACATGTCACTTTGTACCAGATCTTTCTCCCCTTGTGCTCGAAGCTCCAACTGTTTCCAGCTGGTCTGAACGGAACTAATGATACATTCAAACCGTTATAGGTGTATCATACAATTAGCTAACCGTAATAACAATATGATATAAAAAGCCACTTCGGGCGCCAGTTTGCGAGCGATGAATGCGTTAAGTGCCAATATTCTCAATAGTATCTCGTTCGCCAATCTCCCATCGAAAAGTTTAATTACAACCGATAACTCGGGATAACGGAAACCGCTAAGGTGTGTTAACGAGCGTGGTTCGGCTAACCTCTGGGAACTTCCAAGTTTTCGTAGCGCGCCTATAGCGAGCGAAGCACTTTAGCTGTACCAATATTATACCTACCTACGTACAGAGCAATGGCAGTGTGTCTCGGAAAAGGGGAGATGGGGGGGAAACTGTGCGAAGCCACTGTGGCTTTCGAGAGACGATCTTTCGGATGGCTGACTAACGTTGGCAATTATTTGAGAGAGCTCCGGGGTTTCTGCTCGCACATTGGATCCATTAGTTTCTACCGGTTCCCTCCTTGGCGGTTTCCGTTGAGAGGATAGTGGCACGCTTTGACGGAGTCAGATATAGAGGAGCCCAACCCTCCACCCCGCTTCTCGCCCACTGGTTTGCATGGGCCCAGTCCAGCTCAGACGGAATAATCTCTCCTTCTCTCCGACTCGGCGTAGACGACAAACTATTCGGACTGGTGTATTTGCCTTTCGCTACCCCAACCCGATTGGCCCGCTCGGCGGCCATTCAAGGGAATCCGGCACCGGCAATATCACTCACGGTTAGTGCGGATACTGCAATATTGCACAATCGTAACACTTGGGGAAATAATTTCGAGTAGACTGTCAATGAACTCCTCGATGCTTTACGATCGGTAATCATTGTTCTTCTCATTTCCGGTTGAGGCAAACTTTATTAGCCTTTTCTTGGAAACTACACTGAGGACGTCTTCGTGCCAACGAAACACCCTTGGAAACGAGACCTTCGGTCGTAAATTGACTTGTCTGACATGCATGCATGCTGCCGCAAACTGCCGCAAACTGTCCATTGCAATGGACAGTTTGCGGCGGTACATCAGATGGTCAAAGATGGATAGATCATGGATAGATCAAGGATCGAGAACAACTCGCCTGATGTAGGCGGTCGTTTGTGTGCAGTTGTCCAGTGTTCAGTCGTCAGTGTCCTCACTGTCTTCGATGTGAAGTTGATTTGGTGTGCCTATTTGTGGTCACATATTTGTGCGCTCACATTCACGGTGGCCTTTGGGTCAAGTCTGCTTCGTGTCGATTGTTTCCGTGTCCATCTGATAAGCTGGCCAGTTTTAGGGTCGTAGGAAACCTTTCTTAGTTCATTGGAACGCACCTTACCGACATCTTCGCGCCAACTTCCTCTGGACAAATGACGGAACCCAAAACGCCCCAAATGAAAATGCCTTGGAAACACAGTAATCGTAAATTAACGCGGTAAACGACATTGGGCTCAAAGGGAACTGCACTATTGCGAAGTTGGAAATGAAAATACAAACCCATTGCCTTCGTTCTGTGAGTGGCTGCGCTGGGGTTGACGAAACGGGGACCTTAACGTGGTTACGATTTTAGTCCAGAATTTCCCTGAGGCTGCGGTGAGCTGTACAGTGAAGTTAGGAGTCGTTGGGGTGAGCCGGGTCTCGGTGAAATATTCGAGGTATGGCAGTGCGGTTGCGTGACTCGATATAGCAGATTCAACGAGCCGTAAAGACGAGGACGACGGCGTTACCGGAGCCGTTCGAGAATACCTCTAACGACCAGGAGACACCGCCGTCATCATTGCCCGGACCTTGCGCCGTGGCCACTGAGAAAGTCCACCACCGGGGGAGAAATAATACGATAGTTCGTAACCGTGGCGCCTCTCTCTCTCTCTCTCTCTCTCTCTCTGGCGAAATTACCGCGGTGAATCAGGCGGGCACCGCCGGCCGCAGAGCCTCCTACCGGTCCGTAATTTCAACTGTTTTACTTGATAGGCCAATTCATTCGTTGTAATTACATTTATTACGCTGGTAGTAACGGACGGGAGAATGGCATCGAGAAATCGTATTCCGAAAGTCAGAAACCAAACATTAATACCGATAAACAATAATTAAAAACGGAAACCAAAAGATTATGAATTCATTGACAATATGCCGGATGGGATGATTTTTTGAACACAGCATGACATAAGGTAGATTGTTGTAAGTACGTAGATATAGTTTTGTAGACTTTGGCATTCGATGGGGGCGTGTTTGGCGGCTCGAAACGCATGAATCTTGCGCATTTACCTAAAACCAAGTGTTTTTCATCTTATAATACGAGCTGGAACGCCTACAGCGAAAGCAAAACTCAAATGTTCGATTTCGATGTAAAGCGACTTTGCATTCGATGGGGACTTGTTTGGTTGCTTGAAACGCATGAATCTTGTGCATTTACCTAAAACCAAGTGTTTTTCATCTTACAATACGAGCTGGAACGCCTACAGCGAAAGCAAAACTCAAATGTTCGATTTCGATGTAAAGCGACTTTGCATTCGATGCGGCTTGTCTGGCGGCTCGAAACGCATGAATCTTGCGCATTTACCTAAAACCAAGTGTTTTTCATCTTATAATACGAGCTGGAACGCCTACAGCAAAGGCAAAACTCAAATGTTCGATTTCGATTATAAAGCTACTTTGCGTTCGATGGGCGCTTGTCTGGCGGCTCGAAACGCATGAATCTTGCATATTTACGTAAAATTGCCAATTGGCCATTCATCTGAGTCCTCCAACCATACGAATTATCCAGTTATTTTTAAATGATTAAAAAAAAAAAAAAAAATCTTTTTAAAAATTATTATTGATTGCGATTTGATGACTTCCGATGGTTGATCTGGCGTTTCGTCGCGTCAACCTGATTAATGTGCTCTGACTTGGAAATTAAACGAAGCCGCGGAACGTTTAACCGGCGCACATTAGCCTGTCGGATTCGATCGATTTACTCGGATAACTTCAAATGTGCTCATGTTAATTGATTCGTATAATTGGTTCTGCGCGTCTATCGTGTTAACCCTCTTTTCCACTCCTCCCGGTGTACCTCGGCTCGCGTAGTGAACTCCGTTTCTCGTTAGCGAGGAAATTGGAGAACGTGGTATGTGTGCTATATAGCCGCCACCACCTCTCCCCCCCCCCCAAACGGATCGTCTCCACCACCCCGCAGAGACTGACTTGCCTTGATGATGTGGCTTTGGCCACCTCGCCTCGCCTCCGCTACTGAGCCCCTGTGCACTTCGCTTCTTCGTTTATTCGAACGAGCTCGGCAGCCCTATATTCTCACGGGGTTGCGAAAGTAGGAAAGAGCGGTTGGGACTCGTGGTTTTCGACGTTCGTGATGTCGCACAGTAGAGGCGCCAAGTGTTTCCGTTGCCACGGTACACCTCCGGTTGTTCTCTCTCGTTTGATCGGTGTCGTAGGTACAGTTTTGCTACAATTGTAGCTATTGTTATGCAATGCAACCTGAATTCGATGAATCCGAGCGGATTACGTGGATCATGGATAGATCATGTATCATGGATGGTAGATAGATGATGGACAGATGATTGAACAGATGATGGACAGATGATGGACAGATGATGGACAGATCATGGATAGATGATGGATCACGGCTCATTTATAAACAGATCATTTTATCATGTCTTAGGATAAATCGTCTAAGGACCAAGCAATACCAAACCGTTACATCAAGTGTTCAAGATCTTGCAGGAGACGAACCTTGAAGGTCTGAATCCAGCAGGCCCCAGTGGCGAATAAGGACAGTACGGTATGAATTGCTATGAAAGTAGTCACGGAATTCGTCGATGCGTGCAGGAAGAGATTGAGCGTAGGGATGGCAGAGTCGGAGATCTCCCAGAGGGGTTGAAGCAGGTGCGCCAGAGGGTAGTCAGCGGTTGTTGTCTTGGTTGTAGTTGGCCGTAATCCCAGCGGAGGATCTGACGGCATTACCAGGACGGATGACACAGCGTTCTCGAGCTTATGAATGATGGATCATGGCTAGGTCATGGATCATGTATGGACCATGGATAGATCATGGATGACTCATAGGCCACTAACAAGTTGCTGTGGCTCGGGCGCTTTGCGCCCTCCTTTGGTCTATGGAATTCCAAAATCGGAAATGTAGATTTACGGAAGTGACACATTGCCGCTTGTAATCGTCGCGAATAAAACATTGCTTTTTCCTTCTTCTGTTCACAGATTTCCAGTGTCCCAAGCCGCGCGTCAGAATCTGGACGACGCTTCGGTAAGTCTCTCAATTGTTTCCCTATTCGATCCTTAAAGAACCTGCGGCGAATTGTAATTTCATATAAGTACAATCACAGAAACACGTCCATAGTCCGATGCAATAACATGATATATAACTAATTAAAACAACAAACATTACCTAACATATGTTCACAAGTTTTTACCAGGCACCGCAAAAATAGATGTGGCATTAGGACAAAAGTGCCCTCGCCGCTTAAGCTGCCAACCACTGCGCCCCCGATTGCATATCTCCACACCCGACCCAAACCACATGGAATCGCGAAACAGGAAAGACTCCAGTTGGTCCCCCTGTGCACTTTACTTAAGTGCATATCTATAATTTACGTGGTCCAATGGGATTTCGGCGTCGTCTGAAAGGACTTCCACTCACTCCCCCCCCCCCCTCCGCCTCCTTCGCCTCTCGACCGTCCGGAAACTAAAGATGAAGGTGGAATAAAAGTTTTCTACATCAGCAGCATCTTCTTCATGCCGGCCACTCGTTTTTTTCCCTTTCCTCATCTTTCTTTTATTTCTATGCCCCGCACTGCGTCCACGCGATATCGCTTTATACCGTCGCATCCGTATAAGGGTGCCAGTCACGCTTTTCTCACCCACTCCTTTCTCCCCTTCCGCCCCTTCGAGTAGTCTCTTCCCTCGGCCAAACCCCAACGTCCTTCGGCTTACAGCCTTCCGAGACACCCTCCGTTCCGGCTTTCGCCACGTTTTCTCGACTCTTTACCCCATTTCGCCCTCTTCTTTGCTTTGGCAACAGGGAAACTCCCCACCCGTCCCTCCGTCACCCTCTTTCCTCGGACGGCGCTTCCCACTGCTTTTTTCGTGAAAGCTCTAGGCTCAACTGTTGCTCTTTGCACAGCTGGATTCCCTCAGTGCGCTGCGAGGCGGAGACAAAAAAGACACGGCCGCCAGTGATCTATACATCTTTAGGGACTTTCACGGCATTCGATTTATCGGAACATTGTATGGTGGGGTGATTGTTTGAATGCGTGTAAATATGTGATGAACTCTGGTTGGTAAACGACAGGTCAACCTACTGGTCCCCGAAGAACTTCTTTGACTTTCCTAGTTCCCTTCCGTCATATGCGTTGGACTCCAACTAATGCACATGTGCGTTATAGAGGGGTCAGCAATCCGGCTTCAATTGAGCGCATATGACGTGAAGTCGCTTTCCTATGCCTTGTCCAGTCGGTCCAGTACCAAACTCTATACCTTCCACTTTGACTTTCCTAGTTCCCTTCCGTCATATGCGTTGGACTCCAACTAATGCACATGTGCGTTATAGAGGGGTCAGCAATCCGGCTTCCATCGAGCGCATATGACGTGAAGTCGCTTTTCAACGCCTTGTCCAGTCGGTCCAGTACCAAACTCTATACCTTCCACTTTGACTTTCCTAGTTCCCTTCCGTCATATGCGTTGGATTCCAACTAATGCACATGTGCGTTATAGAGGGGTCAGCAATCCGGCTTCAATTGAGCGCATATGACATGAAGTCGCTTTCCTACGCCTTGTCCAGTCGGTCCAGTACCAAACTCTATACCTTCCACTTTGACTTTCCTAGTTCCCTTTCGTCATATGCGTTGGACTCCAACTAATGCACATGTGCGTTATAGAGGGGTCAGCAATCCGGCTTCCATCGAGTGCATATGACGTGAAGTCGCTTTTCTACGCCTTGTCCAGTCGGTCCAGTACCAAACTCTATACCTTCCACTTTGACTTTCCTAGTTCCCTTTCGTCATATGCGTTGGGCTCCAACTAATGCACATGTGCGTTATAGAGGGGTCAGCAATCCGGCTTCCATCGAGTGCATATGACGTGAAGTCGCTTTTCTACGCCTTGTCCAGTCGGTCCAGTACCAAACTCTATACCTTCCACTTTGACTTTCCTAGTTCCCTTCCGTCATATGCGTTGGACTCCAACTAATGCACATGTGCGTTATAGAGGGGTCAGCAATCCGGCTTCCATCGAGTGCATATGACGTGAAGTCGCTTTTCTACGCCTTGTCCAGTCGGTCCAGTACCAAACTCTATACCTTCCACTTTGACTTTCCTAGTTCCCTTCCGTCATATGCGTTGGATTACAACTAATGGACATGTGCGTTACTGAGAGTTCAGAACCCCAGAATGGAATCTCGTTGTAAATTTATGTTATCGGGCGCGATCCCGACGATTTTTTTTTTCGGAATCGACCACCGAACTTCACGCTTGTTGGAGTCTGAAAATTCGAAAATTTAAAACCTGTCTCATTCGTCAGAAATGTCATGTCTTACTCGTAGTCATACCGAGCATTAACGACGGCGTTAATTCCAATTATCGCGAACACAACTCTCGACTCTCATCCTCGTCTTCCACCTCGAGGCTGAATTGTTCCGTAAGACACGTGGAAACTGGGACGGTGATTCGAGTCTGCGTAACGAGACCGTTTCGGGATATCTATGACTCCCCGGTGCGCCGTGCCTGGGATAGCTCGGTCGTACATTCGCGGTCTTGGATCGTAATGCTCTCCGTCGGTAATCCAGAGTTCTACTTGAAACATCGCACATCCGTACGGCGTCCCACGAAATTAAAACAATCGTCTCGATAACTCCAAATCCAGGATGACAAAAAAAAAAAAAAATAGGAAATAGTGGAGCGTATAATGAAAAATTTTGCATTCCTATTAAATATTGCATTATTGAGTTAATCAAACACTCCCAGCGAGTTGAAATTGCACCGAAACTTGATTCATTCTTCAAAAATGATTGTTATTAACATTGATATTATATGCATTGTTATTATTGCATTATGAAGTTGATCGAATACTCGGAGCGAGTGAAAATTAGCCGACATTCAAATTAACTTTTCAAAAATTAACATTATTATTATGGATATTAAGAGTATCATCGCTCGATATTATCATGTTACACATTATCAGAGTCAGAGCTTCTGTCCACAACATTAACGCCCGAAGCCCTGTAATATTGATCGAATTCGCCAGTGTACCTCCGCATTTGGAGCAATAATTTAACGAAAATCAAACCTCATCTTCATTGCGCGATTCGCTTCGTTCGTTTGTTTAGTCAGGTATTTTTTAATTTATTTTATTTTATTTTATTTTTTTTCAACGCGCTTTGCGGACTTGCTTTTGCGTGATCGATTGAGCCATGTTTGCCAGTTTATTGGAAATTCCCTCGAAAAGATTGGCGCGATATATATGCGCATTTGTATGTATACAGCACGATGGAAGCAGCTGCGTATCGCCGAGGCAGAATCGTAATCCGATTTCCATGCATTTTATATTTCTTTCCAATCCTGTTTCGCAAAAGGAAGAGGAAGAATAAAAAAAAAAAATTGTTCTCGCCTATAAACACTCCCAGAAGAATCATGTTAAATCAGCGAATCCATCCGATATCGGGAAACTATTCGGTGCCGTAGGAAACAACTTTTGCCCTGTGCCGGTCTCCTCCCTGGGCCGTCTCGCGCATTGTTGTTCCGTTTTTATTGTTCCGGTCGGGCCGGAAGGAGAACGGAAACATAATGGAAGCACGTAGGATCGGGTTCATCGATGCGTTTCAGTACCGCCGCTGGCCGTAAATACGACTCGGAGCGGACGGGTCAAATCCGCGGCGTTAAGAAGCTTCGGGCGCTGTCGTTCGTGCGGTATCAAAAGCTCTACTCCACGGTAGAGGTGAAGAATTATTGTTATTAATAGTGATAAAGAAGTGAATTGGTTTCCAATCTTTACCGTTGGAATTGACCCTAAGCAATACGGCGGGTTGGGGAAAAAACGTGGCGCTACTGTAGCGCCTAGTAGGATGTGACCTGGAAACTAAGTCACATCTTGTTCCTCCATTCGGAAAGACGAGAAGTCGAAAAAATTCCCGGTTACAAAATGGATTTTTGTTTATTCTCAACCTTACCTGCGGAATGGACCTTGACCGATGCTGGGTTGTGGGGGCAAAGAGCGGGGATTGAGTGCGTGGCTTGGAAACTAAGTCACATCACGTTTCTCCATCCAGAAACGCAAGAACTTGAACAATTCTTGGTTACAAAATGGATTTTCATTCGATAACTTCCAATCTTACCTGCGGAATTGACCCTAAGTAATGCTGCGATGTGGAGTCAAAGCCACTGTAGCGCCTAGGAACGGGGATGCAGCATGTGACTCAGAAACTAAGTCACATCTCGTTTCTCCATCCAGAAACGCGATAGCTCGAAAAATTCTTGGTTACAAAATGGATTTTCATTCCATAACTTCCAACTTGACCTGTAGAATTGACCACAAGCAATGCCGCGGTGTGGGGTCAAAGCCACTGTAGCGCCTAGAAGCGGGGATGGAGCATGTGACTCAGAAATTAAGTCACATCTCGCTTCTCCATCCAGAAACGCGATAGCTCAAAAAATTCTTGGTTACAAAATGGATTTTCATTCCATATCTTCCGACCTTACCTGTGGAGTTGACCCTAAGTAATGCTGCGGTGGAGTGGCAAAGCCACTGTAGCGCCTAGAAGGGGGGATGGAGCATGTGACTCAGAAACTAAGTCACATCACGTTTCTCCATCCAGAAACGCAAGAACTCGAACAATTCTTGGTTATAAAATGGATCTTTATTCCATAACTTCCAACCTGACCTGTAGAATTGACCCTAAGTAATGCCGCGGTTTGGGTTCAAAGCCACTGCAGCGCCTAGAAGCGGGGATAGAGCGCGTGGCCCGGAAACTAAGTCACATTCCGTTTCTCCATCTAGAAACTCGAGAACTCTAAAAATCCTTGGTTACAAAATGGATTTCAATTGATTTTGAACCTCACCTGCTGCATCGACCCTAAGCGACGCCGGATTGAGGGGCAAAGTGGCGCCACTGTAGCGCCTAGGAGCGTGGATAGAGAGTGTGACTAGGAAACTAAGTCACACCTCGTTTCTCCTATCAGAAAGGCGAGAAGCCAAAAAGTCCTCGGTTACAAAATGGATTTTCAAGTGGAAAGACAGTATTACAAAGGCCAGAACGCCTCCGGCGACGAGCGGACCGGACAAAAGCCTCGGAACAGCTGACCCGTAATCCGCGGAGCCTCGGCAGAATGACTAGGAGGATTGCCGACAGTGAAAGTAGGAGTGGACCAGATTACTCGGCTGAATCACATTGTCCGTACGGATTCCCCGCAGAGATCCGCTATAACTTGTGGAGCGAGCTCTCGATTCACTGGACGGGATCGGAGAAAGGTACGAGTAACCGAGCGTGGCGCAAATGCCAAGATGCGCACACCGATAGCGGACGAGTCGTGACGGGGCGCCGAGTAACCGATCGAACGTAGGAACCTGAATGAAAATTGAATGAAAAATAAAAAACGGATAAAGAAAAAAAGATCATGCGAACATTGCCGACATCCCAAAAACCAAAACTTCCAAACCGTGATCAGCTTTGATCCCCTTGCCGGTGCAAATGTATGGCGAATGGAAAGGTAGAGTCTCGTACGACCGGGTGAATTCCCAGGTGGCTCTTATGCGCATGCGCTGAATTCTCGGTAGGGGAACCGTGAGAATCCGGCGAGCCGCGCCAGCTTCTTCGGGATTCTGATGGAAACTCATGGATTGCACACCCTCGCCTTTGGTGCTCGCTGCAAATGATAATCCCAACTGGCAGTAACGGCAGAGATAGAGGAGGCAATCGGATAGAGAAAGTCATGTATCTCTCGCGGTTGGCTGCGGGAGAGCTACGGAGAGGTTGCCGGTCGCGCGCGAGACGTCCCGGGAGCCTCCGAGGCCGTCCGGACCACTCCGGACCTGTTCGGACCGCGGCATTTCGCTGAGAAGCTCTCACATGTAGTTTCCGGACGCTAATGTGGCGAATTTCATGCGGGGATAACTCGGGACCGGTTGTAATTACCGGTGGGTCGTGTATGGCGAACCGGCGGGATTTCTATGCTGGGTGACCGACGAGGTGGTAAATTCGGGGATGGCGGTCCGCGCTAATGGCGGCGATGGCTAATAGGCCCCTCATGGGAATCCTTAGAGGGCAGCATGTAGGAGCCGCTCATTAAGCTATTGGAGTCCTGGTCTCAGCCATCGAAAACATTTGATGGTAGGTTTTTGAACTTGTGGTAGGTTTTTGAACTTGTGGTAGGTTTGTGAACTCGTGGTAGGTTTGTGAACTTGTGGTAGGTTATTGATCTTGTGCTAAGTTTTTGATCTTGTGGTAAGTTTTTGAACTTGTGGTAGGTTTTTGATCTTGTGGTAAGTTTTTGAACTTGTGGTAGGTTTTTGAACTTGTGGTAGGTTTTTGAACTTGTGGTAAGTTTTTGAACTTGTGGTAGGTTTTTGAACTTGTGGTAGGTTTTTGAACTTGTGGTAGGTTTTTGAACTTGTGGTAGATTTTTTATCTTGTGGTAAGTTTTTGAACTTGTGGTAGGTTTTTGAACTTGTGGTAGATCTTTGAACTTGTGGTAGGTTTTTGAACTTGTGGTAGGTTTTTGAACTCGTAAGTAGGTTTGTGAACTTGTAGGTTTTTGAACTTGTGGTAGGTTTTTGAACTTGTGGTAGGTTTTTGAACTTGTGGTGGGTTTTTGAACTTGTGGTAGGTTTTTGAACTTGTGGTAGGTTATTGATCTTGTGGTAGGTTTTTGAACTTGTGGTAAGTTTTTGAACTTGTGGTAGATTTTTGAATTTGTCGTAGATTTTTGAATTTGTGATTGATTATTGACTTTGTGGTAGGTTTTTGACGTTGCGGTGGGTTTTCGAATTTTGAATATGTGGCTGATATTTGAAATTTATGGTAGCTTTTTGTGAAAGTGGCGGTTGATTTTTGAAATTTATGGTAGATTTAAGAAATGTATGATATGTTTTTGAAATTCACGATAAATTGTTACGATTATGTTCCCGCGTGCCGGGCATACAGAGGCGCTCATATAGTGCGCAACCTTTCCACGTGTCATCTTTAGCCGCGTCGTGGCAAAATTAAATTTCCTTATCGCCGAGTTACACCATCGTACTGTGCAGCCTGTCGTGCGGCGCATGTTTCGAGTGGTGCCGATAACGTTGCCGGTTAGCGGGTTTTACGCACCGGAAATCTCCCCCCCCCTCCCCACCCCACCCCCTTATCACAAGCGACGCATAAAACCGTTGTTTATCCGTGTGCTCGGGTAATAACCCACGGTTTTCGTTGCTCCAACGACGCGCCTAATATTCCCGGTGCGCGCGCATCCGCGCATGCGCTGATGCGCGCGCACCCGCACATATCTCCATGCATGCGCGCACATGTGCGAGGCGCTCGCACCGTTTACGATCGAGCCGCTTTCGTACTCGGAGCTCGTCGGCTCGTCTATTAACCCCGCAGCGAAATTGAATTCCCTTATCGACGAGAGCGCCGCGCGGCGAATCCCTTCCGTACGCACGGAACGCCTATTAATGCACCTGTGGCAGACCGCACGGAGTGTATCGGAGATGTCAACGATGTTCAAACTGCGAGACGGGTCCGAATAAGCGAGGCGCCACCCGACTATTAAGATATTCCGTCCGAGATTGCAACGTGCCGGAAGCGGTCGGTGGAAAAACCGGAAGTTGGCCAAAAAGTCAATTGCATGCCGAAGGTTTTGCAAATAAACGAAAATTAGCTTTAGCTAAAACCTTAAAACCTCAAAACCTTAAAAACTTAAAACCTTAAAACCTTAAAACCTTAAAACCTTAGAACCTTAAAACCTTAAAACCTCAAAACCTTAAAACCTTAAAACCTTAAAACCTTAAAACCTTAAAACCTTAAAACCTTAAAACCTTAAAACCTTAAAACCTTAAAACCTTAAAACCTTGAAACCTTGAAACCTTGAAACCTTGAAACCTTGAAACCTTGAAACCTTGAAACCTTGAAACCTTGAAACCTTGAAACCTTGAAACCTTGAAACCTTGAAACCTTGAAACCTTGAAACCTTGAAACCTTGAAACCTTGAAACCTTGAAACCTTGAAACCTTGAAACCTTGAAACCTTGAAACCTTGAAACCTTGAAACCTTGAAACCTTGAAACCTTGAAACCTTGAAACCTTGAAACCTTGAAACCTTGAAACCTTGAAACCTTGAAACCTTGAAACCTTGAAACCTTGAAACCTTGAAACCTTGAAACCTTGAAACCTTGAAACCTTGAAACCTTGAAACCTTGAAACCTTGAAACCTTGAAACCTTGAAACCTTGAAACCTTAAAACCTTAAAACCTTAAAAAATAAAAATTGAGATGATTTTTGGAAAAGAAAAACAATTACATATTGATACAATAATTAGGCGTTTAATTTAATTTATTAAATTAAATGCCTAATAACAAATGATTAGGCATTTAATTAAATTTATTAAATTAAATGCCTAATAACAAACAATCAGGCATTTAATTTAATTTATTAAATTAAATGCCTCATAACGAATAATCAGGCATTTAATTTAATTTATTAAATTAAATGTCTAATGACGAATAATAAGGCATTTAATTTAGTTTATTTCATTTATTATTAATTGATTAAGTACAAACTATTTTACACACCTTGCATTTTATGCATCATTAATTTTTTTTTTTCTTCAAATAGAGTCTCTAACGACTTCTAAAATTTTCCCCAAAAAACATTTTCAATTGGGCAGGAAAAAGTCGGTATTTTTTTTGCCCGGCTAAAAAACGGCCATCATCTTTGATGGCGACGCGATTTTGGCGGTAATTGCGTAGAATTGCGGCCGTCTCTAGGCGAGACATTGTCGATGGCAACAAAAAAAAAAACACTAAAATTACTACTTGTCGTTAAAGACACGCAGCAAACCGGTCTAATTTATTCAAGCGGACGTTGGCGATAACTCGCAGTCAGTTTCTTTTTTTGCAGTTGCAAACATTTTTTACTCGCGTCACTCGGAAAAATCGTATTCGAGTCGATGAAATATTTTCAAAGGAGGGAATATTTTTCAAAGTTTTATTGATATAAAAAAAAAAAACAAATTTGAAAAATATTTTTCGACGTAAAAAACATTTTTTTTTTGTTTTCTAAAAGAAAAAAAATAACAAAAAAAAAAAATACAATGGTATTCATGCAATCGTCAGTGTCGAGGGTTTCAAAGGCACAAAGTTTGCCAACGCGTCCGAGAGCATCCGACGTACAGCGGCGAAAAATTGTCGGTACACTCTGCACACTCCTCGTCCATCCAGCAGGAATCAAATGCGCTTTGAACGATGAAAAACAAAAAAATATCGTCGACCAAACTGCAGCTATGGTAGCGGCCGCGAGTGGGGACAGAGGCTATGACCTACAAATGGTTAAATTATCCGGTGTTTTACAGATGTTATAGATATAACATATATTCCTATATATTTGTGTCTCTATAATGTAAAAAAAAAAAAATTGACCACCGCCGTGTTTAATAATCGCGAAGGCCGGGGTCAAATGAAACACTTTAACCCGAGTCAAACCAAACACTTTGAGGAGACATATGAAACACTGTGACTGGGGTCAAATAAAACACTTTGAGGAGATAGATGAAACACTTTGACCAGAGTCAAATGAAACACTTTAACCGGAGTCAAATGAAACACTTTGACTGCGCTAAAATAAAACACTTTGGCTGGGGTAAAAAAAAACCACTTTGAGGAGTCAAACGAAACATTTTGACCAGAGTCAAATGAAACACATTGGCCGGGGTCAAATGAGACACTTCAACCGGGGTGAAATGAAACACTTGGAGGAGACAGATGAAACACTTTGACTGGGGTCAAATGAAACACTTTGCCCGGTGTCAAATGAAACACTTCGACCGGGGTCAAATGAAACACTTTAACCGGGGTCAAATGAAACCACTTTAACCGGGGTCAAATGAAACACTTCGACCGGGGTCAAATGAAACACTTCGACCGGGGTCAAATGAAACACTTCGACCGGGGTCAAATGAAACACTTTGGCCGGGGTCGAATGAAACACTTTGACCAGAGTCAAATTAAACACATCGGCCAGGGTCAAATGAAACACTTCGACCGGGGTCAAATGAAACACTTTAACCGGGGTCAAATGAAACCACTTTAACCGGGGTCAAATGAAACACTTCGACCGGGGTCAAATGAAACACTTCGACCGGGGTCAAATGAAACACTTCGACCGGGGTCTAATGAAACACTTCGACCGGGGTCAAATGAAACACTTTGCCCGGTGTCAAATGAAACACTTTGCCCGGTCTCAAATGAAACACTTTGACCGGTCTCAAATGAAACACTTTGCCCGGTGTCAAATGAAACACTCTGATCGGGCTCAAATGAAACGCTGACCTCGATTTATGTCGAGTGACATGGATGAGGCATACACAAGCGGATATAACGAGAAGAATCGAACCGAGGAGTGATATAGAGTCGTGTGGCGGCAAAATAGTCGCAGTTCCATTCCGCTGGTTGGCTCTTGCCAAACGTGTGTGCGCGCATACGCGACCTCGGTACACGCACTTCGAGAACGTTTCACCATTTGCAATGCTTATTATGTAGAGTCCCGAGCGATCGTGGAATCTCGAGTTCTCGGTGTAATTCCTCCGACCGTCGTTCGCGAGTCTCGTCGAAGTTCGAACCAACTCGAGACACAGAGTCGACTTTACTTAAATTGGATTAAAAAAAAAAAAAAAAAAAAAAAAAAAAAAAAAAAAAAAAAAAAAAACTTCCATTTTCGTTACTATTAATTCTGTAAAAAAAAAAAAAAAAAATAAATATTATTATGTGTTATATATTTCGCTTTTTCATTTCCGGCAATCCACTCAAACGCGTGTGTCCACTAAAACGTTCGAAAAATTTCACGCGTCCAGCGCATCGGTCAAATTATCGATTCGACACGTCGTTCTTGACCCTCAAATATTTTCGCTTCGATATCGAATAAGGTCGGAGGTCCCCCGAGTGACTCGGCAATATATTTTACAAGCAATCGTTAGCGGAATGTCCATGAGGCAACTGAGGGTTTATTACACGCGTCAGCGAACCGTGAGAACATAATCTTCCGGAGTTTCTATAGTGTTTACCGCAAACGAGAGTGTGACTGCGAACCACTCGACAGGATAACTTATATGTAAATATGTGCGCTTGATCAAGCCGCTGATACAACGGTTAACCCGAAAGGGGAAACAAAAAAAAAAAAAACTCAAGCCCCTATTGTCGTGAGTCTCCTCAAAGGACTTAAGTCCTTGTCATTCCAAGTTCCCTCAAAGTATTCGAATCCCTATTGCTCTAGTTATTCCTATTACTCCAGTCACTCCAGTCACGCCAGTCGCTCCAGTCGCTCCAGTCGCTCCAGTCGCTCCAGTCGCTCCAGTCGCTCCAGTCGCTCCAGTCGCTCCAGTCGCTCCAGTCGCTCCAGTCGCTCCAGTCGCTCCAGTCGCTCCAGTCGCTCCAGTCGCTCCAGTCGCTCCAGTCGCTCCAGTCGCTCCAGTCGCTCCAGTCGCTCCAGTCGCTCCAGTCGCTCCAGTCGCTCCAGTCGCTCCAGTCGCTCCAGTCGCTCCAGTCGCTCCAGTCGCTCCAGTCGCTCCAGTCGCTCCAGTCGCTCCAGTCGCTCCAGTCGCTCCAGTTACTCTAGTTACTCCCCCTAAGAGACTTGAGCCCTTTATATTCTAAGTACCGCCCGCCCCCCCCCCCCCCAAGGGACTTAAATCCGTACTATTTTAAGTAACCCTACGGGACTTAAACCATCACTATTTCAAGGAAACCTACGGGACTTAGACCATCACTATTCCAAGTAACCCTACGGGACTTGAACCATTACTATTTCAAGTAACCCTGCGGGACTTAAACCATCGCTATTCCCTAGTAACCCCGCGAAACGTACACTATTACTATTCCAAGTAACCCTACAGGACTTAACCCATCGCTGTTCTAAGTAACCCTACGGGACATTAATCATCACTGTTCCAAGTAACCCTACGGAAATGGACCCCTTACTATTATAGGTACCCCTAAGGGACTTCTTCAGCCCCTACTAGCGCTAGTACACCCTGAGGAACTTAAGCTCCTAATGTTCTAAGTACACCCTAAGGACTTCAACCCTCACTGTTCAGCCCTGAGGGCTGAAGTCCCTTCGGGTGTACTTAGACTTGTTCTAAGTTCATACTTTGGCTTGCTCCAAGTTCATACTTTGGCTTGTTCCAAGTTCATACTTTGGCTTGTTCCAAGTTCATACTTTGGCTTGTTCCAAGTTCATACTTTGGCTTGTTCCAAGTTCATACTTTGGCTTGCTCCAAGTTCATACTTTGGCTTGCTCCAAGTTCATACTTTGGCTTGTTCCAAGTTCGTACTTTGGCTTTCTCCAAGTTCATACTTTGGCTTATTCCACGTTCATACTTTGGCTTGTTCCAAGTTCATACTTTGGCTTGTTCCAAGTTCATACTTTGGCTTGCTCCAAGTTCATACTTTGGCTTGTTCCAAGTTCATACTTTGGCTTGTTCCAAGTTCATACTTTGGCTTGTTCTAAGTACCATTCAGAGCCCCCTCGTTATTCCCCTTACGTTATATTCCAACACTTGTTATTTCTCTTACATTGCTAAGTCCCCTTAAGAATCCACCGCAGTCCACTCGAGCCACCATAACTTGCCAGCAATGTATAATTCGAGTCGAATGTAGGGAGTGACTAGGAGCAGGATAAGGACGTTAGGACGCTATCTCGTTACACGTCGTTCGGCCGGACCTCGGATCTGCCGTGTTAAGCTATCTCATCGCTATCCGGATTCTCTCTAATTTTCGCCACCGTCTCACTTCGGAGAATCCAGCGGCGGTCGACGAGAAAGGCCAGCACGCTCACGCTTATATGCATCGCTGGCTTGGAACTCTCGTCGGCGACTCCGTAACGCTTAAACTCCCGCAATGAATTTATAGGCTAAGTGTGCGCCGCGCACGTACGGACGGGCGTCATTCTAACTGCATTAGCTCCGCTCCTACAGCACGTGTGCGTTTTATGTATCGCGAGTACACACGACCATTACCATATCGTGCACGCTGTATTTACGTACTTGCCCCCATTACCCGGCGCATCCGACGTAATTGAGCAAAACAGAACGCGCACGCTAGTATAAATATAAATATAAATATAAATATAAATATAAATATAAATATAAATATAAATATAAATATAAATATAAATATAAATATAAATATAAATATAAATATAAATATAAATGTGAATGTGAATGTGAATGTGAATGTGAATGTGAATGTGAATGTGAATGTGAATGTGAATGTGAATGTGAATGTGAATGTGAATGTGAATGTGAATGTGAATGTGAATGTGAATGTGAATGTGAATGTGAATGTGAATGTGAATGTGAATGTGAATGTGAATGTGAATGTGAATGTGAATGTGAATGTGAATGTGAATGTGAATGTGAATGTGAATGTGAATGTGAATGTGAATGTGAATGTGAATGTGAATGTGAATGTGAATGTGAATGTGAATGTGAATGTGAATGTGAATGTGAATGTGAATGTGAATGTGAATGTGAATGTGAATGTGAATGTGAATGTGAATGTGAATGTGAATGTGAATGTGAATGTGAATGTGAATGTGAATGTGAATGTGAATGTGAATGTGAATGTGAATGTGAATGTGAATGTGAATGTGAATGTGAATGTGAATGTGAATGTGAATGTGAATGTGAATGTGAATGTGAATGTGAATGTGAATGTGAATGTGAATGTGAATGTGAATGTGAATGTGAATGTGAATATGAATATGAATATGTGGATTTACATATATGACTATTTATGAGGCATTCGATCGCGTTTCGAACGGTCAAAAAGTTGTTCACTCCCAAAAAAAAAAAAAAAAAAAAAAAAATTGACAGTCTGTCAAATTATGTAGTTACACAAAAACGATTGATGTAAATTTTTTCAGAATTTTTGGTTCGCATTTTTTTTTTTTTTTTTTGAGTTTTACGAAATTTCAAAATTTTCTGAGAATCTTTGTATCTTGCCTCATTGACGATATCGTAAGACGCGAAAGAATGTGAAATGTGCCGCGAGCATCAATTCGAGCCTCGATCCGAAGTCGAATTTGCAAATTATAAAATGGCGGATCCAATATGTCGAATGAAAATTCGAAAAAACCATGGGAATTCGATGAGAATCGGTATTTTCATAGTTTTTTTCTAAGTCGCGCACAAACCGAATTGATTTTTGAAAAAAAATCTGACATCACATCTTTGACCTTTGTAATAAATTTTTCATGCGATTTTGAAGCATTTTTTTTTTTTTTCAACACTTTTTTTGGCACGAAATGTTTTTTTTTTTTTTTTTTCCGCCTGACAGCGAAAGGGTTAATGCACAAAGAGTGACATGAAATATAAAATCTCGGCACATGAAATTAGAGTAACGTCATTGTATTCGAATTTTACTAATTTTGTCTGATTTAAAAAAAAATAATTTTTGTCTGCAATAAAAAAAAAAAAAAAAAAAAAAATAATTTTGTCCGTAATTTTTCAAAATAATTCAGTGCAATTTTCTTTGACTATTTAGTAATCTCGGCAAGAGCAATTGAACATTTTTTTTCCGTATCGACATCGGAGACGGTACTCAAAAAAAAAAAAAAAAAAAAAAAAAAAGTTAATCTCCTTTCAGTCCAGAAATTTGTGCGACTGCAAATTTCGTAGAGGAGAGTTAGTTTTTCGCGAAAGGGGGGGGGGGGGGGGGGAGAGATTTGTCCGAAATTAATGAAACTGCATCGTTCGTCAATTGGTGAATCCCCCGTGACCGGTTAAGTTCGCCACGACAGAATCTGTCGATACTGGTTTATGGGAAAGCGTCTAAATCCCTCGGGTCAACTAAACCGGAAAAAAAAAAAAAAAAAAAAAAAAAACCGTCGCAGACTGCGCACCGTTGACGGTAGAAACTCGCCTCTCTATGATTCTGCTCTGATGGTCCGGTTTATCGGATGTTCAACTCGCGCATCGTCGCACCGGAATGCGTCATGCTCATCCATTAATCAACGGTTAAGGGGGGGTGGGGGTGGGGGTGGGGGGTGGGGTAGAGCTTTGCCACGAAGTGGGGGGCACGATAATAAACGCCCCGATGGAATATCGCTGATAATGCGATTCCTCTGTAGAATCCGTCTGCAGATTAATGTATGCGTAAGCGCGTTTATAAACTATACAAACCCCGACGTTTACCATTGGCCAATGCGACGAAAGTGCTCGATACAATTTTCATTGGATTTTTCTTTCACACTTTCTCTATTTTACTGATTGATTGACGATCGATTTTTGTTTTTGTTGTTCAGATCATCAACGACGATTATAATATGAATTATTGTTGTTATAGATACGCTAGATAATAATATGAACAACAGTGTATGGAAATATAACAAAATTTACTGAATTTGTCTTACGCAATCGCAAAACGAGAACTCGGAAGCTTATCGCATCGGCGTCCAACATTCGAAGAGCCAAACTTTGGAACAAAAGCGCCGCAACGCCATTCATGGATATTAACAAAGCATCCGATAGTGGAATGCACAAAGACCTGAGATCTACAAATTACAGGCATCAGAATGCCCGGCGTATCGTCGCCTGATGATGAACGCGCGCACGCTACGGACGAGAGTCCTAAAACGCGATGTCAGTCTCTTGAACATCCGGACAAGAAGAAATATGCAAAAGCACTTTTGGACAACTGTCCGAAGACAGAGAGCGGTCCAATATTCTTCTTTGTCAATAGTGACAATCCAGTGATGAAAAACAGCCTCGCTGCTGAAACACCAGCTCCATGAAAATCTGACACCAAGACACCCAAACAACCCGGATATCAATGCTAATCTTCTTCTGTATGAATCCGCCAGGACTAATTCCGAGAAGCCTATCAACCACCTAAGCTCAGACTTTGCGCAAAGACACCTAGAACCTATATGAAGCCTATGCAATCGCTGATCTCCAGATGCACAACAATCTCCAAATGATGAAATCTCTAAGAAAACTCACCAATATGCACGCAATCGCTGATCTCCAAATGCACGACCTTAAGATAAATTTCCAAGGCGCACAATAATGGAAATCCTGAACATGATCCACCTTCTTTATCAATTGCAACAACCCAACGAAGAAAAACATCTTAACCGCAGAAACAACAGCTCTAAGAAAACTCACCCAGATAAGACACCGGAACAACCCCATTCACAATCCTTCTGATCTCCTACTGTAGGGATTCGCCAGACTAATCCCTATGCAGAAGCATATCAACCACCTAAGCTCAGACTTCGCGCAAACACACCTAGAAACCATTACAAGCCTATGCAATAGCCAATCTCCAAATGCAAGACCCAAACACAAACTTCCGACGCACCCAACAATAGAAATCTTGAACATACTCCACAACATGTAGTCGCATTTGATCGTCCTGACATGTGACATGACCAACACCATCGCAGTCATGCTCTTCCTCCAAGAAAACGCACCATGATAGGAAACCGGAACAACCCCATTCACAATCCTTCTGATCTCCTACTGTAGGGATTCGCCAGACTAATCCCTATGCAGAAGCATATCAACCACCTAAGCTCAGACTTCGCGCAAACACACCTAGAAACTATTACAAGCCTATGCAATAGCCAATCGCCAAATGCAAGACCCAAACACAAACTTCCGACGCACCCAACAATAGAAATCTTGAACATACTCCACAACATGTAGTCGCATTTGATCGTCCTGACATGTGACATGACCAACACCATCGCAGTCATGCTCTTCCTCCAAGAAAACGCACCATGATAGGAAACCGGAACAACCCCATTCACAATCCTTCTGATCTCCTACTGTAGGGATTCGCCAGACTAATCCCTATGCAGAAGCATATCAACCACCTAAGCTCAGACTTCGCGCAAACACACCTAGAAACTATTACAAGCCTGTGCAATAGCCAATCTCCAAATGCAAGACCCAAACACAAACTTCTGACGCACCCAACAATAGAAATCCTGCACATACTCCACAACATGTAGTCGCATTTGATCGTCCTGACATGAGACATGACCAACACCATCGCAGTCATGCTCTTCCTCCAAGAAAACGCACCATGATAGGAAACCGGAACAACCCCATTCACAATCCTTCTGATCTCCTACTGTAGGGATTCGCCAGACTAATCCCTATGCAGAAGCATATCAACCACCTAAGCTCAGACTTCGCGCAAACACACCTAGAAACTATTACAAGCCTATGCAATAGCCAATCGCCAAATGCAAGACCCAAACACAAACTTCCGACGCACCCAACAATAGAAATCTTGAACATACTCCACAACATGTAGTCGCATTTGATCGTCCTGACATGTGACATGACCAACACCATCGCAGTCATGCTCTTCCTCCAAGAAAACGCACCATGATAGGAAACCGGAACAACCCCATTCACAATCCTTCTGATCTCCTACTGTAGGGATTCGCCAGACTAATCCCTATGCAGAAGCATATCAACCACCTAAGCTCAGACTTCGCGCAAACACACCTAGAAACTATTACAAGCCTATGCAATAGCCAATCGCCAAATGCAAGACCCAAACACAAACTTCCGACGCATCCAACAATAGAAATCTTGAACATACTCCACAACATGTAGTCGCATTTGATCGTCCTGACATGTGACATGACCAACACCATCGCAGTCATGCTCTTCCTCCAAGAAAACGCACCATGATAGGAAACCGGAACAACCCCATTCACAATCCTTCTGATCTCCTACTGTAGGGATTCGCCAGACTAATCCCTATGCAGAAGCATATCAACCACCTAAGCTCAGACTTCGCGCAAACACACCTAGAAACTATTACAAGCCTGTGCAATAGCCAATCTCCAAATGCAAGACCCAAACACAAACTTCCGACGCACCCAACAATAGAAATCCTGCACATACTCCACAACATGTAGTCGCATTTGATCGTCCTGACATGAGACATGACCAACACCATCGCAGTCATGCTCTTCCTCCAAGAAAACGCACCATGATAGGAAACCGGAACAACCCCATTCACAATCCTTCTGATCTCCTACTGTAGGGATTCGCCAGACTAATCCCTATGCAGAAGCATATCAACCACCTAAGCTCAGACTTCGCGCAAACACACCTAGAAACTATTACAAGCCTATGCAATAGCCAATCGCCAAATGCAAGACCCAAACACAAACTTCCGACGCACCCAACAATAGAAATCTTGAACATACTCCACAACATGTAGTCGCATTTGATCGTCCTGACATGTGACATGACCAACACCATCGCAGTCATGCTCTTCCTCCAAGAAAACGCACCATGATAGGAAACCGGAACAACCCCATTCACAATCCTTCTGATCTCCTACTGTAGGGATTCGCCAGACTAATCCCTATGCAGAAGCATATCAACCACCTAAGCTCAGACTTCGCGCAAACACACCTAGAAACTATTACAAGCCTGTGCAATAGCCAATCTCCAAATGCAAGACCCAAACACAAACTTCCGACGCACCCAACAATAGAAATCTTGAACATACTCCACAACATGTAGTCGCATTTGATCGTCCTGACATGTGACATGACCAACACCATCGCAGTCATGCTCTTCCTCCAAGAAAACGCACCATGATAGGAAACCGGAACAACCCCATTCACAATCCTTCTGATCTCCTACTGTAGGGATTCGCCGGACTAATCCCTATACAGAAGCATATCAACCACCTAAGCTCAGACTTCGCGCAAACACACCTAGAAACTATTACAAGCCTGTGCAATAGCCAATCTCCAAATGCAAGACCCAAACACAAACTTCCGACGCACCCACCAACAGAAATCCTGCACATACTCCACAACATGTAGTCGCATTTGATCGTCCTGACATGAGACATGACCAACACCATCACAGTCATGCTCTTCCTCCAAGAAAACGCACCAAGATAGGAAACCGGAACAACCCCATTCACAATCCTTCTGATCTCCTACTGTAGGGATTCGCCAGACTAATCCCTATGCAGAAGCCTAACAAACGCCTAAACTCAGACTTCGCGCAAACACACCTAGACACTATTACAAGCCTATGCAATAGCCAATCTCCAAATGCAAGACCCAAACACAAACTTCCAACCCACCCAACAATAGAAATCTTGATCATACTCCACAACGCATGCACAACACCATCGCAGTCATACTCTTCCTCTCAAATAATGGCAAACAAACAGACGTGCAGGAGCTACACGAGCTGAACGACCTCGATCGATAGCCCATTACTCAAAGGAAAACACATACGAACAAATTGTAAATACCTGTTTTACACCTTGCACACATCTCGACCAGTAAACATTCTAGTACTACTACCACTGTCAAATTACGATAAAATGATAATGTATTAAAGATGAAGTGGACTTTTCTTTTGATTCGCTTGAAAAACGTAATGTGGCGTGTAGAAAAATGAGTTATTTTTCGCGACCACTTTAAAGGACAAAGTTTGGTGTTTCGTCAAAGAAGTGACGAGATTCCGTGAACAGGTTTTGGGCTTTTGCAGTGACACCTCTGCAGCGGAAAAGCTTCGCAACGCAGGGAGTTTCGCGCGATACCGACTAGATAGGGTTGAAGTGTGTCTCAGCGATGTGGGTAAGGGTTTGCCGTGGAGGATGGAAAGTTTCCCGAGGACGGTGAGAGACGGGAAGGAGAGACGACCGCGAAACCGCGCCGAATCCGCTCCTCTCTCGTCTCTCGGTCTGTCCCTTTGATGCGCGGCCCAACCAAAGTGGCACTATCCGGCGAAACGGACAGACCGACAGGGACAGTGGGACCGAAACTGGCGACATTGGCCACTCGAACGCGCCCAAACGAAGCATAAAATTAATTATGCAAAGTGGAGACGGCAAAAAAAAAAAAAAACGAAAGCACCGCAATGCTCCGTCGCGATTGTCCCGAAAATATGACGTACGCCATTGAAATTCAAGAATATTTTTGCATCACTCAGATATTTTACATTTTACAAACTTTTATCTCCTTTTTGGCGATTCGAGATTTGATTTATTTCACTCGAAAAAGCCAATTTAACACTCTCAGAGAGCACCCCGATGAGGTGGTTAATTTTTATCAGTATCATATTTCACATCCAAAGAACTCAATGCATCTTCACTACAATTACACGAGAGTCCATTTTGTCCAGGACTTTCATGTGGTCCGCGCGCGTCATGACTGATTCATTTTCTGTCTTCGAAAGAAAAAGTTTCAGTGCGTTCCGTAAATCGATAAAACGCTTGCCCGCTCCGTTCTCCTCTCCTCCCCTCCCATCCAGAGCGTTTCAAGCTCACCGGTCACCGAAATCCCCCCCCCAAAAAAAAAAGACTGAGGAAAAAGATGAGTTTCAAATAAAAAGTTTGAAAAGTTGAACGACACTATGCTGGACGTTGAATTCCCCATCCACGGTGCGCCATCGCTCTCGAAATTCCGGGGGTAGTAAACTCGACGAATGAATCCCTTTTGCCCAGAAGGGCTTTTCACCGCCATAGTAATTCGTCAGCTCGAGTAGAGAGGACAATCGCATTCCCGGACTCGTCGCCGCAACACCGGAATGGCGGGTGTGCTGGTCCGGCTTGACAGGAAAAGTGCAAAGGGACGAAAACCGGCGGCAGAGCCGGAGAGATAGAGATACAGATGGAGCTAGAGAAAGATCCACCTTTCCAACTGGACGGAAACTATGCGGAATATATTGCCGGGCGGTTAAAGGAAATATAGTGCTTTTTGGATGGGGTATGATGAAAAAGATTCCGGGGGGGATTTCTTCCGCGGTGAGCCAGCGGTGGTACGAAACGGATAGGAGTACGAACTTCCATGTCTTTCCAACCGCCCTCCAGCCCTCCCGGAACCCTTATTTATTGCGGAAGAATGCGCTACCGGGACTTTCCCAAAGCCCGAGTAAGGAGAACCGCTAAACCGTTGAATATTAATCTTTGCGCCCTACAAGCGGCTCCGTTATTGCTCGGGGAGTTTTCATAGCTGCGCTCTCATACACCTAACCACCTTGGAGAACTTCCGACTCTAACTTCGCGTGGCTTAAGTCTCGGGAAGAAAGTCCCTGACGCTGAATTCTAATGGAAACTTGTGGTGGTTCTAATTGTCATTTTTGTAAAGTGCGGGAAACCATGTTCTTGCATTGTGTGACTGAATATGGAGCACCAGTTTGGTGCTTTGCTACAAGAGAGTTGGACTTTTCGGTTGGCATTGGGTGGCTTCGCTGAAGTAACGCCTAAAACCACTAACCATCCACATTCAACAACTTCGGTGAAGTAACCGTCAAGACGGACTGTCGATTCAAGGCACCCTTATTTATTGGGGAAGAATGCGCTACCGGGACTTTCCCAAAGCCCAAGTAAGGAGAACCGCTAAGCCGTTGAATATTAATCTTTGCGCCCTACAACCGGCTCCGTTATTGCTCGGGGAGTTTTCATAGCTGCGCTTTCATACACCTAACCACCTGGGAGAACTTCCGCCTCTAATTCCGCATGGCTTAAGTCTCGGAAAGAAAGTCCCTGACGCTGAATTCTAATGGAAAGTTGTGGTGGTTCTAATTGTCATTTTTGTAAAGTGCGGGAAACCATATTCTTGCATTGTGTGACTGAATATGGAGCACCACTTTGGTGCTTTGCTACAAGAGAGTTGGACTTTTCGGTTGGCATTGGGTGGGTTCGCTGAAGTAACGCCTAAAACCACTAACCATCCACATTCAACAACTTCGGTGAAGTAACCGTCAAGACGGACTGTCGATTCAAGGCACCCTTATTTATTGGGGAAGAATGCGCTACCGGGACTTTCCCAAAGCCCAAGTAAGGAGAACCGCTAAGCCGTTGAATATTAATCTTTGCGCCCTACAACCGGCTCCGTTATTGCTCGGGGAGTGTTCATAGCTGCGCTCTCATACACCTAACCACCTGGGAGAACTTCCGCCTCTAACTCCGCGTGGCTTAAGTCTCGGGAAGAAAGTCCCTGACGCTGAATTCTAATGGTAAGTTGTGGTGGTTCTAATTGTCATTTTTGTAAAGTGCGGGAAACCATCTTCTTGCATTGTGTGACTGAATATGGAGCACCAGTTTGGTGCTTTGCTACAAGAGAGTTGGACTTTTCGGTTGGCATTGGGTGGCTTCGCTGAAGTAACGCCTAAAACCACTAACCATCCACATTCAATAACTTCGGTGAAGTAACCGTCAAGGCGGACTGTCGATTCAAGGTACCCTCTCCAAGGTACCTTGAATCTTTATTGGGGAAGAATGCGCCACCGGGATTTTCCTAAAGGCCAAAGTACGGAGAATCTGCTGAACCGTTTAGTATTAATCCTTGCGTCCTGCAGCCGACTCCGTCATTGTTCGAGGAATCTCCATAGTTTCGGTCCTACAACCAAACCCCTGGTAGGTGTTCTCCAGTGGAACGAGAACTTCCGCCACTAATTTGGCATGGCTTAACTTTTTGGGACAAAGTCCCTGACGCTTGAGTCTACGGAAACTTGTGGTATTACCAATTTTTGTTTTCGCAAAGTGCAAGAATGCGTCTTCTCGGCCGGTATGACTAAATACGGATTAGCACCACTTTGGACCTTTGGTGTAGGTGAATGGGTACTTTCTGTTGATCCGTTGGGTTGGTTCACCAAAGTAACACCTAAAACACCCACCCATCCCATCGCGCTTCCAACCAGCATCAACAACTTCGGTTAGTTAACCGTCAGTAGTAATTACCAATGATCAAAAATTAATTACAATCGGATCAGTGTTCGGTATTCCGCAACCACCAATTTGGCAAATCCGATGATAAGGGTCGCTGCTACTATTCGCTTTGGTACTTACAGGTCCCGAGTAATTATTTATGTATTCTTCGCGACTAGAATGAATAATTAGTTTCCGGTGTTGGGACCAGGAGTTCGTCGATAATTCGAGACTAATCAAGGCTTTGGGATGTGGCTAATTCCCTAATGTATACATGAGAATGATGAGGAGACAAAGGCTGATGGGACTTGCGCTTCTGTGGTATTGCTCGCGTGCATCCGAGATTTATTAATCAAAAGAGGGGTACAGGATTTCCTCATGGAACCTCCTCACTTTGCTATTTCTCGCCACAACGGGTAGGGCAAAATCCTTTAAGCAGCTTTTCGGATGAGGCTTGCGGAAAATTATGAGGGCCCACCGTTCGGAAATGTCGAGGCTAGGGAAGCCGAAGGAAGTGGGGCGAGGCGAGGAGAACGGTGAATCTGGCGAGTTCATCGGGCGAGGAACCTCTGCCAAGTGTATCCGGAAGCGAGCCCGGCACTCTCGGTGGCACAATTTACCATAGGAAAACGTGCTTGCCCAGAGAATATCATTCTCACTAGACAGAACGCATCCACACTTTTCATTTTCATTTTTTATTCTTCAACTTTCCAACATAAAGCTTCACGGTAAATGAACATCACTCCAGCTAATAATGTGTTGAATGTATCGTCCGCTAACGAACCCTATCTTGGTTTGCCCGGTCGTGGAAAATTGGTTCACTGGGCCAGACTTGAGACCGGAACTAGTTTAATTCAGGATCATTCGAAGCTAACGAAAACTGTAATCGTCTTTCGACGACAGTTTCATGGATGAACTTTCCTCTTGAACCTGGAAAATTCGTCCTCCCACCAAATTGAACGAAGCGTCTTCCAAGAGCCAACCCACACAACCCGATACGTCGGGGCTTTGACGTTCGTCGATCGAGTTCGCGTTCGATGGGGTTTTAGATCTTCTAGCAACTTGAAGCCACTCCATTTTCCAATTTCGCAATGCTCCCTCGTGTGCCATTCCCAAACGCCAGACGCCATTCTCGCGGTAATGTGTGCGCCCGTTCTATAGGACAACCGCCTCGTGTTAAACGAGAGTCTCTTGGATTTAATTCGATTTCCATTTTATTCGAGAATTTAATCTATCGGGACGGTTCCTTTGTGCCCTCGGTGGTTATGCACCACAGGCAGGTCCCGGATTGTCCCGACCAGAACCCCGCTAGAAGCAGTGGCTTTTCTTGTTCGCAGACGGGCGAACCGTACGGATCCCTCTTTCCCCGTTTGGCTTTCCGAATTCGCACTCGTTGCACCGTCGTTGCCTCGTTGTGAGAATCCCACGACCACTTTCACACAGAGAATTCCATAGAGTTCGGCGGGATATGCCGCTGGCGGAAGAGAATTCGGAACGATATCGTGGCATAAAGAACGCACTTAGGGAAACATTGGATTGTACCGGCGCTGCACCATTGTCCGGCATAATGTCCGGGCTCGAAGCGCTCCTGTCCGCCCTTTGTTTTCGTATACCATAGCCCCGATATGGCGCCACAGGCATTCAGGCTACTTCACTGGAGCAAGAGTTTCGTTAGTCCACCGGGCGAGATTCCCCGTTGTCGCAGTTCAAAAACAACCGATGAAACGGAGCTTTATTACTATGCCGAAAGAGAAAACCCTCTTATAGGTGCGGTACCGACGCTTCGCTTGCGAGAAGCGCCCCGCGGCGTGGCCATCTAGCGGCCGAACGCCGAAACCCACCAGTCAATTCAACGTTCCCCGCGAACCGCTCGAGCCCAAGCGTTATCGATATTGAATCTCCATTGGACCATGAATGATAAAGTGGATAATCGACTTTTTGCCCGTAGTTCACCGACTTTGTTGATTTATTCGGGCTTCCGGGTGGTTGGTTTTTGTAATTCGTTAAAGTGCACAATTTTGGACCGCGGAACGATAATATTCCAGCATTGCTAACCGAAGTGTACAATGCTCTGTGTGCGGAATAAACGCGATACAAAGCGGAAAGCCATGGTAGGCGAACAACGGCGAGTGAAAAGAGGGACACAATCGATGATTCGCAAACAATGAGGCGGGCCGATACTGCTCTATCTCTGGTTAGAGCGACGATACGTGTACCGTAGTTGACTCAGGGTCTCATGTATTATGGAGAGCCCGAAGAGGCGAGCTGCGGGAAGAAAGATAGGGAACCTATCGATTTATCGAATCTCCATATCCTGCGTAACTTACGGACTTCGTAGTACATTGGAATTTTATATGCGGAAAGGTTGACTCTTAAAGGTGCCCTGCCAGATCGAGAATTGGAACATAAATCCCTGATATCGAAGCTTGATGCTAATAGGGAAAAATGAACACCAAAGCCTCAAGAATATACATTGCGAATCATGTAAATTGGCGATCCTTTTAGGGGCAGTACTAGGGGGTTTCCTACATTGAGTCACCTTAATTGGACCAAGATCTCCTCTGGAAAAGGTGTCCCAGACATTGGAACGGGAAATTCCATCCGTTTGGTCCAAGATTTCCCAAAAGCCGTCAACGACAAAGCAGTGTATTCTCGTCCCGAACAAAATCAACGTGGTTCAGAATCAAATTCCCTCTGAAAATAGAGCTCAAGAGTGTTGAACGGAATATGCAAGAGAAAGGCTGGTGCAGAGCTGCACAGCTGTTTGCAGGCTTGAGAATGGAGTTTGCCCCGGGGGCCGAGTAGCCAGTGGATGGTAGTGGGTTGGCCATAAGGGAACGTTGGGGGCGGCAGGTCACGCTGAAAGTGTCGTAAAGCAGCGGACCCCTCGGCTTTGCGACACGTAAACACGAGCGCCGCCCGGTCGCAAGCTCCGGCTCTTGGATAAACGCCGCTGTGGGACGAGAACCTCCTTCGTCTCTGAGAACAGGGCGCGCTCGCCAAGCTTTTTCGTCACGTTTGGAACTCCTTTTTTTCCCGCTCTTTGGTCGCTCCTCTTCCGTCCTCCGGAGCCACCCGTTCGACGGGTGACGATAAAAGGGTCACGCTATTCTCGACTTTGAACTCTGGCGTTTGCAAATTCCTCGGGAAAGCCTCCTGGGGAAAGAGAAAATCCCTTGATGGCGTGTGAGGCTTTGAAGTCGTTAATTAAAAGCTTTCGCGTACAGTTTGCGGAACTATCGACGAACTTATTAATAGGCCAAGAGCGGCGAATGTGGACCGATGCGATGAACACCCAAACCAACGACAAGTGGACCAGCCCACGTCAACGACGACAACCCTAAATGGTATACCTACCGAACGGCACAATGACGTTTGTTGTTTTTCCAAGGAACGCGGTGTAGGACAGGAAAACCAACAACCGCAACCAGGGTCGTTGTTGATATCCGACAGGATTTCGGGTGGCTCTTTCCGCGCCGGGAACCAGCCCTTGTCAACCACGACAACCCTAAATGGTATACCTACCGAACGGCACAATGGCGTTTGTTGTTTTTCCAAGGAACACGGTGTAGGACAGGAAAACCAACAACCCCAACCAGGGTCGTTGTTGATATCCGACAGGATTTCGGATGGCTCTTTCCGCGCCGGAAACCAGCCCTTGTCAACCACCACAACCCTAAATGGTATACCTACCGAACGGCACAATGGCGTTTGTTGTTTTTCCAAGGAACACGGTGTAGGACAGGAAAACCAACAACCCCAACCAGGGTCGTTGTTGATATCCGACAGGATTTCGGATGGCTCTTTCCGCGCCGGAAACCAGCCCTTGTCAACCACCACAACCCTAAATGGTATACCTACCGAACGGCACAATGGCGTTTGTTGTTTTTCCAAGGAACACGGTGTAGGACAGGAAAACCAACAACCCCAACCAGGGTCGTTGTTGTTCTCCGACGGGATTTCGGATGGCTCTTTCCGCGTCGGGAACCAACCCTTGTCAACCACCACAACCCTAAATGGTATACCTACCGAACGGCACAATGGCGTTTGTTGTTTTTCCAAGGAACACGGTGTAGGACAGGAAAACCAACAACCCCAACCAGGGTCGTTGTTGTTCTCCGACGGGATTTCGGATGGCTCTTTCCGCGCCGGAAACCAGCCCTTGTCAACCACCACAACCCTAAATGGTATACCTACCGAACGGCACAATGGCGTTTGTTGTTTTTCCAAGGAACACGGTGTAGGACAGGAAAACCAACAACCCCAACCGGTGTCGTTGTTGTTCTTCGACGGGATTTCGGATGGCTCTTTCCGCGCCGGGAACCAGCCCTTGTCAACCACCACAACCCTAAATGGTATACCTACCGAACGGCACAATGGCGTTTGTTGTTTTTCCAAGGAACACGGTGTAGGACAGGAAAACCAACAACCCCAACCAGGGTCGTTGTTGTTCTCCGACGGGATTTCGGATGGCTCTTCCCGCGCCGGGAACCAGCCCTTGTCAACCACCACAACCCTGAATGGTATACCTACCGAACGGCACAATGGCGTTTGCTGTTTTTCCAAAGAACGCGGTGTAGGACAGGAAAACCAACAACCCCAACCAGGGTCGTTGTTGTTCTCCGACGGGATTTCGGATGGCTCTTTCCGCGCCGGGAACCAGCCCTTGTCAACCACCACAACCCTAAATGGTATACCTACCGAACGGCACAATGGCGTTTGTTGTTTTTCCAAGGAACACGGTGTAGGACAGGAAAACCAACAACCCCAACCGGTGTCGTTGTTGTTCTCCGACAGGATTTCGGACGGGTCTTTCCGCGCAGTGACGACAAGATCAGAACTGGCGGACAAAGTTTTAATCGCCGGTCAGGGAGTCCTCCCTCGTCTGGTGTGTAGTTGAACGCGAAGGACAGAGATCCTCTCTTGATCCTACCTTCGGCGAGAGTTTGCGTGGCGCACCGTTTTATCCGGGTCCCGGGCTAGATAGAATTCAGCTCGAGCTGAAAGAGCTTGGCGATCCTCTCGCCCGGCTCCAACGGCAAAAAGCTCGCTCGCCAATTAAATCCCGCGAGGGGCAAAATGCGAGGAAAGCCGAGCTCTGTGGCGTGTAACCAAAGCTGCAAGAACCCCACCCCGCCGCTCGAAACCCCGCGAGCGCGATGCATGGGAGGTTTTTTCCTCTCTTACCTCTCACCCGCTTTTGACTTTGAAACCCCCCCCCCCCCCCCCCCCCCCGCCCCTTTACCCCCAGCTTTGCGACGCCTCTCTGCAACGCCGAACTCCGCGTTAATTCTCGCTCTATTCAGGCTTTCAGAAATTCGCACAAATTGGATTTAACACTCGATAGAACAAGTTTTTGTAGAATTACATTGCAAAAAAATGAATCTGCTATTTGAAAAGTAGAATTTCCCTGGTAGAAGTTTAGAGCGTCGAACCAGATCCTGAAGAGATTCGGAAAAGTCCTTATAATGCCTCATAGCTCGGAACGCCTTGCACGGTCAATGGGACATCCTGCGGTGTTAAAGGGATACCCTGCAGGCTCAATGGGACACCCCCATAGGCTTAACGAGCCACTCTACAGGGTCAATTGAAGACTAGAGGGCTAATGAGAGACTTTGGAGGGTCAATGGGGCACTTTGGAGGGTCAATGGGGCACTTTAGAGGACGAATAGGGCACTTTAGAGGGTCACTGAAACACTGTAGAGGGTTAATGGGGCACTTTAGAGGGTTAATGGGGCACTTTAGAGGGTTAATGGGGCACTTTAGAGGATCGATTGATACTAGGGGCCTAATCGGACAATTCAGAGGGCTAATAGGGAACTTTAGAGGATCAATTGATACTAGGGGGCTAATCGGACACTTCAGAGGCTTAATGGGGCACTTTAGAGGGCTAATAAGACACTTTAGAGAGCTAATGGGGCACTTTAGAGGGCTAATAAGACACTTTAGAGAGCTAATGGGGCACTTTAGAGGGTTAACGGGGCACTTTAGAGGATCAATTGACACCAGGGGGCTAATGGGATAGTTTGGAGGGCTAACGGGGCACTTTAGAGGGCTAAGGGGGCACTTTAGAGGGCTAAGGGGGCACTTTAGAGGGCTAATGGCACACTTTAGAGGGCTAATGGCACACTTTAGATGGTTAATGGGGCACTTTAGAGGATAAATCGACACTAGAAGGCTAATGGGTCACTTTAGAGGGCTAATGAGACACTTTTAGAGGGCTAATGGGTCACTTTAGTGGTCTAATGGGGCACTCCAGTGGGTTAGCGTGACACTTTCGATCGTCAAAGGGACACAAGAGGCACAATGTGACATTCGACACCATTGACAGAACACTCCACATATTCAACAGGGTAACAAGAAGCTTGACTTTAGATTGGGCAAATTAACAATGGCAATGAAATAACGGACAAAAGAAGGTCAACGGAACACTGACGATGATAAATGATAACGTACAGTCTGAACACTTCGGAGGATTCCCATGTTAACCGGGGCTCAGTGGTTCTCAAACTTGCGCCCTTTCTACGACCCGCTGGTTTCTCCAAGTGGGGGGGGGGGGGGGGTGGGTGAATTTATGCCAAATCACGAGCGGCCACGTCATTGATGCCGAAAATCCCGAAATATCTTCGTCATACCGAGCGACTGAATCGCATATGCGCACCCGCCACGTCCTCTCCCATAAGATATTCATGATTTTTCCCCTTTAACTCAATCCCCTTAAATATCGAGTGCAATTTTTTGTTTGTTTTTGTTTGTCTGTTTGCATTTGTCTTTTATTCCTTCGCCTCGAGGAGGAGGAGGAGGAGGAGGGGGGGGGGGGGGGGGGGGTGGTGGGAGATAGCTAATAAATGTACGAATGAAAAGTCCCGGGGTTCGGGTTTTCGCCGTGCGTTTCCCGGCGCGGTTCACGGCTCAGCGGAGAGGCGCTGTCTGTCGGCGGTCCCACGTGACACGTCTCACCGACCGTGCACACTTATACGAAATGCCGGTTGCGCACAGCAGCGACGAGCACCGTCGCTGTGAATTTTAATTCCGTCCCGTCTGAATATTCAATTGTTGGTGTCGCAGGGCCGTTGGGCTGGGGCGTGCCGGGGGAGGGGGGGGGGGCGGGGTGGGGGTGGGGGCCGAAACTTAGACGAGTGAAAAGACTATTGAGAAGCGGGACAACGTAGTCGGCTTTGGAAACGAAGTCGAAGACGCTCCGCGCAAGCGGAAGACGCGACGCTACACCGCGCCGACAATTGAATTATCTCAGTCGTTCGCTTTATCGTTTTTTTTACCCCCCCCCACTTTTTTTTTTATTTTCTCTCAAGTTCCCATTTCTTTTCCTCATGTTATTATTCACCGTACGCGAACTTCGCGAGGATCCTCCTCTGAATTATTTATTCCGGCGAGGCGGCGAAATTTATTTCCGCTTTTGAGGAACGACCGACACATGAAAGATCCATTATCATCGTTGCGAGATTTTAAAGCGTCGATTGCGAATTCGAGTTCTTTTGCACGGGGATGTTCAACGCGGAAGTGCCGAGGGTGAACTCTTGAGCGAGGCCGAATCGACCACCGGACCGCTTGAGAGTTTGCTTTTAACCGGAAGTCGTCGGGAATTTAATGAAACATTAATTACTTGTCTTCGTTACCGACCTGCGTTGGCTGCGAGTGAACTGCTCATTTGACGTCGAAGATGACGAAAAGATTTCGCCACCGCCGCGGCTATGTTCAAGAATCGGGGGTGGGGGTGGGGGGTCAATAATAGGGTCAGAGGAGGTCATAATAGCCTTAAGGGGGTCAACAGTAGGGTTAAGGGGGTCAACAATAGGGTTAAGGGGGTCAACATTAGGGTTAAGCGGGTCAACATTAGGGTTAAAAGGGTCAACAACAGGATTAATAGGGTCAACAATAGGGTTAAGACGGTCGACAATAGGGTTTAGAGGGTCAACAATAGGGTTAAGGGGCTTAACAATAGGGTTAAGAGGGTCAACAATAGGGTTAAGAGGGTCGACATTAGGGTTAAGAGGGTCAACAATAGGGTTAAGAGGGTCAACATTAGGATTAAGCGGGTCAACAGGATTAAGAGGATCAACAACAGGGTTAAGAGGGTCAACAATAGGGTTTAGGGGGTCAACAATAGGGTTCAGGGGGTCAACATTAGGGTTAAGTGGGTCAACAATAGGGTTTAGAGGGTCAACAATAGGGTTAAGAGGGTCGACAATAGGGTTAAGCGGGTCAACAACAGGGTTAAGAGGGCCAGGTCAAGAGGAACAATAGTGTTAAGAGGGTCAACAATAGGGTTATATATATATATATATATATATATATATATATATATATATATATATATATATATATATATATATATGTATATATATATATGTATATATATATGTAAATATCGGTATATCTGTTCGTTGTAAATTCTCATCGTCTACGTTGCATCTTACGTCTGTAATCTTCTTTTCTCACGATTCCTCCTCCGCCTCGATTGCCGCACTCGTGCAGCTTCATCCCTCTTGCGCTCTCGATTCGTCGACTGTTCCATGTAAATTTTCGTGCGCCCCGTACACCATTTCGTCCCGAAGATCTTCGAAGGCAACTCACCCGGGCCATAGATCGCGAACTCTCGAGCTCCCTCCCTCCCCCCTTCCTCCAGGGGGTTCGCGAAACTCGCGAGGGAACTCTCGGTGTAACCCTCTTTCCGCTACTCGAAAACTTGGAGCCAATTCTGCGCCTGTTCCGGCTCACTTTGCCGCGGATAATTTAAGCCGGCGAGTTGGAATAAAAGGAAAAAACGTCGAGAAGTTATCGCGTATCGGCGCTTGTCGGAAAGCCAGAAGCGTCAAGAAGCGTCAAGAAAGCGCCACTTTCGGTTTCGAGATGTTGCTTTTTCACCGGAAGTGACGTCATTTAGGAAAACGTCACTTACAGTTTAAATATCTTGGTTTTCGAGCTACGTCACTTCCGGTTTGAAAATCGGACTTTCCGACCGCAAATACGTCACTTCCTGTTTGAAAATCTAATTTTTCAACCGGAAATACATCACTTCCGATTTGAAAATCTAATTTTTCAACCGGAAATACGTCACTTCCGGTTTGAAAATCTGATTTGACGACCGAAAATACATCACTTCCGGTTTGAAAATCTACTTTTTCAACCGGAAATACGTCACTTCCGGTTTGAAAATCTACCTTTTCAACCGGAAATACGTCACATCCGGTTGGAAAATCTTATTGGACGACCGAAAATACATCACTTCCGGTTTGAAAATCTACTTTTTCAACCGGAAATACGTCACATCCGGTTGGAAAATCTTATTTGACGACCGAAAATACATCACTTCCGGTTTGAAAATCTACTTTTTCAACCGGAAATACGTCACTTCCGGTTTGAAAATCTACTTTTTCAACCGGAAATACGTCACTTCCGGTTTGAAAATCTACTTTTTCGACCGGAAATACGTCACTTCCGGTTTGAAAATCTACCTTTTCAACCGGAAATACGTCACTTCCGGTTTGAAAATCTACCTTTTCAACCGGAAATACGTCACTTCCGGTTTGAAAATCTACCTTTTCAACCGGAAATACGTCACTTCCGGTTTGAAAATCTAATGTTTTTGACCGGAAGTGACGTCATACCGGGAATACGTCAATTGCAGCTTAAAAATCTAATTTTTTTTTTTGTACCGGAAGTGACGAGAGACATCTCTCAGGGTGACCCTCTTTCCGCCGGTGAAAAGCTCCGTACGAATTCCGTCCCCGTTCCGTCTCACTTTGCCCCGTATAATTTAAGCCGTCGGGCGGAAGCAGAAAAACGTTGAGTAGGGACCGTGGATCGACGCTTGGCGGGGGAAACTAAACGAATCTCATCTCTCTGCCCACAATCGATTCTTCGCCTCGCCTCTACCTCTTTCCAGTCGCGACTCCGTCGGCTTTCCCAAAAAAAAAAAAAGAGTAGAAAAAAAAAAAAATAAAGCCAAAAAACACCGAAAGCAATTTAAATCAGACGTGCCGGGAGAGAAGAAGTCAGGGACGCGCAGGTCGACGAGAAAGACAAGTCACAAATTGTTCATCCACATTTTTCGTTCTTTACGCGAGAACGTTATTTTCCCTACATCGCGATAAGCGTTAATCGGCATTCGCACACATTTCGTGATTAAGAATTTTTGCCGACAAACATTTTATTCGTCTAATTTTTATTATCAAAATTATTATCAAGATTATTATCAAAATGATTGTCAAAACGATTATCAAAATGATTATCAAAATGATTATCAAAATGATTATCAAAATGATTATCAAAATGATTATCAAAATGATTATCAAAATGATTATCAAAATGATTATCAAAATGATTATCAAAATGATTATCAAAATGATTATCAAAATGATTATCAAAACGATTATCAAAATGATTATCAAAATTATTATCAAAATTAATAACGATAATTTAATAATCATAGTAATAAATAATCATAGTGACAACAATAATCATTGTCATTACTCGTGTTATTTTTTTGACTTATTAATTATCGCGACCCAGTTTAAAAAAAAAAAAAAAAAAAAAGCACCGAGAGGGAGGAAAAAAAAAATCACCGAGCTGCAGCGCGAGCGGGGAAAAATCGTGGCGACCTCTCGCGCAGTTTGCTTTTCTTATTTTTCCCTCCAAGAGTTTGAAATCCCAGCTTTTGTTTCTCGGCCTCGTCGTGCCCGGCCTGCTCTCTATTCTCTTTCGTCCCATTATTCCTTTCAGACGTCAGTAGACGGTGGAAGGCGCGCTACATACACCGAAGCCCAGTCCCCCCCCCCCACGGTGTACCGGTTCGCGATCTGTCTAATGCACAACTTACTCGACGTTGAAACTAAAATCCGCGCACCGAGCGCGGGGAATGCGAGAGCACTTCGCATTCGTAATCAGCTCTCCGTCCTGAAGTTTCGGCGAAGAGGATACTCGGGGCATTCGAGGGTCTCTTTGAATACAAAATGTCCTGATAAAAAAAAAAATATATATATATATTATCAACACTCAGTCCCTGCATCTTCAGGTAATAAATACATTTTTCATTTCGTTCGATTAATCATTATTTTCAATGCAATCAATAATTGTTTCTTCGATTATATTAATAGGTGAGTTCAATTCCCGTAATAATTGTTTCCAAATCCATCGATAGTTGTTTTCAGTTCGGTCAATATTTATTTTCAATTCAATCAATAATTGTGCTCAATTCAATCAATAAATTGTTTTCAATTCAATCAATAATCCTTTTCAATTCAATTACCAATCATTTTCAATTCAATCAACAATCGTTTTCAATTCAATCAACAATCGTTTTCAATGCAATCAACAATAGTTTTCAATTCAATTAAGAATCGTTTTTAATTAAATCAACAATCATTTTCAATTCAATCAACAATCATTTTCAATTCAATCAATAATTTTTTTTCAATGCAATCAACAATCGTTTTCAATTCAATCAACAATCGTTTTCAATTCAATCAACAATCATTTTCAATTCAATCAACAAGCATTTTCAATTCAAACAATAATCATTTTCAATTCAATCAACAATCGTTTTCAATTCAATCAACAATAGTTTTCAATTCATTCAACAATCGTTTCCAATTCAATCAACAATCGTTTTCAATTCAATCAACAATCGTTTTCAATTCAATCAACAATCGTTTTCAATTCAATCAACAATCGTTTTCAATTCAATCAACAATCATTTTCAATTCAATCAACAAGCATTTTCAATTCAAACAATAATCATTTTCAATTCAATCAACAATCGTTTTCAATTCAATCAACAATAGTTTTCAATTCATTCAACAATCGTTTCCAATTCAATCAACAATCGTTTTCAATTCAATCAACAATCGTTTTCAATTGAAACAATGATCGTTTTCAATTAAATCGACAATCGTTTTCAATTCAATCAACAATCGTTTTCAATTCAATCAACAATCGTTTTCAATTCAATCAACAATCGTTTTCAATTCAATCAACAATCGTTTTCAATTCAATCAACAATCATTTTCAATTAAATCAACAATCGTTTTCAATTCAATCAACAATCGTTTTCAATTCAATCAACAATCGTTTTCAATTCAATCAACAATCGTTTTCAATTCAATGAACAATCGTTTTCAATTCAATCAACAATCGTTTTCAATTCAATCAACAATCGTTTTCAATTCAATCAACAATCATTTTCAAATAAATCAATAATAATTTTCAATTCAATCAACAATAATCTTCAATTCAATCAACAATAATCTTCAATCCAATAAACAATAATTTTCAATTCAATCAACAATAATTTTCAATTCAATCAATAATTAATTTCAACAAAATTTCCTTTACGCTTCTAATCCACCATTCTTACTTTCCCTTGCATTTTCTGCCCAGTCCATTCTCGTTCATTTTTGTGTTTTTTTTTTTTTTTTTTTTTACACAACTCCACAACGATCTTCGATTAAGACCCAATCTCAGCATTTATTAATTCACTTCACTTGACTTTAATTCGACTCGTCGAGAGTTATTTTTGTGTTCCTCGATCAGAGTCGCGACGGCGAACAAGGCGTAGAGCTTTACGGGACGAAAGCTCTTCGGGGTCTTCGCTCTTTCGCCTCGACGCTGTCTCGAGAGGTCGCCCCCCCCCCCCCCCCCCTTCGATAGCTCCATGAAATTTTCCTCTTTCTCGCCATTCCGTGACGCAAAAGTTGACGTCCGATCTTTTTTTATTTTTTATTTTTTTAATTTTTTTTTTTTTTTTTTTTTTTTTTTTTTTTTTTTAATTCGCGAGTCTGCGTCGACTGAGAGGCGCGCCTCGAGCTCGACTTCTTAGCGATGTTTTTTCTGCACACGGAAAATCTTCGCGACGTTTTCTCAATCGTGTCGTGAAATTCTCACCGAAAGAGAATTTCATTCCCCACCCCCCCCCCCCCCCCCCTCTCGATTCGTCGGACGAAAATCAATGAAATCGCGTATTTCACGGCCGGGATTATTCGGCGGGAAAAAAATATTCGACATTACCGAGGCACGAAACGGAATCGTATTGCATTTGCCGGCCGGGAGCGAAAAAATTTTGATATTTAATATCTTTTCATTCTCACTTTGACACCGAACGAGAGGTGAATTTTTTTCTTTTTTTTTTTTTTATTCTTTTTTTTTTTATCATCCAATTTGCATTCGCTGCGCTCATTGAATTCAATGGAAATCCATTGTTGTTTTTCTTTTTTTTTTTCACATTTACAGTGGAGAATTTTATTTTATTGTTTTTTTTTTTTTTTTTTTTTTTTTTTTTTTTTTTTTTTTTTTCAATGCAAAATTGGAACGGAAGGGATTGAAAAGGGAGAGAATTTGATGAACATTTTTTTTTTTTTTTTTTTTTCGTTTAGCGGAACAGTTTTTATGACGAATGATGGATAATGTGATTTATGAAGAGGGGAAAAAAAAAAAAAAAAAAAAAAAAAAAACACTCAATGAAAGTGAAAAGTTGACTGAGAGAAAAGGGGCGAAGGGCGAAGTTCGAGGAGAGTCGAGAAAGCGACGATGACGAAGTGGCCGCAGTTCTTGTCCACCGTAGAGACAATCCGCGGCTTGCGTGTTAAACCCCCCCCCTCGTCCCCCTCGAGCTTGCGAGACCCGCACAATGACAATTAAGTGTCTCCCACTCAGACGAGAGCCTCGTCGACTTGTTCTCCGTCTTTGGCCGTGTTTCTCCAAAGGTATATCTTCATAATCCTTGTCGGCGTGGCTTGCCGGAAGGGCGAATCTCGACTCGTCATCGTCGCTATTGTCCGTTACGCGTGTCCACCGGCTTCGAAACATTTACGAGAGATTGGGACATGTCGGAGACTAAGGGAAAGCGGTGAGTCCGTCCTTTTCTTCGTCAATTCGTCCGTTTATTCGTCATGTCGTCCATTCGTTCGTCGATTCGTCCATTCTCTCGTCAATTCGTCCATTTCTACGTCAATTCGTCTATTATTTCGTCAATTCGTCCCTTCCTTCGTCAATTCGTCCATTCCTCCGTTAATTCGTCCATTCCTTCGTCAATTCGTCCATTCCTTCGTAAATTCGTCCATTCTTTCGTCGATTCATCCATTCCTTCGTCGATTCATCCATTCCTTCGTCAATTCGTCCATTCCTTCGTCAATTCGTCTATTATTTCGTCCACTCGTCCCTTCATCCATTCGTCCATTCGTCCATTCGTCCATTCGTCCATTCGTCCATTCGTCCATTCGTCCATTCGTCCATTCGTCCATTCGTCCATTCGTCCATTCGTCCATTCGTCCATTCGTCCATTCGTCCATTCGTCCATTCGTCCATTCGTCCATTCGTCCCTTCGTCCATTCGTCCATTCGTCCATTCGTCCCTTCGTCCATTCGTCCATTCGTCCATTCGTCCATTCGTCCATTCGTCCATTCGTCCATTCGTCCATTCGTCCATTCGTCCATTCGTCCATTCGTCCATTCGTCCATTCACTCGTCCAGTCGTCCGCCCGTCTGTCCATTCGTCCGTCCGTCCGTCCGTCCATTCGTTCGTCTATCGCCCGTTCGTCCGGTCGTCAAAACTTGTGCCATAGAGAGGATGACTGAGCCGGGAACGAGGAAAAAAGTATAACGACTCCGCCGTCGGGGGAAAGAGAATCGGACGAGTATCCGACATTCGGCACCAAGTCGAGCATAATGGCCCCCGGAGTTTTCGGTACTTTGGCCTCGATGTCCCGCCGGGAATGATGGCAACTTCTGAGACGACCGGCCCCGAGCTCTGCCCTCTTGTACGGCGTGTCGGGCAACAAATAATAACGAAAACAGAGCCGTAGGGATCGCGCAAGGGAAACGGCGAAGTAAAGAGAAATGCGGCAGAGAGAGAGAGAGAGAGTGAGAGAGTCGAATAAAAGGTCGAAGGTATGTACTCAGTAAAAAGGGTGGATTGCGGCTTACCGGTGTGTATATTCCCTCGACGGGACGTTTTCTCGGCATTCTCCTCGCTCACTCGTGGGAGAGATTTGCGTCGATTCTTCTTTCTTTTTTTTGTTTTTTTTTTTTTTTACCCCCAAGAGACACTTTACTCTTGGCATCGGAAACGAACGCAGTCGGCAACAAAAGCGGCAGGATAAAAACTGCGAGTGCCGGCGCGTCGGCCCAATTAAATGAAATTTTATTAATGTTAATAATAAAATAACAAGCATGTTATTACTATTATCATTAACATCATCATCATCATCGTATTATATATTATATTTTGATTGCAAAGGAGAAATCTGTCAAATTATTTTAACAGATTATCTTTATTTTTAACTATAAATTATCGTCATGATTATCGTCATGATTATCGTCATGATTATCGTCATGATTATCGTCATGATTATCGTCATGATTATCGTCATGATTATCGCTATGATTATCGTCATGATTATCGTCATGGTTATCGCTATGATTATCGCTATGATTATCGCTATGATTATCGCTATGATTATCGTTATGATTATCGCTATGATTATCGCTATGATTATCGCTATGATTATCGCTATGATTATCGCTATGATTATCGTTATGATTATCGCTATGATTATCGCTATGATTATCGCTATGATTATCGCTATGATTATCGCTATGATTATCGCTATGATTATCGCTATGATTATCGCTATGATTATCGCTATGATTATCGCTATGATTATCGCTATGATTATCGCTATGATTATCGCTATGATTATCGCTATGATTATCGCTATGATTATCGCTATGATTATCGCTATGATTATCGCTATGATTATCGCTATGATTATCGCTATGATTATCGCTATGATTATCGCTATGATTATCGCTATGATTATCGCTATGATTATCGCTATGATTATCGCTATGATTATCGCTATGATTATCGTTATGATTATCGTTATGATTATCGTTATGATTATCGTTATGATTATCGTTATGATTATCGTTATGATTATCGTTATGATTATCGTTATGATTATCGTTATGATTATCGTTATGATTATCGTTATGATTATCGTTATAATTATCGTTATGATTATCGTTATGATTATCGTTATGATTAGCGTCATGATCATCGCAATGATTATCGTTATCATCACATAGGTATACATTTTTTTCATTACTTTAATATTAGCAAAAACGAAATTTAAAAAATTCGACCTACATTTGGTCGTTCGTAATTTCTATACCCACCGTTTCGGAAGCGGCGAAAAGCTCGACGAGGTTCGTGCCGATGTACCTGGTTATTTCGGATACAATGCCGATGGCTGTGTAACGAATACACGATGCGTCCATGTACGAGAATCTCCGTTTCGCATGTGCACGGGAAATGCCTGTACAAAGGGTGAGAGAATAAAGAAGTGGGAGTATAGAAGTCATCGACTTTTCGTTGCCTTTCATGGGCCGCAGGGTAACCCACAGAAGAATTGGGTCTGCCGTTCCCCGGTACGCCCTCCGCCTTCCCCATCGAGACCTTTCGACCCGATCGACGCACAAGCCTCCCCCCCCCCCCACCCCCCCACCCTCACTCCACTTCACTCCACTCCACCTGTCCCGCGGGAGTTTGTCCCGGACTACGGAACCGGAAATTTCAACGACCCCCTTTCCCGAACCATGCACCTCCACGCTTTTGGCTGTGTATATGATTATACATATACATGCACGTATATCGACGGCCTAATGCCGAAAGGGCGAACAGCCATCCTTATACCCACCCGTATGCCCTTATGGAATTACGAAGTCGGTGTATATATATATACAATATATATATATATATATATATATATATATATATATATATATATATATATATATATATATATATATATATATAATATAAAAAGATTTCGCCGCCGCTGCCGTGTTCAAAAATCGAGGGGGGGGGGGGGGGGGGGGTTGGAGCAATAAGGGCGCAAGTCCATGCAGCTTAAGGGGGCTTGGAACAATAAGGGCGTAAGTCCATGCAGCTTAAGGGGGCTTGGAATAATAAGGGCGCAAGTCCATGCAGCTTAAGGGGGCTTGGAATAATAAGGGCGCAAGTCCATACAGCTTAAGGGGGCTTAGAATAATAAGGGCGTAATTCCATATAGCAAGAATCGAGAGGGGGTGGGGTAGTATTTGGATGGGTGACCGCGGTTATGTGGGGCATAACGGCATTGTGGGGGATAAGGGAGAATCTAAGATGTGTATTTTGCGTTTCGATAAGAAATAACAATTGTATTTTAAAGTATTTATAATAATAACGGTTTACGCCCACAAAAAATTGCGAGCGCGCGAGCCCCCGGCCCCACTAGTATATATATATATATATATATATATATATATATATATATATATATATATATTGATGGCTCAATTCCATAAGGGCGTACAGACTGTGTTGAAGCATAGCTTATATGTCCTTACGGAATCAGGTCGTGATATATATATATATACACACATACATATATATAGTATATATATACACGTTATGCGGATGCTACTCGATCCCAGGTACCCGACAATAGGGCAGCTCCTCGATAGTGTACTGTGCGTTACACATTTAGGGGTGGGCAGCTATCGAGACCGGAGTACCCTCTCGTTTGGAGGGGTTTGCTTTGCCCCCCCCCCCCTCCCTCTCCTCTCTCCGTGACCAACACGAACGGTGTCGATGGCTCCGAAAGGGTAGAGGTAAAAAAAAAAGTGCTTGGCTATGGACCGTCATTACTTGACTGAACTTTGCCCCTTTGCGAACCACGCTCTTGCTTATGCGTCCGGAACTTTCTCGAGTTTCGCATACGTGCGAAAGAAATTTGAGGGATGCTCGGAGACACGCAATTTTAGGGCCTCAAACATTGACATTGACATTGACATTGACATTGACATTGACATTGACATTGACATTGACATTGACATTGACATTGACATTGACATTGACATTGACATTGACATTGACATTGACATTGACATTGACATTGACATTGACATTGACATTGACATTGACATTGACATTGACATTGACATTGACATTGACATTGACATTGACATTGACATTGACATTGACATTGACATTGACATTGACATTGACATTGACATTGACATTGACATTGACATTGACATTGACATTGACATTGACATTGACATTGACATTGACATTGACATTGACATTGACATTGACATTGACATTGACATTGACATTGACATTGACATTGACATTGACATTGACATTGACATTGACATTGACATTATTATTATTATTGTTATTGTTATAATAATTATTATTATTGTTGTTGTTGTTGTTATTGTTATTGTTATTATCACAATAATTATTAAATGCGACCCTTTTCTTGAAGTTCGAAGGAATTGTCGATCATTAAAAAAAAAAAAAATAATAAAAAAAAAAAAATTATATTTTTCAATTTGAATTGAAAAAAAAAAAAAAAGAAAAATGTGTGCTGTAGTTTTTGGTTTAGGGGAGACTTCGGACCGTTACGCGGGCGAATGTCTCCGTCAGGCTGGTCGTCGTCGGTCACGTTGGCGCGAGTTTATGTAGAGCTACACCCTGTCGTGTAGCAATTTGCAGGCTTCGGAGTTTACACAGCGCGAACTATCCATTCGCAACGGCACTCCGGCGAGATAGCTCGATGAATTATGGATTCAATTAATTAAATACTCGGGCGAATTCGCGAGGAAAGGGGGGAGGGGCGTAGAACCCCCCCCCCCCCCATATCTTGCGTATATGCTGTATTTATTTATTTATTTATTTTTTTTTTTTTAATTTAAAAAAGAAAATGGAATTATTATTTTTGATATTTTAATTTCGTTTCGAACGATCGTCGTCGATCGATCTGCAGCAATTTCAGCAAACGTCCGGAATTGTGCTCGTCGTCGCGCAACGTCGCACGCCTTCGGGGAATAACAATTTGTACGTAATTATCATAAAGCGATCGTCAGATGTAGATATATACATATATATGTACACACACACACACACACATATATATATATATATATATATATATATATATATATATATATATATCGAACACAAAGGGAGAAAATTGAATTGCAAAACGGTATGCGAAGGTTCGTTCAATTATCCGGATAGATTCTCGGAATAAATTGCACAGCGAACGCGCCCGCAGCTTCGAGAACCCTTTAATGAAAAACGAGCAATTGCAACGCCGCTGCGATTATTGATGTAACGTTTCGCGGTGAAAAAAAAAAAAAAAAAAAAAAAAAAGAAAAATCAATCGTAAGCTCGAGCTCGTATAAAAAAATATTCTTTTTTGAAATGCAATGCGCGATAAATTATTAATTGACTTAATTATTTTTAAAATTGACGAATAAAATTATTTTCATGGGTTTCGCTGTTTTTTCGTTGTTTTCCTTTTGCTCGAAGGATTTTTCGGGAGACGAGACTCGCGACGAGGATTTCAAGTGGCGCTCGTACGTGTCAACGCGGCGTTCGTTTGTGGCTAAACGCTCGTTGTTTTGGCCGGCGCAACTTCCGTTCGCGCGAGCTCGCACGACGGTGAGAGAAAAAAAAAATAGAAGGTTGAAGAGCAACCGGACGAGTCGAGCCGCGATTGTTTTGGCTGCGTGCCAGGTGAGCGTTACCCAGTCGATCCCAAGCGGCTTACCACTTCCTTGCGGCGATCGGCATCGTCGGGTGTCGCTCGTGCGTCTCGATATCGCGTTCGCCGATTCGACAAAAAAAAAAATAAAATGAAACCGGAAGGAGGATCGAGACGTCGTGATCCGATTTATTAATTTCAAAGTTTCTTTTCTTTTTTTTTTTCAGTTAGTGATTTTATTGTAATATTCAATAAACTTTTTATTTTGATTGTCAATGATTTTATTAAACTTCAACAATTTTTATATTCACTTTCAATTTTAGACAAACAAGATTTTCAATCCGGAAGTGACGTATTTCCGGTCGAAAATAAGATATTGAAACCGGAAGCGACGTATTTCCGGCCGAAAAGTAAGATTTTCAAACCGGAAGCGACGTATTTCCGGCCGAAAAGTAAGATTTTCAAACCGGAAGTGACGCATTTCAGGTCGAAAAATAAGATTTTCAAACCGGAAGTGACGTATTTCCGATCGATAAATAAGATTTTCAAACCGGAAGTGACGTATTTCCGATCGATAAATAAGATTATCAAACCGGAAGTGACGTATTTCGCTCGATAAATAAGATTTTCAAACCGGAAGTGACGTATTTTCGGTCGTCAAATAAGATTATCAAACCGGAAGTGACGCATTTCCGGTCGAAAAAAAGATTTTCAAACCGGAAGTGACGCATTTCCGGTCGAAAAATAAGATTTTCAAACCGGAAGTGACGTATTTCCGATCGATAAATAAGATTATCAAACCGGAAGTGACGCATTTCCGGTCGAAAAAAGATTTTCAAACCGGAAGTGACGCATTTCAGCCCGAAAAATAAGATTATCAAACCGGAAGTGACGCATTTCCGGTCGTCAAATAAGATTTTCAAACTGGAAGTGACGCATTTCCGGTCGAAAAATAATATTTTCAAACCGGAAGTGACGTATTTTCGGTGGTCAAATAAGATTCTCAAACCGGAAGTGACGCATTTCCGGTTGAAAAATAAGATTTTGAAACCGGAAGTGACGCATTTCCAGTTCGGTTTGAAAATTTAATTTGACGACCGAAAATAATTCACTTCCGGTTTGAAAATCTTATTTTTCGACCGGAAATAATTTCACTTTCAATCGTTTTATGATATATCAATAATTTCTTAAATTATCATTATGATTTTTTTTTTATAATGACGATTTAAAAAAAATTTTAAACAATGATCAGTGGGAAAGTTTAAATAAAAATCGTCGATTTCCGGATCGAGAAGAATAAATTTCATTCGCGCCTCCGCTTCGTACCGATACAGTAGCGAGGGCGTTAATTAACTGCGGCAAAATACCGTCGACAGAGTCGAGAAAAATCGCATTTTTTTTTCTCCGCTTCTTTGATCCCTTTATCCCGGATTCTCGCAAGAAAAACTTTTGTCGTGTCATTGAGATGTTTCTTTTTTTTTTTTTTAACTCTTTTCACTTCCTTTTTCCCTCTTATTAATTCATAAAAGTTACGGAGAGAGAGAGAGAGAGAGAGAGATAGTTTCGTGACCGGCGGGATTCGAAGCCACTTTCATACTTGCAATCTTGAAACTCTCCCCTTGTTGAGCTCTGATCCTTTTCTTTCCTTAACCGAAGGCACTTAGTACACTTAAGGATTCTTCAACTTCTTCCCAATGCGCGCGCCCCCACCCCCCCCCCCCCCCCCCCCGCCCCCGTAAATCTCGCCATCCGTGAGAAGAATCACATGCCGCCTGGCCTATCGCCCAGAAAATGCTCGGACTTACTTTATTTTAACCTTCGACTTACTCCTATTTCGTCGATTGTCCTTCCTCCATTTTTTTTTTTTTTTTTTTCAGCCACGACCCGATAAAAAAAAAAGAAAGTCGAACGGAACAATTAGTACATTTGAATCTTGGGACAATAAAACAAAAAACAATTTTATGTCAACTGAACAAAACAAAAAACAAAAAAAAACAATTAAACAAATCGAATATTTATTGTATTGATAGCAGGTTAGAAAACGGAAATTTACATTTTCGATGATTTACCGTAATTATGCTATATTCAGTTCTAAGATCTTATTTTTCGACCGGAAGTGAGGTCATACAGGAAATTTAATGGATTCTTCGTTTTACTGGAATCACGTGAGATTTTCAAACCGGATGTGACGTTGTCCGGATGAAAGGGAAGATTGTCAAATCGGAAGTGAAGCATTGGCGATCGAAAAATAAGATTTTCAAACCGGAAGTGACGTATTTCCGGTCGACAAGTAAGATTTTCAAACCGGAAATGAAGAATTTCCGGTCGACAAGTAAGATTTTCCAATCGGAAATGAAGAATTTCCGGTCGCAAAAGTAAGATTTTTCAAACCGGAAATGAAGAATTTCCGGACGATAAATAAGATTTTCAAACCGGAAGTGACGTATTTCCGGTCGACAAGTAAGATTTTCAAACCGGAAGTAACGTATTTCCGGTCGATAAACAAGATTTTCAAACCGGAAGTGACGTATTTCCGGTCGACAAGTAAGATTCCCAAACCGGAAGTGACGTGTTTCCGGTTGAAAAATGAGATTCTCAAACCGGAAGTGATTTATTTCCGGTCGACAAGTAAGATTTTCAAACCGGAAGTGAAGCATTTCCCGTCGATAAACAAGATTTTCAAACCGGAAGTGACTTATTTCCGGTCGACAAGTGAGATTTTCAAACCGGAAGTGACTTATTTCCGGTCGACAAGTGAGATTTTCAAACCGGAAGTGAAGAAATTTCGATCGACAAATAAGATTTTTCAAACCGGAAGTGACTTACTTCCGGTCGACGAGTAAGATTTTCAAACAGGAAGTGGCGCATTTTTCGAAAAAAAAAAAAAAAAAAAAGATTTTCAAACCGGAAGTGACGTATTCGAGGTCGAAAAAAAAAAAACAAAATCAGCTTTTCAAACCGGAAGTGAAATATCTCCGTCGTGACTCGGCTTACGTCCGAGAAGGTAAGATTTTTTTTGCAAACCGGAAGTGACGCGACTTCGGAGCGAAAATTATTAACGAGCTCCAAACAAAATTTGACGTTTCGAAATTGCCGAAGGATTAGCCGCCGAGGTGAAACGATAATGAGATTCTTCCGGGGAAAAAAAAAAAAAAAACACAAAAAAACACACATTACGTTTTACGTTATCCTCGAGTGGGTTTTCGCTCCACTCGGCCCAGTGAAAATTGCGATTAACGGAACGAGCACAACGAACGGAGCTACCGTGAAACTTGCCGGGTCTTAAAATTTATACGAAGCTGGGAAAAGCCAGGCCAAGTAGATTCCTCCCGTTCGGTACATCCGAGAAGGCGGAACGGAGAGCCACTTCTCCAGTGAAAATTAGATATTACCGGAAGAAAGCGAGCCGGTGAGGTGATATAATATAGAACGGTATCAGGAGATATTGCGCCTCTACCACCTGGCGCCGGGCACTGAAACGTCCATTCGACCATCGTTTCTTCATCGCCTTCGTTTGTTCGTATTTTTTCATCACAGAAAAAAAAAAAAAAAAAAAAAAAAAAATTCTCGATCCGAAACTCAAGTAAAGTCTTAAGACTATCATTTGTCCAATGCCCGGCGAACTCGAATATATTCGTCACCTATTCGCCTATTTCATCCGTGAGAATGGCCTAAAATTTAATTTAATTGACCAA
>OY998236.1:9979515-9999515 GCA_963922035.1 Amblyjoppa proteus | reverse complement strand
ACGGAGTGGCTACAATCACGGAGTGGCTAGATTCACGGAGTGGCTAGGGTCACGGAGTGGCTAAAGTCACGGAGTATTGTTATCATATTATTATGTATTATTGTATGAAATATATTTTTCATACTATTTTTATATTATATCTATTTTCTTACGTAAGAGAAAATTGCGGAGAAGAGAATTAAAGTAAAAAATAATAAAAATGATTGTTACTATTATTATTGTTATATATTAAAGCCAGGATTCAATTTCATACGTGAATTCGAACGATTCGTAATGGACATTCCGTTACGGCAGCACTGCTCGCGAAAGGTAACTCTATTCGAGCGAGCAATACCGATTCCCCTTACCTATATATATATAAAATATATATTTAAAAAAAAATATATATATATATATATATATATATATATATATATATATATATATATATATATATATATATATATCTATATCTATATGTGCATCAAGTTCCAGGGAGTCCCCTACGAGTGTAAAAGTCCGCCCGCAATTATCGGATAATTGTTTTCCGATATCGACTAGCGGCGCGAAGCCCGGACCGAGGGTAAACGAGAAATGGGGGGAAAAAAAAAAAAATAGAGGGCGAGACACAAAATAAGGGATCTGGACGGTGGGAAAGAGAAACGGTATACTCTCTCGCACCCCCACGTTTTTTTTTCCCCCTTCTCGTTACGCGACAACGTGAAGATCGAAACGACGCGGACTGTAAGAGGAAAAAAGGAAAGAAAAAAAAAAAAAAAAAAAAAAAAAAAAAGAATTGAAAGAAAAGTCTATCGAAGTAAATGGCCGATTTGAGGCTCGGCCACACACACGGTCATGCTCTCGGCTTTTGACCTCTCCGATCTTTTCTTTTTCTTTTCTTTCTTCCGTTCATTTCTTTTTTTTTCCTCTTCAGCGTGCATTTTTTTTTTTTTTTTTTAGAAACGATTAAACTCTCGATTTAATCGATGCCAAAGTAAAAAGAATATTAATTTTTTTTTAATCGACAATTGAAATTGAACTGAAAAGAAAATTCGTATGTTGTTTATTTTTTCACGCAAAAGCTAGCGAAAAGTTGTCGAATATTCGAACCCATATCTATATCTATATCTATATCTATATCTATATCCATATCCATATCCATATCCATATCCATATCCATATCCATATCCATATCCATATCCATATCCATATCCATATCCATATCCATATCCATATCCATATCCATATCCACATCTAAATTCATATTCATATTCATATTCATATTCATATTCATATTCATATTCATATTCATATTCATATTCATATTCATATTCATATTCATATTCATATTCATATTCATATTCATATTCATATTCATATTCATATTCATATTCATATTCATATTCATATTCATATTCATATTCATATTCATATTCATATTCATATTCATATTCATATTCATATTCATATTCATATTCATATTCATATTCATATTCATATTCATATTCATATTCATATTCATATTCATATTCATATTCATATTCATATTCATATTCATATTCATATTCATATTCATATTCATATTTATATTTATATTTATATTTATATTTATATTTATATTGCAATACTGAAGTGAAGCGATTTTTTTCTTCGCCTCCGCGCAGATTGCCGGCTGTTTTAACGAGTTCGCCGTTAATTTACCGGTAGACGGGACAGACTTTACGGCGAATGGAGGAAACTTTGATGAGGGGGTGGACGGTTAGAGAGATACGTGCGCGTAGAGCAGTGAAAGAGCGTTCGGATTAAATATATGTGAGCGGTGGGAAGCCTGTCGACGTTTGGCAAATGTACAAATATCGTGTCGGCATGTTAATTAACGCTGGACCGACCGCGGCACGGTGAAGCGATGCGCCGAAAGTTTACTCGTCAAAAATTTGCGCCTCTCCCGAATCGAACTTAATTATGAACAATGTTTGAAAAAAAAAAAAAAAAAAAAAATATTAATTAAAAACAAACACAGGTAAAAATTACACGAGAAACATTCGAATTTGAAGCGAGGCAGAAAAATCAAATTCGGACATTGAAAGTAACGAAAATAATTATTAATCATAATAATCCAATGAATTTATAATATATATAAATTTATTAGTTTTTTTTTTTCTCTTGTTATCATTTTTAATAAAAATCTTATACATTTATGTGTTGTAAATATATTGGATTATTATTACTGTATAATAATATATATATATATATATAATAATATATTTTATATATATATATATATATAAGTGTTTAATATAATTTTGAAAGATTTAAATAAAAGAGTTTGTGACACTTTTTTTTTGGAGAACCTAATTCGGTTTTGCTTTTTTATATATATACTATTTATTATATATTTATATTTATATATTTTTTATATTATATATATATATATATTTTTTTTTTTTTGAATATATAAATTTATTAGATTATCATTATTATATCACTAGTAAAAATCGAATAAATTTATATATATATAAAAAAAAAAAATAATAATATATTAATATTATAATAATATAAATAACATATAATTTATATATTATTTATTTGTATAAGGATTATTATTATTATTATATAAAATATGGTAGACAAATATTTAATAAACAAAAAAAAATGTTAAATAAAAATAAAACTTTTTTTTTCGATCACCTAATTTAGTTTTTTTTTTTGCAACACGCCGCAAATCGACTTTACGGTGGTGGAACGACTAAAAAAAAAAAAAAAAAAAAAAAAAAAAAAAAAAAAAAAATCAAAAAAATCAAAAAAATAAAAAAAAATACACGAGGATGAAAACACTGCTACCGTGTATTTCTAAACTGGCCCATTCGTTTGGCGAACAAGCGTAACCCGTAGGTAATCGTGGCAACGTTGAGCGATCGGTCGTGCCGAAAAGAGCGATAAAAAAAAAAAAAAAAAAAAACGCGACGTGGCGTTCCGGCAAGGCCGATACGGCTGCGGAAGGAAAAAAACCATCGAAAGGGTTAAAAAAAAAAAAAAAAAAAAAAAAAAAAAAAAAAAAAAAAAAAAACATGACACGAACCAGCGGATAGACTCATTGCTGTACCATGGCTGAGCCCCAGCTGCAACGAATTCATCGAGTACGAATCGCGAAATAGATAGAGAAAGGATAAATATTTGAAAAAAAAAAATAAAATAAAAGAACAAGCAAAAAAAAAAAAAAATAAAAAAAAAAAAGCGGACACACCGGGGGAATTACACGTCGAGTCGAAACTGCGTGTGTTCCATGGATAAACCGTAGGGCAATTTCCAATTTTCGATAATTCCTCTGTATCGGCGTTCGTGTTGCGATTTCTTTTTTTTTTTTTTTTTTTATTATTATTTTTTTTAATCCTTTATAACCCCTCGCGAACTGCCAGTCGAGCTTCGTGTACGTTCGACGAGCTCCTATTAATCTTTCAATTAACGGCTCGTGAATTAAACACCGAGCCCGATATCGGCGGCGATACGTCGTTGGTTAAATTTCGCTGACTCACCTTTTTTCGTAACAGCAATACATTCTTTTTTTTTATCATTTTCAAATTTATAGCAAATTATCTATAATTATCATAATTACCGCAATATCTAATATACATAGTTTGGAAAACTGTGGATTTGTTTGTTTGTCTGTCCCGTCTAAAGTCACGGATTGGCTAGAGTCACGGATTGGCTAATGTCACGGAGTGCCTAAAATCCCGGAGTGGCTAAAGTCCCGGAGTGGCTAAAGTCACGGAGTGACTAAAATCCCGGAGTGGCTAAAATCCCGGAATGGCTAATGTCACGGAGTGACTAAAATTCCGGAGTGGCTAAAATCCCGGAGTGACTAAAATCCCGGAGTGGCTAAAGTCACGGAGTGGCTAAAGTCACGGAGTGACCAAACTCCCGGAGTGGCTAAAATCCCGGAATGGATAATGTCACGGAGTGACTAAAATCCCGGAGTGGCTAAAGTCCCGGAGTGGCTAATGTCACGGAGTGACCAAACTCTCGGAGTGGCTAATGTCACGGAGTGAACAAACTCCCGGAGTGGGTAAAATCCCGGAGTGGCTAATGTCACGGAGTCGCTAAAATCCCGGAGTGACTAGAGTCACGGAGTGGCTAAAGTGCCGAAGGGGATACACAGATACTTACGGATACTCTCATGAATACTCACAGATACTCACAGTTACACACAGCGCAGTATAATATATATATATATATATATATATATATATATATATATATATATATATATAATATAACAATAACAATCATAATAATGTTAACATTTAATTATTTATAATTAAAGATAATTAAGTGATGTTTTTTTTTGTGCAATCGAAATTTCATTACAATGCGTCGTGGGAGTGTCGAGCGATAAATTTGCGCCTTGCATCTGGCTCGCTGCGAGAAAGTCGTATGTGCAATGCGATAGAAAGGAAAGGGTTTGCCCACGCAGATTCGCAGATTGCAATTACAGAGAAGACGGAGCTTGAAACGCTGGCGTTGCCGCTGCACGCTGCCTGTTGCAGTTTCGGAAACTGATTCGAAGTTGGAATTCGTATAAGCGAGACAGAGGCGTGCGAGTCGGAGTAGGATAGCCGAACGGCGACGAGACGGTGTATCTGTAACGGTAGCGAGGTGTGATCCAAGATTATGCCGCGCAATCAGTTCGAGGAAGAACCGCGGAGTTGATGTACTCTCGCGGCGCGAACGCGATTGCTAGCAAACGGATTCAAAACTTAAATTCGCCCACGCGGAAGTTGTGCAAAACTTGAAACGAGAGTTTTCCATTGCGGAAGAGGAAGAAGAGGAAAAAAAAAAAGAAATTTTTATCTCAAGTTTTTGTGAATTACCGCGGTCGATAACGAAAACTGTAACGCACGCCATTTTGATGCGACGAACAGCTGAGGAAAAAGAAAATGGTCTTCTGTCGGCTGATCGACGGATCCGGGGGGAAAGACAATTTTCCTTCTCGGCCCCTCTTCATCGTCTCCAAATGACGCCCATTACAGTTTTTCTTACCGACCGAGCGCTGGATGAGTGCGCGAAGCAGAACAATGGTCCGTTTTGGCCCGGTGCTCCGCCGCTACTCCGCGGATGGATTAATCAGACTATACGTGGCGCGGGACATTATTGAGATAGATCGGCACACGGGAACACATGAATGTTCGAAAACTACGCACGAAATATCCCGCAGCTGCGAATACACAGAGACTCTATGCGAAGTCCGCGGTCTACATACGCTCACTGATCAATGAACATTGGATCTCGTGGCGCATCACTGCCTATCCTCGCCGTTGGGAATGTGACACGCCAGACATTGAGGAAAATGGATATGCTCGTATCGAATGACAGAAACCGACCCAAACCGAGTCGTATATGCCACGGTGTATCAGCAATTCCATCCGATATCACGATAATTTCTCGTCGATCCTGAAAGTTCCTCGCAATTTTTCTTTAAGTTCGGTAAAAATGATGGATATGAACGAAACCGCGATCAATAGTACCGGCTCAAATTCACTATTTTTCACTATTCACCATTTTTACACGTGTGCCCTAAACCGTACGTTACAGTATGGCTTGCGCCCTTATGATTCTCAGTCATTGATATTCAATATCAACATTTCTCTTGTACAATTGACCTTTTTATGGGCACTCGGTCCTTAGCGGAAAAGTCTCCTAGCTAAATTGTCTTCCATGCCTCGTTATTGAGAAAAATTGAAAACCCTCAACACCAACACCAACGCTCAAAACCAACACTGACCACTTGGATCGTCATTTGCACACTTAACAGTCTATATTTACGGTAGTTTGCACATTTGGAAGTGACAGAAGTTAAAAGCAACACTTAACTTTGAGTGCTCAAAGCCTAGAAATGATTTATGCACAACCCAACATCCGCTCTGCTTGGTGTCTTTTGTAGATATCACCACGTTCTGCACGCCACTTGTTGGGCATTCAACTTTTCGCTATCCGGGCCATATTCACCGTTTTGCCCTATATGTCCTAAACCGTATGTCACAGTATAGGCCATGCCCTTATGATTCTCAGTCATCGGTATTCGATATCCACGATTTTCTCGTCTAACTGACAATTTTTAGACACTCAGTTCTTCACAAGAAAGTCTCCTAGCAAAATCGCCTTTCAGGCCTCATTATGGACAAAAGTGGAAAACCCTTAAGAACCAGTTGCGTCGTCATTCGCACACTTCACAGTCTATATTTATAGTAGTATGCACATTCTGAAGTGACAGAAGTCGAAACCAACACTTAACTTTGAGTTCTCAAAGCCTGGTGATGCTTTATGAACAACCCAACATCAGCAAAGCCTGGTGTCTTTGGTGCCTGTGGTTACCGTGTTTTGCATGCCACTTGTTGGGCATCCAACTTTTCGCTATCCGGCCCATATTCACCGTTTTGGCCTGTATGTCCTAAACCGTATGTCACAGTATAGGCCATGCCCTTATGATTCTCAGTCATCGGTATTCGATATCTACATTTTTCTCGTATAACTGACAATTTTTGGGCACTCAGTTCTTCACAAGAAAGTCTCCTAGCAAAATCGCCTTCCAGGCCTCATCATGGACAATAGTGGAAAACCCTTAACAATCAGGTGCGTCGTCATTCGCACACTTCACAGTCTATACTTAGAGTAGTATGCACATTATGAAGTGACAGAAGTCGAAACCAACACTTAACTTTGAGTCCTCAAAGCCTGGAGATGCTTTATGAACAACGCAACATCAGCAAAGCCTGGTGTCTTTGGTGTCTGTGGTTACCGTGTTTTGCATGCCACTTGTTGGGCATCCAACTTTTCGCTATCCGGCCCATATTCACCGTTTTGGCCTGTATGTCCTAAACCGTATGTCACAGTATAGGCCATGCCCTTATGATTCTCAGTCATCGGTATTCGATATCTACATTTTTCTCGTATAACTGACAATTTTTGGGCACTCAGTTCTTCACAAGAAAGTCTCCTAGCAAAATCGCCTTCCAGGCCTCATCATGGACAATAGTGGAAAACCCTTAACAATCAGGTGCGTCGTCATTCGCACACTTCACAGTCTATACTTAGAGTAGTATGCACATTATGAAGTGACACAAGTCGAAACCAACACTTAACTTTGAGTCCTCAAAGCCTGGAGATGCTTTATGAACAACCCAACATCAGCAAAGCTTGGTGTCTTTGGTGCCTGTGGTTACCGTGTTTTGCATGCCACTTGTTGGGCATCCAACTTTTCGCTATCCGGGCCATATTCACCGTTTTGCCCCGTATGTCCTAAACCGTATGTCACAGTATAGGCCATGCCCTTATGATTCTCAGTCATCGGTATTCGATATCTACATTTTTCTCGTATAACTGACAATTTTTGGGCACTCAGTTCTTCACAAGAAAGTCTCCTAGCAAAATCGCCTTCCGGGCCTCATTATGGACAATAGTGGAAAACCCTTAACAACCAGGTGCGTCGTCATTCGCACACTTCACAGTCTATACTTAGAGTAGTATGCACATTATGAAGTGACAGAAGTCGAAACCAACACTTAACTTTGAGTTCTCAAAGCCTGGTGATGCTTTATGAACAACCCAACATCAGCAAAGCCTGGTGTCTTTGGTGCCTGTGGTTACCGTGTTTTGCATGCCACTTGTTGGGCATCCAACTTTTCGCCCGAAGCGTCAACATTCACGGAGTCTCAAATTGCAACGTATCCATGCCCTCCCAAACTGCATACATTTCACTGCTAAATCTGTATTACCGACGGAGCAACACCTGACAGATTTCAGGGTAAAACGGACAGTGGAAACGCGCAGTATCATACCGAAAAGCCGGGTGGGCTGTGTGTATACGCGGGGTACGCTATTCCAGAGCCCGTAGACGATGATGAGGTACGTATGTCGTTCGGGACAGACGGAAATGGAAACGCGAAACGCGCCAGCTCGTTTCCGCACACGGTGGCACGGAGTTGCCGGTACCGTGTCTGTCTGCGCGCAGTTAAACCGACAGGAAGATGTATATATATATATGTATGTATGGATACTGTTGAAGATGTTTCGTACTCTGACGGTGGAAACGTACTCCGAAACTTCAAATGTTGCTCTCCCGTTGGCTGCACGAGCTATTGCAGCTGGTTCCTACTGGGGAAACTAATTAACTGCGACTCCCCGAAGGAAATGGCGGATACGCGGTTGTCGGAGTGTGCGGGGATGCATTGGATAAATGTAGGACGCGTTTAATCGAGAGGGTTTCCAGTTCTCAGCTTGGATACAACGTATTGTCGGATGTTCCCCCCTCCCCCCCGCCCCCCGAAGTTATCGATTTCAAGGCTTGTTGCCTCTCGGGCCTTTTTGACAGACGTTGCGAGAAAGTTGAATCCCTGCGGGCTCCGGTTTCATCGTTTGTTTGTCTTGTTTATGAAGGGTAGGCATCGAAACTTTGATGATGAATCTGGCGAATCCTTAGGATAGCTTTGAGAGACGGTAGGCTTGATCGGGAATGATTTGGATCAATTTTGTGGCTGATGGATGATCAATTGGATGGAGGAACCTTTGATTTCACCAATGATGTCATCTAGAACTTAGTTGCGGACAATCTTGGGGGCTACAATTAGGAATTCTGTGCTTTTTTACTTGATCCGGAGATGATTTGGGTCACTTATGTGACGGGTAAATGATCAATTCGACGTACAATCGTTGTTTTTCAAAAGCCTGTCATTCAGATGATTCTTGTGAGGACTATTGTGCACCACAATCAAGATTCTATTCGTCTTCACTGGATTGGGTGCGATTTGGATGATCTTTGTGGCGGATAGATGACCAATTAGATGTAAAACCATTGTTTTTGTAAAACATGTCATTCAGACCTTTCCTGTCTGATGATGTTGTGATCCACAGTTGAGGTCCTGTGCATTTATATCAGCGGACGAAGAGTTTTCCACTTATCCTGCAGAAAACAAACTTCATGCAGTTGATTGCCCTCAACAATCCCACCTTTGGAAATCTTATTTGTGAATTTCCTCGAAAACTATAGTTCCTGCGAGTAACATGCATATCACCTTTTCGACGGGGAACACTGCGCTCTAAAGAAAAGATCTCTTAGTAAAATGGCGCCCGACTAACCGTTAACGAGTTAAACTCATCCAATGAACGTGTCACGCCCATCGAGAAACGACAACATCAAAATCCTGAGGATTCCGCCTGCGTATTGCGGGATTATTCGAAATACAAGAAGAGGTCCAGCTGTTGCCTGCTGAAATCGAGGTGGGTGATCGCGGGCAACGTTATTCAGGTGGTACAAGCGTGAATTTGCGCTTTGGGTCGTTTGCTTACCTAATAAGTCTGCAAATACATTAGCATCTCGGTGCCTCCTGGGAATCGTTAGAGACACGCAACCCGACGAACGCTATCGGCATGTGCAAATTGCGACTAGGTCGTAGCGATTACGAAATGAGCTTTACACCGCTGCACAGTAGCGGAACGACAGCGGAATGAACGGATAGAGAGATCCAAAGGGTTTCCAGGAGCGACGCACGTACGGATAACGGCTGATATCCGGCCGTATTTGGGGGGGGGGCCTCGATAAATTCCTTTGTGGGATTCCCCGATAACCACGAATTGAGTTCGACTGATTGGCAAAGCAAGTGGCATGGACAATCCATCCCGTTATCGAATACTTCCCGAATTAGTCGAAACCCCAAATCGCATGAACAATCCTCGGTGTCCCAAAACCCTCGTATCACATCCTAAAAAGTTGATAGCACATTTGTGAAACCATCAAGAAATCTGGACAAAATTGAACAACGGTACGGCGAATCCTGAGAAAAGTACCTCAAAGACAATTTCATCGAGAACTCTTGTTCCTTGGTGTCCCAAAAACCTCATAGCAGATCCTACAAGGTTGATAGCACATTTGTAAGACCATCAAGAAATCTGGACAAAATTGAACAACGGTACGGCGAATCCTGAGGAAAGTTCCTCAAAGACAATTCCATCGAGAACTCTTGTTCCTTGGTGTCCCAAAAACCTCATAGCAGATCCTACAAAGTTGATAGCACATTTGTGAAACCATCAAGAAATCTGGACAAAATTGAACAACGGTACGGCGAATCCTGAGGAAAGTTCCTCAAAGACAATTTCATCGAGAACTCTTGTTTCTTGGTGTCCCAAAAACCTCATAGCAGATCCTACAAAGTTGATAGCACATTTGTGAAACCATCAAAAAATCTGGACAAAATTAAACAACAGTACGGCGAATCCTGAGGAAAGTTCCTCAAAGACAATTTCATCGAGAACTCTTGTTCCTTGGTGTCCCAAAAACCTCAGCAGATCCTACAAAGTTGATAGCACATTTGTAAGACCATCAACAAATCTGGACAAAATTGAACAACGGTACGGCGAATCCTGAGGAAAGTTCCTCAAAGACAATTCCATCGAGAACTCTTGTTCCTTGGTGTCCCAAAAACCTCATAGCAGATCCTACAAGGTTGATAGCACATTTGTAAGACCATCAAGAAATCTGGACAAAATTGAACAACGGTACGGCGAATCCTGAGGAAAGTTCCTCAAAGACAATTCCATCGAGAACTCTTGTTCCTTGGTGTCCCAAAAACCTCATAGCAGATCCTACAAAGTTGATAGCACATTTGTGAAACCATCAAAAAATCTGGACAAAATTGAACAACGGTACGGCGAATCCTGAGGAAAGTTCCTCAAAGACAATTCCATCGAGAACTCTTGTTCCTTGGTGTCCCAAAAACCTCATAGCAGATCCTACAAGGTTGATAGCACATTTGTAAGACCATCAAGAAATCTGGACAAAATTGAACAACGGTACGGCGAATCCTGAGGAAAGTTCCTCAAAGACAATTCCATCGAGAACTCTTGTTCCTTGGTGTCCCAAAAACCTCATAGCAGATCCTACAAAGTTGATAGCACATTTGTAAGACCATCAAGAAATCTGGACAAAATTGTACAACGGTACGGCGAATCCTGAGGAAAGTTCCTCAAAGACAATTTCATCGAGAACTCTTGTTCCTTGGTGTCCCAAAAACCTCATAGCAGATCCTACAAAGTTGATAGCACATTTGTAAGACCATCAAGAAATCTGGACAAAATTGAACAACGGTACGGCGAATCCTGAGGAAAGTTCCTCAAAGACAATTCCATCGAGAACTCTTGTTCCTTGGTGTCCCAAAAACCTCATAGCAGATCCTACAAGGTTGATAGCACATTTGTAAGACCATCAAGAAATCTGGACAAAATTGAACAACGGTACGGCGAATCCTGAGGAAAGTTCCTCAAAGACAATTCCATCGAGAACTCTTGTTCCTTGGTGTCCCAAAAACCTCATAGCAGATCCTACAAAGTTGATAGCACATTTGTAAGACCATCAACAAATCTGGACAAAATTGAACAACGGTACGGCGAATCCTGAGGAAAGTTCCTCAAAGACAATTCCATCGAGAACTCTTGTTCCTTGGTGTCCCAAAAACCTCATAGCAGATCCTACAAGGTTGATAGCACATTTGTAAGACCATCAAGAAATCTGGACAAAATTGAACAACGGTACGGCGAATCCTGAGGAAAGTTCCTCAAAGACAATTTCATCGAGAACTCTTGTTCCTTGGTGTCCCAAAAACCTCATAGCAGATCCTACAAAGTTGATAGCACATTTGTGAAACCATCAAGAAATCTGGACAAAATTGAACAACGGTACGGCGAATCCTGAGGAAAGTTCCTCAAAGACAATTTCATCGAGAACTCTTGTTCCTTGGTGTCCCAAAAACCTCATAGCAGATCCTACAAAGTTGATAGCACATTTGTAAGACCATCAAGAAATCTGGACAAAATTGAACAACGGTACGGCGAATCCTGAGGAAAGTTCCTCAAAGACAATTCCATCGAGAACTCTTGTTCCTTGGTGTCCCAAAAACCTCATAGCAGATCCTACAAAGTTGATAGCACATTTGTGAAACCATCAAGAAATCTGGACAAAATTGAACAACGGTACGGCGAATCCTGAGGAAAGTTCCTCAAAGACAATTTCATCGAGAACTCTTCTTCCTCGTTGATCTTCTCCGCGCCTCAACAGCACCCTTCATCGGTTCCTTGTAGTTCGGCACATCGGAACGAATAAACATGCCCCAGCTTTAATTTCGAATTCGTAGGGATGAATAACAATTAGTCCAAGTCCCACGGCGCTGCCGGTGCAAGTGCTCGCGTGTTCCGAAATGTTCGTCTCTGACGACCCGACGTTATAATACATTCGGGGATTTCGGGAACGGTGGCTCGAGGTGTGGGAAGCAGGTTCGATCGGACACACCGACCGACCGACGGAGAGCAACCTCGACGGGGAATAGCGAGATGTGGAAAACCCGGCTCGAACGAGCTTTCAGCGAGATTTTAATGGAAGTTGGGCGCCGGGTATAGAGAGAGAGATAGCCTGGAGTCGCTCGGAAAACCGGCCGAGGATCTCTCACTGTGCTAACTGGCAAGCCCGTTGAAAATGGAATTCTCTTGGTCCCTCCGCCCGATTCAACTGGACACACACACACGGAATCCATCTCTCCCCCAGAATACCCATCGCTCATGTACACTCGCATCCAACAGCAGCCACGACCCATGGGTCCATCGCTCAAAGAGCTAACTAAATTCCCTTCTTTTTCTCTTCATCCTTTGATGGTGTGTGTGTGTTTTTTTTTTTTTTTTTTTTTTTTTTTTTATAACCTTTAGAAAAATCATACTTTCGCCAATGTTCCATACTTGTTATCGAAAAAATTCGCAAGATCCGAATTAAATATAATGGGATTACCTCTCGAGAGGGTAAAACACGAATATGGACGAGGAGGTTTACGATGAAAATTCGAAATCCTACTCATCTAAACTGGGATTTTTATACTTTTAACAAAAAAAAAAAAAAAGAAAAAAATGGCGGAGCTTAAATTTGTACAGTTTCCTCTTTCATTGACGAAATCCGCAAAAAAAACACGGTCTCTTCTGAAACGGAGAGCGCGGGGCCGTTTTTCTGCGCTCTTTTATATATATATATATATATATATATATATAGAATACAGAGTGGGACAAAATGGACTTTTCTGCAATTCCGGTCCATAGTCAATGAGTTTAAATTGTTTTCTCGACGAGGCATTAATTTTTTGAGATATTAAAAATAATATGGGGCAAAATGAATCTATATAATGCAGAGTGGGGCAAAATGGAATTTCCTGCAATTCCAGTCAGCGTTAATGAGTTTAAATTGTTTTCTCGTCGACGCATAAATTTTTTGAGATATGAAATATGACATGGGGCAAAATGGACTTTCCTACAATTCCAGTCAGCGTTAATGAGTTTAAATTGTTTTATCGTCGACGCATAAATTTTTTGAGATATGAAATATGACATGGGGCAAAATGGACTTTCCTACAATTCCAGTCAGCGTTAATGAGTTTAAATTGTTTTCTCGACGAAGCATTAACGGCTTAAGCTATGAGAAATAATATGGGGCAAAATGGACATATATATATATATATAATACAGAGTGGGGCAAAATGGACTTTTCTGCAATTCCAGTCAGAGTTAATTCATTTAAATTGGTTATCTCGACGAATCATTAGTTTTTTGAGATACGAAAGATGACATGGGTCAAAGTGGACCGCTTCGAACTGGCAGCATTTCGGACATTTGGTCGTCAGAATAGAAGCCCAAAGTGTGCTTTTTAGAAAAAAAAATTTCATCGTACTTTTGAGCGAGTCCATTTTGTCCCGCCCGTCCGTTTTTCCCCCGGATCTCCCCTTTATATATATATCTATAAAGCTTCGTTGTTCCATCGTTAAAGTAACTTGGGATTCTTCGTGCGGACAACGGGCACTGAAAGAAGAAACGTTTGTTCAATTCCCACGCGAGTACGAGGGCCCTCAAGTCGCCGTAGCTTTTCCTCTGTGTGGTTCTTTCGAGAAAGCTCACCTCCATTCCCCCCCCCCCCCCCCCCCGCCCCCCTCGACTTGATTGGCCTCTCCCGCTTCGGCGTATCTTACCGTCCCTTTGGAGTCCCCCTGCCTCGATCTCTTCTTTTTTTTTTGTTTTGTTTTGTTTTTTTCTTTGCCATTTTAGAGTCCTCGATATGTGAGACACTTATTTTCTACGATCCTCGTGAAACCTGGCACACGTGGACAAACATTTGTCCTCGACTTCCGGGATCCTCTAATACGACATGAGCCGCACCCGCCCCCTACCCCCCCCCCCCCCCCCCCCCCCCCCCCCTCCGCCCTGTCTGTTTATTTGTCCAAGACATCGTTCCAACGCGAAATAAGGCGATAAAAAAAGAGCTCTGCGTTCCTGAATAAACATCATCGGTTACGTATTTCCAGTACGACGTCGCTTCCGGTCGATAAATGATATTCCCAAAGTGGAGATTACGCATTTCCGACATGACGTCACTTCAGGTCGAAGAATAAGATTCTCAAATCGAAAGTGACGTATTTCCGGTCGAAAAATAAGTTTCTCAAATCGGAAGTGACGTATTTCCGGTCGAAAAATAAGATTCCCAAACCGGAAGTGACGTACTTTCGGTTGAAAAATGCGATTCACAAACTGGAAGTGACGTATTTCCGGTCGAAAAAATAAGATTCTCAAATCGGAAGTGACGTACTTTCGGTTGAGAAATGAGATTCTCAAACCGGAAGTGACGTACTTTCGGTCGAAAGATAAGATTCCCAAACCGGAAGTGACGTACTTTCCGTTGAAAAATGAGATTCTCAAACCGGAAGTGACGTATTACCGGTCAAAAAAGTAATATGCCCAAACCGGAAGTGACGTACTTTCGGTTGAAAAATGAGATTCTCAAACCGGAAGTGACACATTACCGGTCGAAAAATAAGATTCCCAAACCGGAAGTGACGTACTTTCGGTTGAAAAATGAGATTCTCAAACCGGAAGTGACGTATTACCGGTCGAAAAATAAGATTCCCAAACCGGAAGTGACGTACTTTCGGTTGAAAAACGAGATTCTCAAACCGGAAGTGACGTATTACCGGTCGAAAAATAAGATTCCCAAACCGGAAGTGACGTACTTTCGGTCGAAAAATGAAATTCTCAAACCGGAAGTGACGTATTTCCGATTAAAAGATAAGATTCCCAAACCGGAAGTGACGTACTTTCGGTCGAAAAATGAGATTCCCAAACCGGAAGTGACGTATTTCCGGTCGAAAGATAAGATTTCCAAACCGGAAGTGACGTACTTTCGGTAGAAAAATGAGATTCTCGAATCGGAAGTGACGTGTTTCCGGTATGACGTCACTTCCGGGCGCAAAATAAAATGTTCACACGTGTGTTCATGTATTTCTCATAAATCATCAGAAATCTGAATTTCCGGTTTTCAAATTCCCTAATTCATATAATAATCTGGCCAGTAACGAATAAATTGCAAAAAACTCGAACGACATTTTTGAATTTCTTAATAATCGCATCGCTAAAATTTGTCGCGGTATGACGAGCTGAAGCTGGCAAGCTTTCGGAGTGCATTGTCTCATAATTCGCAATAAGGGGGTGAAAAAAAAATAAATAAATAAAAAAAAATGGAAACAAGAAGAAAGAGAAATGCCGAATAGAATTGTAGAATCGCACTGGCCTATAAATCGAATCGCAGTTTCCCTGTAGAAACGGAGGCGTCGTCGGTTGCGCCAAACCCTTCGCTCCCGTTACGCGAACGAGACGACCGTCGAGTGGCGCTGGTTCTCGATGGGACCGCAATCTCACGGTGCACTCCACACGCACGAAGCCTCTCGCATTACGCCCCATAGACAGTCCATGGCCCGAGGGATATTCCTGTTGGACTTGTTGGCGAAACACACGGGAAACGTTAAACTTCGGAGCCTCTCATTTAACCCTCAGTTCTCCTTCAATTTAATTAGTCTCAGAAATTGCGTCGTTAGAGTCTTCGCAACGTCGATTAACGAACCCTCGGTGTCGTCGCCCCGCGCGGCCCTCGAAGGGCTTGTTAGTTTAGGTACATCGTGTTCATGAAGTTAGTGTCAAAATATCGAGTCGATGATAATGTAAAAAAAAACATTTTAATGAGTTTTTTTTTTCACTCGTTTTTTATGTGATTCGAGGGTGTTTTTGAGATAACGGACGGCACCGATGTACTTTAACACTGGGAAATGGTCTGCGGTGTGAAGATTCTTTGAACATTCTTTGAACATTCTTTGAACATTCTTTGAACATTCTTTGAACACTCTTTGAACACTCTTTGAAGATTCTTTGAACACTCTTTGAACACTCTTTGAACACTCTTTGAACACTCTTTGAACACTCTTTGAACACTCTTTGAACACTCTTTGAACACTCTTTGAACACTCTTTGAACACTCTTTGAACACTCTTTGAACATTCTTTGAACACTCTTTGAACACTCTTTGAACATTCTTTGAACATTCTTTGAACACTCTTTGAACACTCTTTGAACATTCTTTGAACATTCTTTGAACATTCTTTGAACATTCTTTGAACATTCTTTGAACATTCTTTGAACATTCTTTGAACATTCTTTGAACATTCTTTGAACATTCTTTGAACATTCTTTGAACATTCTTTGAACATTCTTTGAACATTCTTTGAACATTCTTTGAACATTCTTTGAACACTCTTTGAACACTCTTTGAACACTCTTTGAACACTCTTTGAACACTCTTTGAACACTCTTTGAACACTCTTTGAACACTCTTTGAACACTCTTTGAACACTCTTTGAACACTCTTTGAACACTCTTTGAGCATTCTTTGAGCATTCTTTGAACATTCTTTGAGCATTCTTTGAACATTCTTTGAACATTCTTTGAACATTCTTTGAACATTCTTTGAACATTCTTTCAAAAAATCAAAAATAAAAAAAAATGTATTAATCGATGCCGTAAACGAATTTGTCGAGAATGGAGAGCGAAAAGTGGAGGACTCGAAACTTTTGACGATTCTACGAGCGAATCGACGGGGCGGAGTTTCGACACACACGAGCCGCGACAGTGTATTCTCCCCCCTCCCCCCCCCCCCCCCGGAGGATCGACGAGGAGGATGATATTCCGTGCCAGAAAACATACACGGTACAGGATTTGCATCTTTATCGAAAGCACATTGGATTACCGACGTTTTTCATTGCCGCAACGGAAACGTCGCTATGTCGTCGGTGCGCGCTTGCATTTCTCAACGGGTTTTTTATCTTTTTCTTCGACTCGATTTCTCGTTACTTTCCCCGGCCGCTTCGCCCGAACGATTTTTCGCTCGTTCGATTTTTATTTTTATTTTAATACCTTCCATCAATTTTGCTTCCTCGTAGAGGAAGCTTTGTTTTGGTAAAAAAAAAAAAAAAAAAAAAAAAAAAAATATCGAGATTTTAATGAAAACATGTTCAGAATGTTCTAAAACGTCGAAAAATCACATTTAGAAAAAATGTCCGTGTGTGCGTGTGTGTGTGTGTGTGTGCGCGCGTGTGTGTGTGTGCGCGCGCGCGCGTGTGTGTGTGCGTGCGTGAGTGCGTGTGTGCGCGCGCGTGCGTGCGTGCGTGTGTGCGTGCGTGTGGGCGTGTGTGCGTGTGTGCGTGTGTGCGTGTGTGTGTGTGTGCGTGTGTGTGTGCGTGTGTGTGCGTGTGTGTGTGTGTGTGCGTGTGTGTGTGAAATGGACGTGCAAAATTCAAACCGCTATAACTCGAGAACGCCTCGACCGATCAAGCTGAAATTTGGCACACATCATGTATGATCAGTAGTCAATGTTTGGTCAAAATTTCATTAAAAAATGTTCGGTTGTTTTTTTTTTTGTACGCCATTTTTAATTTCTTCAAAAATGTCTGTTCGCGCTCTGGCGCTCGCAATTTTATTAGCTATCGGGCTAAAAAGGCGTACATAGATGGAATATGACACAGCACACAGCACACGAGCGCACGAGCACACGAGCGCACGAGCGCACGAGCGCACGAGCGCACGAGCGCACGAGCGCACGAGCGCACGAGCGCACGAGCGCACGAGCGCACGAGCGCACGAGCGCACGAGCGCACGAGCGCACGAGCGCACGAGCGCACGAGCGCACGAGCGCACGAGCGCACGAGCGCACGAGCGCACGAGCGCACGAGCGCACGAGCGCACGAGCGCACGAGCGCACGAGCGAACGAGCGCACGAGCGCACGAGCGCACGAGCGCACGAGCGCACGAGCGCACGAGCGCACGAGCGCACGAGCGCACGAGCGCACGAGCGAACGAGCGCACGAGCGCACGAGCGCACGAGCGCACGAGCGCACGAGCGCACGAGCGCACGAGCGCACGAGCGCACGAGCGCACGAGCGCACGAGCGCACGAGCGCACGAGCACACGAGCACACAGCCACACAGCCACACAGCCACACAAGCACACAAGCACACTGCACACTGCAGACGGCACACGGCACACGGCACACGACACACGACACACGACACACGACACACGACACACGACACACGACACACAACGCATATATAAAAAAAAATAATATGACAAATGAAAATAAATAAATTAAAAATGGGGGTACGAGTCAATTTAAAAAATCGTACGGAGCGACGTGTAAATGAGCCGTCGCTGAATCACGCTGTATCGCTGCTGTAGCGGTCTTTCACTCGGTCTCCTAGAGACCTTACGGTTCCCCGGGGAAATATGGAATTGAATAGTTAACGCTGAATAATAGCGTCCCACCGGTAAGTCCTTCAACCTCCCGGTGTTATCGAAAAGCGATAATACCCCCGAGGTTACTCCGAAGTCATATAGCGACCTACGCCCCAGAATGGCGACTTTTCTTCGTTTTTTTTTTGTTTTTTCTTTTTGTCTTCTATTGAACTCGTTCGATTCGAATTTGCGGCTGTAAGCGTCGCCTATTCATTTATCACTTATCTGTCAATAATAAATAATAACAATAATAACAACAATAATAATAATAATAATAATAATAATAATAATAATAATAATAATAATAATAATAATAATAATAATAATAATAATAATAAAAACAATATAATAACGGTAATATGTCATTTACTATTATTGTTATTAATATATATCTTTCAATATTGCATTGAATGTATCGAGGCGGAACAAAAAAATTGGAGTTTGGAGACAAAGAATTAATTAAAAACGTAAAATCGTGAAAATCGGTAAAATTAATGAGAATAAAATAAAAACAATAACCACAATATATCATGTTATTATTATTATTATTATTATTATATATTTTACAATGCTGCATCGAATCTATCGAGCGAAAAAAAAAAATCGGTAAGATCATAAAGAATAAAAATAAAACAATAACCACAATACACCACGTTATTATTGTTATATATTTCAAAAAAAAAAAAAAAAAAAAATCGGTAATATTTCATATTTATTTAACATTTATTTTCAATAAATATGAGAAAACGAAAAAGAAGAAATCAGTAAAATCATAAAGAATAAAAATAAAACAATAACCACAATACACCACGTTATTATTGTTATATATTTCAAAAAAAAAAAAAAAAAAAATCGGTAATATTTCATATTTATTTAACATTTATTTTCAATAAATATGAGAAAACGAAAAAGAAGAAATCGGTAAAATCATAAAGAATAAAAATAAAACAATAACCACAGTACATCATGTTATTATTGTTATATATTAAAAAAAAAAAAAAAAAAATCGGTAATATTTCATATTGATTCAACATTTATTTTCAATAAATATGAGAAAACGAAAAAGAAGAAAACGGTAAAATCATAAAGAATAAAAATAAAACAATAACCACAATACATCATGTTATTATTGTTATATATTTAAAAAAAAAAAAAAAAAATCGGTAATATTTCATATTGATTCAACATTTATTTTCAATAAATATGAGAAAACGAAAAAGAAGAAATCAGTAAAATCATAAAGAATAAAAATAAAACAATAACCACAATACACCACGTTATTATTGTTATATATTTCAAAAAAAAAAAAAAAAAAAATCGGTAATATTTCATATTTA
>OY998236.1:9964515-9974515 GCA_963922035.1 Amblyjoppa proteus | reverse complement strand
AGGTGTTTCCAGGGGGATTCCGAGGGGGGCGGGGTGGGGGGGGGGGGGGGGGGGGTTGGGGGTCAGGGGGTCTTTTGTAATCAGGGGGGCGTTGTGGTAATTGTGGTTGATACATAGCATAGTGGTGTGGAAACGATGAACCTTATAATAATAGGGTTATTATAATAACATTATTATTATATGGGTATACGTTTTTGGAGTATTTAGAATAATAAGGGTTTGCGCGCAGGAGTTGCAAGCGCGCGAGCCCAGGGCCCCCTACTATATATATATATACATAAATTCATATATATGTATACATATGTATGTATATATGTATATATGTATACATATGTATGTATATATATATATATATATATATATATATATATATATATATATATATGTATACAAACGTGTATATATGTGTATATGTATGTAGGGCGATGCACGAAGCAGCGTGGAGGCCACGTATCATTCGGGATGAGAAGGAGAGGCGACTCGAAGGGCGGGCGATGGCGGACCTTAATTTATCACGTGTCCAAAGTTCGCCGCGGTCGTCGATTGGGAAAGAACGGAGACAGAGAAATCGGCTAAACCGGGAACGATCGTAATTTCGTTTCAGCTCGATGGAACAATTGCCGACCGTGATTTCGCGATTTATTCGCCTCTCTGCTTATCGTCTTTCGCAAAAAAAAAAAAAAAAAAAAAAAAAATGACAATAATAATACCAATGACAAAGATCTAAACGAGTAAACTACCTGCTTGAGCACCGCGAGCGAATTTGTTATCTGCGTCGCGCTCAAAGTTTTACAAACGCGGAAACGAGAGTTCTCGATTTTTTTTTTCTTTCCCTGTCGTAAATCTTTTACAAACGCGTTATTTTTATTTATTTATTTATTTTTTTTTTTTGCGGAAAAAACATTAATCACACTCTTTGAGTGACTCACAAAATTTTGCATTATCTTATTATATCGTAAGTTAAAATGATTATTATTAATTTACAATAATAGTAATTTTAATTTATTTTATTGTTTTCATTCTTTAAGATAAAATTGTCGGAGAATTTTTTTTTTTTTTTTTTTATTGCAAAAAAGAGTTCAATCCTTTCGACGTCGATGCTCACCGAACGAGGAATAAATGCATTTCCGGACGTCACGGTTTCCGCTGTGTTTCTCCCATGCTTATGGTAACGCGATGAGAAAAAAAAAAAAAAAAAAAACGAAAGATACTTGTTTCCTCGAGCTTTTCCTCATATTTTCAACGACTCAGCTCAGGTACCAAAGAAACTGCAACGAGAGTGGATGTGCATAAAGGTAGAAGGAAGCAGAGTGTATAGATACGTGACACGGCTTGTATTCCATTGCTACATAGGGGTGGTCCATGAGCCAACGGAAATGGAAAAACATTGACTATAGGAGGGAAACTTTCCTGCGCCTCTGGCAAGTCACTTACACACGAGTAGCTCTCCCTTCGACTCTCGGGGTTCCCGGTTTTTCCATAGGATTTCACGAAAGTCGCGAAATCTCGATGTCTCAAAGGCGCACAATTTATTTAATGCCGAATGAACTGAACAAGCAAAGGTCGGGTCGAAAGGTTGCATTGAATTTCATCGGGGTCTCATTGGGTTCTTAATGGGTTCTCGTTGGGTTTTCATTGGGTCATTATTTGGTCCTCATTGGGTCCTCGTTGGGTCCTCATTCGGTCCTCATTGAGTCCTCATTGAGTCCTCATTGGATCTTCATTGGGTTCTGACTATGTCCTCATTGGGTCCTCATTGGATCCCCATTGAGTGCTCATTGGGTCCTCACTGGGTCCCCATTGAGTCCTCACTGGGTTCTCATTGGGTCCTCATTGGGTCCTCATTGGGTTCTCATTGGGTTCTCATTAGGTTCTCATTGGGTTCTCATTGAATTCTCGTTGGATTCTCATTGGGGTCTCATTAGAGTCTCATTGGATCGTCATTGGGTCCTCATTGAGTCCTCATTGAGTCCTCATTGGATCTTCATTGGGTTCTGACTATGTCCTCATTGGGTCCTCATTGGATCCCCATTGAGTGCTCATTGGGTCCTCACTGGGTCCTCATTGAGTCCTCACTGGGTTCTCATTGGGTCCTCATTGGGTCCTCATTGGGTTCTCATTGGGTTCTCATTAGGTTCTCATTGGGTTCTCGTTGAATTCTCGTTGGATTCTCATTGGGGTCTCATTAGAGTCTCATTGGATCGTCATTAGGTCCTCATTGGGTCCTCGTTGGGTCCTCGTTAGGTCCTCATTGAGTCCTCATTGAGTCCTCATTGGATCTTCATTGGGTTCTGACTATGTCCTCATTGGGTCCTCATTGGATCCCCATTGAGTGCTCATTGGGTCCTCACTGGGTCCTCATTGAGTCCTCACTGGGTTCTCATTGGGTCCTCATTGGGTCCTCATTGGGTTCTCATTGGGTTCTCATTAGGTTCTCATTGGGTTCTCATTGAATTCTCGTTGGATTCTCATTGGGGTCTCATTAGAGTCTCATTGGATCGTCATTGGGTCCTCATTGGGTCCTCGTTGGGTCCTCGTTAGGTCCTCATTGAGTCCTCATTGAGTCCTCATTGGATCTTCATTGGGTTCTGACTATGTCCTCATTGGGTCCTCATTGGGTCCCCATTGAGTGCTCATTGGGTCCTCACTGGGTCCTCATTGAGTCCTCACTGGGTTCCCATTGGGTTCTCATTGGGTTCTCGTTGAGTTCTCATTGGTGTCTCATTGAGTCCTCATTGGGTCCTCATTGGGTCCTCATTGGATCCTCATTGGGTCCTCGTTGAGTCCTCGTTGGGTCCTCGTTGAGTCCTCGTTGGGTCCTCGTTGGGTCCTCGTTGGGTCCTCATTGGGTCCTCGTTAGGTCCTCGTTGGATCCTCATTGGGTCCTCATTGGGTCCTCGTTGGGTCCTCATTGGGTCCTCATTGGGTTCTCATTGAGTTCTCATTGGGTTCTCATTGGTGTCTCATTGGGTCCTCATTGGATTTTTCATTGATCAGCATAATTAATTCGTTAATTAATTCTATCTATTCGCGGTCGAAAGTTTTTTACACCTGCTTTTGGCATCCTCGATTTCCGTCGAGAGGTCAAAGGTCAAAAGTTCGCCGAACGAGTTAACGGAAGATTACAGCCGTCGGGTTGGAAAGCTTTAATTATGATTACCGCCTCGAGCCTTTAATCCGAAAACTCTCGAGCCTGGCGCGAAAATACATATATATATATATTTTTTTTTTATTTCACGATTAATTCGGAAAAACGCGCTGTCGAATAAATAATTAAAAACAATATCGATAGAATATTAATTAAGCCGGTTATAGTTTTTTTTTTTTTTTTTTTTTTTTTTTTTTCAATCAATCTAATTAAATGCCGGCTCTACGATTCATCGTGTCAGTTATAGCGCTGAGAACACACAGTGAAGAATTTGATATTTAATTTTACACAGTCGCGTCAAAGGAAATTCTGAAAGTGCATGCAATTTAATTATCGGACGACGGAGTTCCCTTGGTGGAATTAATTAATAACTATTAATTAATTGTCACCGCGTCTCACGGATGCTCACATTTCGAGTCTTTTTCGCTCTTGCGGAAAACCGGGACAAACTCCGTAACACGACATTGACTTTGCAAAAGGAACCTTGTGCGACGAATCTTTTTTTGAGAGCCTGCGCGTTACCGCGGTCGGTAATAAAAACTGTAATCAATTCTCTTTATTTTTGTCGGCGCAACGATGTTGAAGCAACAACATGTTGAGCTCGGAATTTTTCAATTGACAAAACAAAAAGATTAATGACGGTTCGAAAAAAAAAAAAAGAACAAGAATTTTGAAAAAGTAGAGGTATTTTGAAAAAGCAGAAGGATTTTGAAGATGTAGAAGGATTTTGACAAAGTTGAAGGATTTTGAAAAAAGTAGAAGAATTTTGAAGAAAGTAGAAGAATTTTGAAAAAGTAGAAGAATTTTGAAAAATTAGAAGAATTTTGAAAAATTAGAAGAATTTCGAAAAATTAGAAAAATTTTGAAAAAGTAGAAGAATTTTGAAAAATTAGAAGAATTTTGAAAAATTAGAAGAATTTTGAAAAAGTAGAAGAATTTTGAAAAAGTAGAAGAATTTTGAAAAAGTAGAAAAATTTTGAAAACGTAAAAGAATTTTGAGAAAGTAGAAGAATTTTGAAAAGGTAGAAGGATTTTGAGAAAGTAGAAGAATTTTGAAAAAGTAGAAGGATTTTGAGAAAGTAGAAGAATTTTGAAAAAGTAGAAGAATTTGAAAATGTTGAACAATTGCGAAAAAGTAGAAAAATTTTGAAAAAGTAGAAGAATTTTGAAAAAGTAGAAGAATTTTGAAAAAGTAGAAGAATTTTGAAAAAGTAGAAGAATTTTGAAAAAGTAGAAGAATTTTGAAAAAGTAGAAGAATTTTGAAAAAGTAGAAGAATTTTGAAAAAGTACAAGAATTTTGAAAAAGTACAAGAATTTTGAAAAAGTACAAGAATTTTGAAAAAGTAGAAGAATTTTGAAAAAGTACAAGAATTTTGAAAAAGTACAAGAATTTTGAAAAAGTACAAGAATTTTGAAAAAGTACAAGAATTTTGAAAAAGTACAAGAATTTTGAAAAAGTACAAGAATTTTGAAAAAGTAGAAGAATTTTGAAAAAGTTAAACAATTGCGAAAAAGTTGAACAATTGCGAAAAGGTAGAATTTTGAAAAACTGTCCGTATTTTTAAGAGTTTCCTTAAACGTACGAAACGACAGAACCGTGAAAAAAAGCTTGTCGGTAAATTCAAAATTTTACCTCCGGAGTTTATGGAACAAGGGTATTAGGTATTCCAGGGATATAGGATACGTAACCAGTAAACCGGGGACAAGCGGCACAACCCCGCTGTTTGTCGTCCGCGTTTGCATCGGGTGCACAGCATGGGGTGCATTGCATTGCCACCCCCTTTCCCCTCCGCCAGGCCTTGCGTGCGTGAGCTGTTGATCGAACCTCGGTCCAATCAACTGCACCGAACGTTTGCTCTGTTGCAATTGTTACTATATACGTCCGCACGCCCAATTGTTGCCGCCAATCCTTATAAATATCCCAGTAATATGTACCGATATTCCCACGTATTTTTATATCGTCAAATTTGGCAATAATTCAGTCGAAAAAAAAAAAACCCATATATCCGAAGATTATTTAATTTCAGTTCTTTAGCAATAATAAACTTTCTATATTATTTGACTACACAGAATTTTTTAAATGTCAATTAATAAATAATTGTTATTTATTTGTCGTTGACCCGAAATCCGAATATTACCTTTTCGTTTTCGAGGCTAAAAATTCGTCCAGCCAAATCCAAGAATAAAAAAAAAAAGGTCGAACAGAATTTCTTATACATACACTTTTTCGATATGAATTGCTTATAGTATAATTTACTATACTATAAGTATAATAATTATAATACAATACAATTACAGTGTAAATTGCTTGCGGTATAATTTTTAACAATAGTACAATTACTATTCGATCGTGAAATTTATTTTAGCATTTTTAATTCGTTACTTTAATGTACGTTTAATTCGAGACTCGACTCGACCGAAATTTCGTTCGTTTCTCGTTTCGGTGGCGCTCCGGAGATTTATAACTCACTCGAGGATGCGGAATTTCGGCGTACTATTGCGAATGCACTCCGCGCGAAAATTTGCTCGTCGAAAATGTGGTTAGCTCGCTGCCGGCGAATCCTCTCGATATTTATAGCACGATTTTTCCCACGACATACTAATAATATTTCGTCGAACGTAGTGTTTACGATGCCCGTAACGGGAAGGTTGCTCGGGGCTCCGCGCAACCGGTCGGCCGGCCGGCGGAGGGGGGGGCGGACGGGCTGCCGCGGCAGTCTCCGAGTCGATATTATTATAGCAGCGCGTCGGCTCGGTCGGTAAAGTAGAGCGGAAGAGTGAGCGGAATTCGGGACATGCGATAATACACGAGGATCGCTCCGGGCTAAAATTTCATGCCGGATATTATGCACGAGGGGAAAATTGGAAAATGTCGAAAGGCTCAAATATAATAGCCAGTGTGTCTGGTGCCTTCTGCCGAGAGGCGAACAAACATTGAAATTTCGGGCGCTCGCAGCTAGTTAAAAAAAAAAAATAAAAAAAAAAAATCTTTTATTTCTTTCATTTTTACGTTATTTTATTTTCAACTTGTTCGATATTATTAATTTTTTTCTTTTCATTGTTTTTTTTTTTTTTTTTTTTTTTTTTTTTTCGTTGGTTACTTTGTGACAGAAACTTTTCGCTGCGAGGTATTTACCGAGAATTCGTGAGAAATACACTTTTTTTTTTCAATTGTTTGAAAATACATTTTTTTTTTTTTTTAATCGTGCTCGGTGAGTTTTTTTTTTTTTGGCGTGTTTTTATATATGTGTTCGCTGCTTTCTCGTTACACTTGTACGTAATTATGCGAGGTATCTTCCGGGAAATCCCGACACCTGTTGAGCTCATTAAAAAGAGTGGACGCGCATTCCCGCCGGGGGTGACACCTTCGTCCGGCTCTCGGTAACTTTATTTAAGGTATTAAGTATTTAAAAAAAAAATGTCGTCATACACATCGCCGTGTTACACTTTTCTCGTCCACTTTTGCGGCATTCCGGATGATTTCGGGTATGAAGTCACTTCCGGTCGAGAAACAAATGAGATTTTCAAACCGGAAGTGACGTATTTCCGGCATGACGTCATTTCCGGTCGAAAAAAAAATTAGATTTTCGAACCGGAAGTGACGTATTTCGAGTATGACGTCACTTCCGGTCGAAAAACAAATGAGATTTTCAAACCGGAAGCGGCGTATTTCGAGTATGACGTCACTTCCGGTAGCAAAAAATTAAATTTTCAAACCGGAAGTGACGTATTTCCGGTATGACATCACTTTCGGTCGAAAAACAAGTGAGATTTTCAAACCGGAAGTGACGTATTTCGAGTATGACGTCACTTTCGGTAGCAAAAAATTAAATTTTCAAACCGGAAGCGACGTATTTCGAGTATGACGTCACTTCCGGTAGCAACAAAAAAATATTAAATTTTCAAACCGGAAGTGACGTATTTCCGGTATGACATCACTTCCGGTCGAAAAACAAGTGAGATTTTCAAACCGGAAGTGACGTATTTCCGGTATGCCATCACTTCCGGTTGAAAAACAAGTGAGATTTTCAAACCGGAAGTGACGTATTTCCGGTATGACGTAACTTCCGGTCGAAAAACAAGTGAGATTTTCAAACCGGAAGTCACGCATTTCCAGTACGACGTCGCTTCCAGTAAAAAAAAAAACAAAAAAAAATGAGATCTTCAAACCGGAAGTGAGTTATTTATTTCCGGTATCGACGTCACTTCCGGTTGAAAGAAGAATAATTTCCCCCCTCTTCGCATGACGACATAAAGAAGCAAACAATTTTGCAAGACATATTTAAGATTCCAATAATTGTGTGAATAAATGAGTGAAATTAAATGTGTGACTCGCGTGTCGGGAGGATAAGAATTGCCGTATCCACGCTTTGATTCGGTTGGACCGGAAGGCCGGTACAGAGAGAACCTCGGACAGTTTATCGACAGGGTCACGACGAGGGGGGGAGGGGGGGGGGTGGCGGCTGAACATCCCCTTGTCGTCTCGAGTATTTACGTAATTGCGTTTGCACGCGTCGAGTGTACCAAACCGGAGTACCTACGGCTCACACCCTCCGCCCTCAACCGCGCTCGCAGTGCGTTTGTATGTGCGTTAACACGCAAACGCGATGCACTCGCGACGTACGTGATCGGCTTTCGGTACGAGTTGTGCGCCATGTCGTTTTCACCGAAAGCTTGCCTGAGAACTCTCCTCAGTCAGAAAGGACGAAAAAGCTTTATCGGCTATCCGTAAAGGAATTTTTTTTTTTTTTTTTTTTTTTTTTTTTTTTTTTTTTTTACTGCCTCTTTTGCCCTGTCAAACCGTCAATCCTCCTTTACGAGAGAAAATACTCTCTTTCGCTCCGATCGGTTTGCAGTCGAGCACGAAAATTCGGTACGTTCGAACTTTTTTTTTGTTTTTTTGTTTTTGTTTCTTTTCATTTTTTGTTTTTTTTTTTTTTTATCTGTAAGGACGTCGTAACTATGAAGTTCAACCGATGGACCTTGCGGAAATTATCGGTTGAAGTGGTTTGGATTTTTTTTGTAGTTTTTTTTTTTTTTTTTTTTTTTTTTTTAGATGGCACTTTTTGTTGCATTAAAAAAAATGGTTTTTACTTTCTTTTTTTTAGATGGCACTTTTTGTTGCATTTATAAAAATGGTTTTTACCTTTTTTTTTAGATGGCACTTTTCGTTGCATTTAAAAAAAATGTTTTTTACTTTTTTTTATTAGATGGCACTTTTTGTTGCGTTTAAAAAAAAATGGTTTTTACTTTTTTTTTTTAGATGGCACTTTTTGTTGCGTTTGAAAAAAATTGTTTTTACTTTCTTTTTTTTTAGTTGGCACTTTTTGTTGCGTTTAAAAAAAAAAATGGTTTTTACTTTCTTTTTTTTTTAGATGGCACTTTTTATAAAAAAAATTTAAAAAAAATAAAATAAAATAAAATAAATCTATAGCGACGAATATTTTAATCCCAAAAAAAAATCGACGAGCCTCTCCGACGTATCGACGATTTTTTTTTTTCCCCCAATTTCTCCGGGCTCTCCGAGCCGAATAAAAAAAGCCAAAAAAAAAAAAATTCTGTCAACAGCTTCCAAAAAAAAAAAAAAAAAAAAAAAAAAAAAAAAAAAAAAAAATCAAAGGTATTCGTAGAAACGAAAGCGATGATAAATTAATAGAAGCGTCAAAGGGGGCGATATCGATGTTGCCGAGCTTCCTCGAGGGCAGAGAGCTCCGCCGTCGCGGAGCCCGACTCGCGCATGATACCGACAAAAAAAAAAAAAGTAAAAAAAAAAAAAAAAGGCCGAAGAAATATAACGCCGAGGAGGAAAACTAGGAAAACTAGGAACCCCTTTCGAGGGTGTTCGGGATTCTCCCTTTGAGGTACGAAATTACATCTGCTCTCTTGCGAACGACGTCGTTACGGTGAAGTTCTCGTTAAACGCTCGGTGGTGCAAAAATGGTGCGGCGGAAGAGGAGCGGCGCGGCGAACGGGCGGGCGACCGAGAGGGGGCGAAATGAGAGAAAAGCCTCGCGCGAAAAACGTCGGCGCTCTCTTCGGTCGGGGCTTCGCCGGTAGCCGAAGAAAGGAAGACGCCGAGGCCCAAGTGCACGGTTAAAGATATAAGAAAGCCGGAGAGAATTTTTTTTTTTTTTTTTTTTTTTTTTTTTTTTTTTTTTAAGTGGCTGACATTACTTTCGAGCCGAGTCGCGGGTGTTTGGATGTCTGCGAGGCTCTCTTCGCGAGGGGATGAAATTGTCCCGCTGGCTTGTTGGCTCGTCTTATTACTTTTTTTTTTTTTTTTTTTTGTGAGTCTCTCGTTTTTTTTTTTTTTCGTTTTGCAAATTTTGTCCTTATTAAATTGTTGACTCGATTGGCTCGGCAGAATTTCGTTACCGTCGCCGAGGGCCCGGAGGCTCGCGCAGACGGTTGACAATGGCCGCGCACGAGGTGACGGAGAAACGGAACGTTTCCTCTCCGAATATTGTTGAGATTATTTATTTGTACACTCAGGTATTTTATTATTTTGTTACTTATTTGTTTATGTTGTTATTTAGACATTTAGATACTCAGTTATTCGATGATTCAGATATTCGGTTACTCGGTTACTTACTCTGTTACTTCGTCACTTTGTTGCTTTGTTGCTTGGTTGCTTTTGTGACTTCCGTGTTACTTCCGGTAATTCGGTCACTTCAGTCACTTTTCAGTAACTTTCCAGTCACTTCAATCACTTCAGTCGCTTTTCAGTCACTTCAGCCGCTTTTCTGTCACTTCTGTCACTTCTGTCACTTTTCAGTCACTTCTGTCACTTTTCAGTCACTTCTGTCACTTTTCAGTCACTTCTGTCACTTTTCAGTCACTTCTGTCACTTT
>OY998236.1:9827015-9959515 GCA_963922035.1 Amblyjoppa proteus | reverse complement strand
TAACTTGTATATTTATATTTATGCACTTATATATATATAATACTGGGAGAAAATTGTCGATATTTCGCGAGAAAAATGTGTCAAGTGAGACTACTCTCGTACCGCGACTGAAGTATCAGCCATGAAATATTTTGTGCGCCGAGAAAGAGAGTCGAGGATGAGAGAGGCCGAGAGGACATTTAAGGGTCGAGGAACTGGAGAGTATGAAGCCGGGATAAACGACCCGATGACGAGACGGTTCGACGAATATAGAGCTTCGTTATATTTTTTGTATAACTTAACTCGCCGCATTTTGTCTCGAAATTATTTTTTTATCAGAAATATTAGAAATATCAGAAACATCAGAAACATCAGAAACATCAGAAACATCAGAAACATCAGAAACATCAGAAACATCAGAAACATCAGAAACATCAGAAACATCAGAAACATCAGAAACATCAGAAACATCAGAAACATCAGAAACATCAGAAACATCAGAAACATCAGAAACATCAGAAACATCAGAAACATCAGAAACATCAGAAACATCAGAAACATCAGAAACATCAGAAACATCAGAAACATCAGAAACATCAGAAACATCAGAAACATCAGAAACATCAGAAACATCAGAAACATCAGAAACATCAGAAACATCAGAAACATCAGAAACATCAGAAACATCAGAAACATCAGAAACATCAGAAACATCAGAAACATCAGAAACATCAGAAACATCAGAAACATCAGAAACATCAGAAACATCAGAAACATCAGAAACATCAGAAACATCAGAAACATCAGAAACATCAGAAACACCAGAAACACCAGAAACACCAGAAACATCAGAAACATCAGAAACATCAGAAACATCAGAGACGTCCGAAACGTCCGAAACGCTCGAGACATCCGAGACATCCGAGATGTCCGAGACGTCCCATACATCCGAGACATCCGAGACATCCGAGACATCCGAGACATCCGAGACATCCGAGACATCCGAGACATCCGAGACATCCGAGACATCCGAGACATCCGAGACATCCGAGACATCCGAGACATCCGAGACATCCGAGACATCCGAGACATCCGAGACATCCGAGACATCCGAGACATCCGAGACATCCGAGACATCCGAGACATCCGAGACACCCGAGACACCCGAGACATCCGAGACATCCGAGACACCCGAGACATCCGAGACACCCGAGACATCCGAGACATCCGAGACATCCGAGACATCCGAGACATCGAGACATCGAGACATCCGAAACATCCGAAATATCCAAAAACGAAATATTGTTCAGGGTCCTTGAAGCAAACCCATTTTAGCTGCATTTGCACGCTTAAAAAAGATTTTTTGTTTCTATGGAAAATTTACTCTACTTCTCATTTATTTTTTTTTTTTTTTTTTTTTTTTTATTCAATTTTCATTTTTTTATCCGAGAGATTGTGAGCATTTTTTCGGATCGTTGGCCGAGCTCGGCTCCGAACATTTTTCGCGTGGTAAAGTTCTCTCGCGTTTCCACTCCGAGCACGATCCGGCACTTTTTGTGCCTGCATTTTTCACCACTCTCCGCGTGTCTCGCTTTGCGAACGAAAATCTAAACTTTGTTTCCGATTTTTTTAAACGTACTGTAAATTCGTCCGAAGTTACACGAACTAATTGCCCAAATCGGAGAACCGCGCTTGCAAAAAAAAAAAAAAAAAAAAAAGAAAAAAAAGAAAAAACGAAGAGAAAAAGTGATACGGCGAATTTTTCTATTTAGTTTACGCGGCTGGATAGCTTGGGTGTGAGACAAAAGCTTCGGGTTATCCGTGGTGGTGGATTTCTCTTTGGTTCGGGTTGGAAAAAACTTTTTATTTTCCCTCGTAAATCTGAGTACGGCGAATGTCCCGCGCTCGTCCCCGATTGCGCGACGGGGACAGAGAAAAGAGGTCGAAAGCGACGGGTGAGTTGGAAGGGAAACGAACAGTGGAGAAGGTGAAAAAAAGGGGACCAAAAAAAAAAAAAAAAAAAAAACCAAACCGCGGAAAGCTCCACACTCGCGCGTCACCCATCCACCAGTTTGCAGAGTTTTATACGCGACCACCGGTACGTGTTACCAAAGTTGTAACTCAATCACGTACATTCTGCATTCTGCGTGCTCGCAAACACTCGCCGCTGTCCTCTTCGCTCGACGAAATTACCAACGGAGGATGCAAATCGATCGATAACTCTCATTACCCCCCGACTGTTAAGGAAGAAGGAGTTTTGGAAACGGTCCAGCATTCGATTCGGTTGAGGAATCATTTTTTAGAGCGCTTAAAACTGTAACCGGGCGCTCCGTACGAGGGTAGTTCCAGCGGCGGCCGCTAGATGGCCAGGCGGCGCGGCGCTTCTCGCAAGCGAAGCGGTCGACCCAATACTATAAGGGGGGAGAAGTCATACGCGAGCGTTCCCGAGGCCGATACGGATCACAAAAATTGTCACCAAAGTTCGTCGGTTCTTTTTCTACCATTACATTACATCGATTCATGTTGTACCATTACATTACGTCTCATTACATTGTTGTACCATTACAATGTATTACATTGAGACTGCAGAAAGTTATGCAGTCGCACGTCACCGATACGCCGGTTCGCAGAGTTTTATAGGCGTTCACTGGTACTTACCAAAGTTGTAACTCAATAACGTACATTATGCATTTCGTGTTCACAAACACTCGCTGCCGTCTCTTCCTCGGAGGAACCAAACCGACCGATGGCTCTCGTTACCTCCATTGCGACGATAGACGGGCCTTGGAAACGGTCTAGCATTCGATTCCGTCGAAAAATAATTTTTTAAAGCGTTTAAAACTGTAACCGGGCTCTCCGTACGAGGTTAGTTCAGGCGCCGGCCGCTAGATGGCCAGGCGGCGCGGTGCTTCTCGCAAGCGAAGCGGTCGGCCCAACGCTATAAGGCACACGGGCGCTCCTCGTTCTCGAGCGTTCCCGGGTGCGACGCGGGCCGCGAAAATTTTCACCAAGGCTCCTCCGTTTCTTCGTCGGTCCGGATGGCCGTCCCTGAAATTTTCCAGGCTTCGCGGCGACCAAAACAATTACATTGCCGCACCATTACAACGAATTACATCGGAACAGCGGCGAACCAGGCGATAAAACTTTTCCAATTAATTCCTACTTACCGCATCGCAATTTTTTCCACGCAGCGCCGATGCGCCCGGTGCTTCCCTTCGCAGACTCGGGTGCGAGTGTTTCCGTTTTCAAGAATATCTTTTCCGCAACGTTGCGTGTTTACAGTTGTAATGATATTCGTTCGTACCGCCGGCAGCTTATCTCCTCCCTCAGGCGAGAATTCATTCGCGGCTCTCGGGCTTCGCGGATATCCCGGCAATGGCTTGAAGCTTCCCGGTAATACGCGACTCTGGTCACCCCCCCCCCCCCCCCCCCCAATCCCCTCCGGCCCTACTTCGAACGGTGTACGGATGAGTTGCGCTCTGCTCGGAGAGAGGAGAAGAACCAACGAGGAAAACTTCGTCCAGCTTTTCCGTTACTCCACCGCTTGCATATACACAGCTTGCTTATAACCCCCTCAGATCTCGCTTTACTCCGCGCAGTTTTCCTCGATTTACGAGTGTAAATGCCGCCGACGCTACGAGTATCCTAAGAAAGTATGAGATCTCCCACTGCTCTCGCCCGCAGGACACCCCCCCCCCCCCCGCCCATTCCTTTCCCCCCACCCCGCTGTACCCCACAGGCAGAACATACCGCAGAATTTATTTCAAACTACAATACTATAAATTTACGGGGATCCGACGAAAACAACCTTTTCAATTTCGCCGACTTTTTTACACTCACACTCTGGGTCTACTTTGGTGGGGCAAAAAAAAAAACCGTTTCTTATTACACGAGAATTACGGCAATGCGACGTAAACGCTTTTACCCTTCGCTCGGACAGAAAACGACGTAAATTTAGGAATTCATACTTTTTGCAGAGACAAGTATTCGTCGTTGCCATTGCCATTGCCATTGCCATTGCCATTGCCATTGCCATTGCCATTGCCATTGCCATTGCCATTGCCATTGCCATTGCCATTGCCATTGCCATTGCCATTGCCATTGCCATTGCCATTGCCATTGCCATTGCCATTGCCATTGCCATTGCCATTGCCATTGCCATTGCCATTGCCATTGCCATTCCCATTCCCATTCCCATTCCCATTCCCATTCCCATTGCCATTCCCATTGCCATTCCCATTGCCATTCCCATTGCCATTGCCATTGCCATTGCCATTGCAATTGCCATTGCCATTGCCATTCCCATTCCCATTCCCATTGCCATTCCCATTGCCATTCCCATTGCCATTCCCATTGCCATTCCCATTGCCATTCCCATTGCCATTCCCATTGCCATTCCCATTGCCATTCCCATTTCCATTCCCATTGCCATTCCCATTCCCATTCCCATTCCCATTGCCATTCCCATTGCCATTCCCATTGCCATTCCCATTGCCATTCCCATTGCCATTCCCATTGCCATTCCCATTGCCATTCCCATTGCCATTGCCATTGCCATTGCCATTGCCATTGCCATTGCCATTGCCATTCCCATTGCCATTGCCATTCCCATTGCCATTCCCATTGCCATTCCCATTGCCATTGCCATTCCCATTCCCATTGCCATTCCCATTGCCATTCCCATTGCCATTCCCATTGCCATTGCCATTGCCATTGCCATTGCCATTGCCATTGCCATTGCCATTGCCATTGCCATTGCCATTGCCATTGCCATTGCCATTGCCATTGCCATTGCCATTGCCATTGCCATTGCCATTGCCATTGCCATTGCCATTGCCATTGCCATTGCCATTGCCATTGCCATTGCCATTGCCATTGCCATTGCCATTGCCATTGCCATTGCCATTGCCATTGCCATTGCCATTGCCATTGCCATTGCCATTGCCATTGCCATTGCCATTGCCATTGCCATTGCCATTGCCATTGCCATTCCCATTGCCATTCCCATTCCCATTGCCATTCCCATTCCCATTGCCATTGCCATTGCCATTCCCATTGCCATTGCCATTGCCATTCCCATTGCCATTCCCATTGCCATTGCCATTGCCATTGTCATTGCCATTGCCATTGCCACTGCCACTGCCACTGCCATTGCCATTGCCATTGCCTACGAACTTACTATTGCTATTGTCATCATTATTATAAAAAACCTGGAAATGCAAAACGATCGATTATTTTTCAATAGAAATGACAGACATTCCGAATTCAACGTTCGAAACGACTCAAGATTAACAAAAAAAAAAAAGTAGAATTGTCACGAGCCAAAAGATAAAAATAAAAAATTGCCTCGACATCAGTAAGGATCTGGGAAGCTCCGATTTCGCGGATGGCAAAACTGGTCTCTGCAATCCGCACACGTATCCAATATCCCCGATGTGCAGCGGTTGCGGGAGGGCCAGAGGGGGTGGACATTGGTCGCGCGGAGACAGTGGACAGTGTCGAGAACGATCGAACAAAGACGAATGGAAAGAATCCGCAATAGCGACGAAGAGTTCGGCGGTCCGAAGGAAGGGATGGAATTCTTTATCGGCGTGATATTGAATGCCCACTTTCTGCTGTTCGATGGCGCATTGAAACTTCGCGCACGCTGATTTATAATGGACTATTAATTTCGCTCTTTTTTTTTTTTTTTTTTTTTTTTTTTCTTTCCTCTCCTCACATCGATATTTAAATTTATTTTTCGAACCGTTGAAAATGACGATGCAGTGTGAGTGCGGGTAGCCTCTCCGGGCAAAACAGCCATCAATTTCATTAACAATCGTAGCGCAAAATTGAACGGTGAAAATTTTCGATAAATCACAACCGCGTGTATTCGTGAAACGTCAAATAATAGTATCGTCCATTAATTCCGATAATTCAAGGGTGGGGAAATCCGACGGGCGCGACGACGGCGAATCGTGTCAATCATTCCTATCGATTTTTTTTTCTTCTTTTTTTTTTATTTTTGTGAAATTTAAATACGATTTATTTGCGCGAACAATGAAAATAAAAGCCCGAAAGCGCTTCGGAAAAATAATTACTTTCCGGCCCGCTCGCCGGACATAAAAAAGCCGTAAAAAATCGAAACGAGTCGGAGAGCGTAAAACGGATTTCTTCAATTTTTTTTTTTTTTTTTTTAACTTTTTCCATATCGCTCCGTTCTGTGATTCTCGGCTGTTTCACTGGTCGCTGCACAACAACCCATTCGCGACACATATTATAATGTTACATTTTTATATTAACTCTTAAAACATACTTATATGCGTTTATACTTGTTGCCTGTTGCTTGTTACTTGTTACTTGTTACTTTGTTGCTCGGCTGCTCCGTTGCTCCGTTGCTCCGGTGCTCCGTTGCTCCGTTGCTCCGTTGCTCCGTTGCTCCGTTGCTCCGTTGCTCCGGTGCTCCGTTGCTCCGTTGCTCGGCTGCTCCGTTGCTCCGTTGCTCCGCTGCTCCGTTGCTCCGCTGCTCCGTTGCTCCGTTGCTCGGCTGCTCCGTTGCTCCGTTGCGCCGCTACTCCGTTGCTCCGTTGCTCGGCTGCTCCGTTGCTCCATTGCTCGGCTGCTCCGTTGCTCCGTTGCTCCGTTGCTCCGTTGCTCCGTTGCTCCGTTGCTCCGTTGCTCCGTTGCTCCGTTGCTCCGTTGCTCGGCTGCTCCGTTGCTCCGTTGCTACGTTGCTCGGCTGCTCCGTTGCTCCGTTGCTCCGTTGCTCGGCTGCTCCGTTGCTCCATTGCTCGGCTGCTCCGTTTCTCCGTTGCTCCGTTGCTCGGCTGCTCCGTTGCTCCATTGCTCGGCTGCTCCGTTTCTCCGTTGCTCCGTTGCTCGGCTGCTCCGTTGCTCCATTGCTCGGCTGCTCCGTTTCTCCGTTGCTCCGTTGCTCCGTTGCTCCGTTGCTCCGTTGCTCCGCTGCTCAGATGCTCCGTTGCTCCGCTGCTACGTTGCTCCGTTGCTCGGCTGCTCCGTTGCTCCGTTGCTCCGTTGCTCGGCTGCTCCGTTGCTCCGTTGCTTTGTTGCTTTGTTGCTTTGTTGCTTTGTTGCTCTTTTTACTTTCTTGCGTTCTAATATTTTTCAAATATTTATTATTTTGTTTTTAATATTTGTATACATGCGGACATTTTGTTTCCATCCGCCGAGCGTACGCTTTTGATAATCCCGACAAGCTAGATAAGGCTCTTAATTAAGGTCCTCTCAACTCGTTTTGTATTTTACATTTTTTTCGTTTTTTTTTTTTTTTTTTTTTTTTTTTTTTTTAAATATGTATTACCATCGTCACCGAGGATCAGACAACTTTTTTTTTTTTTTCCAGTAAATATAAACCACGGTGCCCGAAGAGGACTTCCATCCAGTCGAGATTATTATACCGGTGCACCGACGCCGCAAAGGGAGGAGACCTCAATCATCTCGTTGAATTTTTAAACAACCCTTCTCTTCCTTCCACTTTTTTTTTTTTTTTTTTTTTTATCTCCCGTTTTATCTAATCTTCAGCGTAGTCACTATGCAAATCGCTTTATCATTTTCATCCCGCATTACTCGTCGCGCGCAAAGCTCTTCCCCACTTTTTTTTTTTCTTTTATTTTTCCAAGAGCTAAAGCGTTAAACAGCGAGCGCCATCAAGTTATTGTTCTCTGCGGTTTTTCTTTTTTTTTGTTTCTCTTCTTTTTTTTTTTAACTTCTCTCTGTACGCACTTTTCGTACTCTCGCGATTGCTTAAGAGCGCCAGATTAAAAAAAAAAAAAAAACGCGATAGAAAAAAAAAAAAATTAAACATTTTTAGGAATTCTATTTAAAAAAAAAATTAATTTTTTAAATTAAAAAAGAAAAATTAATTTAATTTTTACAATTTTAAAAAATTTAAATTTAAATTTTTTAAATTTTAAAAAATTTAAATTAAAATGTTTTAAATTTTTGAAAATTTGAATTAAAATTTTTTTAATTAAAAAAATTTTTAATTAAAATTTTTCAATTGACAACAATTTTAATTTTGAGCCTTTAATTTTTTAATTTCATTGCAAAATTAAAATTAAATTCTTGCATTAAATTGTGTTTTTCTTATAGATCACCTAAAAATTATCGAATGCAAGAATTTAATTTTAATTTAAAAATGAAATTTTATTCAAGAAGAATTTAATATTGAAGTGAAAGCAATTTATTTTGTGTATTTTCGCGCAAAAAAAAAAAAAAAAAAAAAAAGTTCTGCGCATTAGCTCGATATTCCGGTCGGTGTTGGACGGCAGGATGGAAATGGAAGTAACCGGAATGCTTCGTGTATTATGTAAAGCCGGCTCGGTCAGCCCTAACGAGCTGCGTAATGTGCCTGGATTATACAACCCGTTTGTCCCCGAAGCATCATCGCTGTTTTTGGCGTACGCAGGGGCGGGGAGAGGCGCGCAGGGCTCGAATGGAAAATTCTCCAGTCATAACATTGCAATTAAAACACCCGAAATAGCCCGTCGAAAACGCGCAAGGGGCGGCGTAAACATCAAACCCTCGCAATCATGGACTTCGTTGTCCGAAATCGAATTTAAAATCGGGCTTCGTCAGCGCATCCGACACATGTAGTTACCAAATTTTCGTTCCGAACGATTTGTCCTATAATTCGAGTAGGGAAAGCCCGATTGGAAATGCAATTCCAGCGGGATAAATGGCTTATGGTCCGTAACAGCCGCCCTTCGGAGCATTAATTATAATAATTAAAAACGAAAATTCTTTGACAAGAGGGCTGAGCAAAGTTTCGAAAAGTACTCAAAGTACTAAGTACCGAGTACCGCAAGTACTTTGAGTACAAAATAATTTCCGTACTCAAAGTGCTTTTATAAAATACAGTGTACAAAGTACTTTTATAAATTACATGGTACAAAGTACCTTTATAAAATACAAAGTGCAAAGTACATTTATGAAATACAAAGTACAAAGTACTTTTATAAATTATATAGTACAAAGTACCTTTATAAAATACAGAGTGCAAAGTACATTTATAAAATACAAAGTACAAAGTACCTTTATAAAATACAAAGTGCAAAGTACGTTTATGAAATACAAAGTACAAAGTACTTTTATAAATTACATAGTACAAAGTACCTTTATAAAATACAAAGTGCAAAGTACCTTTATGAAATACAAAGTGCAAAGTACCTTTATGAAATACAAAGTGCAAAGTACTTTTATGAAATACAAAGTACGAAGTACTTTTATAAATTACATGGTACAAAGTACCTTTATAAAATACAAAGTACAAAGTACCTTTATAAAATACAAAGTGCAAAGTACATTTATGAAATACAAAGTACGAAGTACTTTTATAAATTACATAGTACAAAGTACCTTTATAAAATACAAAGTGCAAAGTACCTTTATGAAATACAAAGTGCAAAGTACCTTTATGAAATACAAAGTGCAAAGTACCTTTATGAAATACAAAGTGCAAAGTACATTTATAAAATACAAAGTACAAAGTACTTTTATAAAATACAAAGTACAAAGTACCTTTATAAAATACAAAGTGCAAAGTACCTTTATGAAATACAAAGTGCAAAGTACATTTATGAAATACAAAGTACAAAGTACTTTTATACATTACAAATTACAAGGTACCTTTATGAAATACAAAGTGCAAAGGTACTTTTATAAAATACAAAGTACAAAGTACCTTTATAATATACAAAGTGCAAAGTACCATTATAAAATACAAAGTGCAAAGTACATTTATGAAATACAAAGTACAAAGTACTTTTATAAATTACAAATTACAAAGTGCCTCTATAAAAATACAAAGGGCAAAGTACTTTTCTAAAATACAAAGTACAAAGTACTTTTGTAATATGCAAAGTGCAAAGTACTTTTATACTCGGCAAACTTACGTAAACTTGAGCTTACATCGCGATAGCAGCCGCATCGTTTTACATACATGTGCTATATATAGCACATACATATACAGCTGTACATATTCGTATATTATAGTCCGCGCGGTATATAATCAAGGCTTCATTCAAAGGCGAGACCGATGCATACGCTTCGCCCTCTCTGGCCCATCCCGACACATCGAGCGGAAGAAGAAAGTATAAAAAAAAAAAATAAAAATAAAAAAACCGCGGAGCTTTCATTTGCCTGATGTTCGCGACTGATATACACGCGACGAAAGAGCTACACGCCTCCCTCACTTTTCCTCTTTTGCGGCTACGCCGTTTCTCGTTTTTTTTTTTTTTTTTTTTATTCTTTCTTTTTTTTTGCATCTTCTTCTTTTCCCGGGGAAATTGTGAAGGATGGCACTGGAGGGAGATAGATAGGACAAAAGTGTGTCATCTCCAGGGCTCCGGCACGCCGCAGGGAATTCGAAATGTGACGAGGCCGAACATTCTCCGACATCGCACTCTCGTTTCGTCTCTCGCCATATCCGTGACAAATGACAATCTATTTTTTTTTTTATCTTCCCTTTTTGTGAATAAGATGTTCCGAACAAATTCCCTTGGCAATGGCAATGGCAATGGCAATGGCAATGGCAATGGCAATGGCAATGGCAATGGCAATGGCAATGGCAATGGCAATGGCAATGGCAATGGCAATGGCAATGGCAATGGCAATGGCAATGGCAATGGCAATGGCAATGGCAATGGCAATGGCAATGGCAATGGCAATGGCAATGGCAATGGCAATGGCAATGGCAATGGCAATGGCAATGGCAATGGCAATGGCAATGGCAATGGCAATGGCAATGGCAATGGCAATGGCAATGGCAATGGCAATGGCAATGGCAATGGCAATGGCAATGGCAATGGCAATGGCAATGGGAATGGCAATGGGAATGGCAATGGGAATGGCAATGGGAATGGCAATGGCAATGGGAATGGCAATGGGAATGGCAATGGGAATGGCAATGGCAATGGGAATGGCAATGGGAATGGGAATGGCAATGGGAATGGCAATGGGAATGGCAATGGGAATGGCAATGGGAATGGCAATGGGAATGGCAATGGCAATGGCAATGGCAATGGCAATGGGAATGGGAATGGCAATGGGAATGGCAATGGCAATGGCAATGGCAATGGCAATGGCAATGGCAATGGCAATGGCAAATGTACAAATGGCAAATGTACAAATGGCAAATGTACAAATGGCAAATGTACAAATGGCAAATGTACAAATGGCAAATGTACAAATGGCAAATGTACAAATGGCAAATGTACAAATGGCAAATGTACAAATGGCAAATGTACAAATGGCAAATGTACAAATGGCAAATGTACAAATGGCAAATGTACAAATGGCAAATGTACAAATGGCAAATGTACAAATGCCAAATGTGCAAATGTGCAAATGTGCAAATGTACAAATGTACAAATGGCAAATGTACAAATGGCAAATGTACAAATGGCAAATGTACAAATGGCAAATGCCAAATGTGCAAATGTACAAATGTACAAATGTACAAATGTACAAATGTACAAATGTACAAATGTACAAATGTACAAATGCACAAATGCACAAATGCGCAAATGTGCAAATGCGCAAATGTGCAAATGCACAAATGCAGAAATGCACAAATGACAAAAAAAAAATCCGATGCGACGAATTAAAAAAAAAACACACAATTCATATACACGTTCTCTCCTATTTCCGGGCATCGTCCGGCGCGCATGGGTCGAAACTTTTATTTGTTTTATTTTATTTTTAGACAAACAAAAAAAAAAAAAAAACCAAAAAAAGCTCATCGCACCGGAACCTCATTAGTCCCGACAAAAAAAAAGTAAAGCGCTCGTAGTCGAAGAAAAAAAAAAAAAAAAAAAAAGAAGAAAACAAGACCCGAGCGACATCGACGAAGAGAAACGGTGCAAAAAAAAAAAAGAGCGGCGGGATGGAGCGGCGAAGAGAAATAAAAAAGAGAGGCCCCGTGGCTCGTGTAGACGTAGGAAAAAAAAAAAAAAAAAAAAAAAAAAGTTAGTGACCGGCAGCAGCGGAGAGTAAAAAAGATGTGTAAAATTTACAGTTCCCGAGAGATAGGCTAGCTTCGCTGCGCGGTCGAACATTGGAGCGGATGATTCTCGTTTTCGTTACCGTTCTCTATCGTTCACTCCCCGCCTCTCACGATGACGTGTTTTTTTTTTTTTTTTTTTTTTTTTTTTTCGTGCGTGCGAGAGGCGAATGAATGCAACCCGATGGAAACGAACTAACGACGTCGCGGCGGAGCGAATCGGCGCGCGGCGCTTCGCCATGCTAATTGGAACAAATGGATGAAACGAAACCGCCGCGCGCCGATTCGACCGGCTATATTGGCTGTATCGAATTTTTCGAAACGATCGAACTCCGTTGGAGGCGCTTCGCGGTATGGCTAACGAGAAACTGAGGGGGGGGGGGGGAAGTGGCATGGCAGTGAAACGATACGCGACGAAGGGAAGAATGAGCCGGAGGATTTGTCCGCTTTCAGTGCCAATCGTCCCTCGAGTGGCTTTGGTGTCGCGGCTTTCGAGCATCTGTATTTTTTTTTTTTTTTTTTTTTTTTTTTTTTTTTTTTTTTTTTTTTTCGGGAGCACCGAGAATTTCTTCCGGAACGATAAATCTTCGAGCGAATTGTGTGGATATGATCTCGAATGCCAGTCGACTGTCGTTGAAAGTCGACACGGCGGAAATGAAGCTCGGAATTGGCTGGGAATATATGTTGAACGTTGATGTTGAAACTCGAAACTTTACACGAAACGTTGGTTTGATCTTGAGATATCGATAAAATCAATCCTACGATCGATCTTATGTCGCAGGATCGATCTTAAGATCGATCTTAGGACCGATCTTAGGATCGATCTTAGGATCGATCTTAGGATCGATCTTAGGATCGATCTTAGGATCGATCTTAGGATCGATCTTAGGATCGATCTTAGGATCGATCTTGGGATCGATCTTGGGATCGATCTTAGGATCGATCTTAGGATCAATCTTAGGATAAATCTTAGGACCAAACTTAGAATCAATCCTAGGATCAAACTTAGAATCAATCTTTGGATAAATCAAGATCAATCTCTAGATCAATCTCTAGATCAATCTCTAGATCAATCTCTAGATCAATCTCTAGATCAATCTCTAGATCAATCTCTAGATCAATCTCTAGATCAATCTCTAGATCAATCTCAGGATCAATCTCAGGATCAATCTCAAGATCAATCTCTAGATCAATCTCTGGATCAATCTCTGGATCAATCTCTAGATCAATCTCAGGATCAATCTCAAGATCAATCTCAAGATCAATCTCAAGATCAATCTCAGGATCAATCTCTGGATCAATCTCTGGATCAATCTCTGGATCAATCTCTGGATCAATCTCTGGATCAATCTCTGGATCAATCTCTGGATCAATCTCTGGATCAAACTCTGGATCAATCTCTGGATCAATCTCTGGATCAATCTCTGGATCAATCTCAGGATCAATCTCAGGATCAATCTCAGGATCAATCTCAGGATCAATCTCAGGATCAATCTCTGGATCAATCTCTGGATCAATCTCTGGATCAATCTCTGGATCAATCTCTGGATCAATCTCTGGATCAATCTCTGGATCAATCTCTGGATCAATCTCTGGATCAATCTCTGGATCAATCTCTGGATCAATCTCTGGATCAATCTCTGGATCAATCTCTGGTTCAATCTCTGGTTCAATCTCTGGATCAATCTCTGGATCAATCTCTGGATCAACCTCTGGATCAAACTCTGGATCAATCTCTGGATCAATCTCTGGATCAATCTCTGGATCAACCTCTGGATCAATCTCTGGATCAATCTCTGGATCAATCTCTGGATCAACCTCTGGATCAACCTCTGAATCAATCTCTGGATCAATCTCTGGATCAATCTCTGGATCAACCTCTGGATCAATCTCTGGATCAATCTCTGGATCAATCTCTAGATCAATCTTTAGATCAATCATAAGATCAATCATAAGATCAATCATAAGATCAACCATAAGATCAATCACCAGATCAACCATAAGATCAATCACCAGATCAACCATAAGATCAATCACCAGATCAACCATAAGTAATAAGATTGACGTTAAAATTCAACATAAGATCAATCATAAGATCAATCTTGGGACCAGTCATAAGACAGATCTTAAAATTCAACATAAGATCAAGTGCACAAGCGTGCGTTTGCTTTCAATCAACTTAAAACCTTTGTTCGACGATTTTCTTTGAGCACTGTATTTTCGCTTTTTCGAATTTCGACACTGCTGCAATTCACTTTACACTCGTCTTCGATATTGCAATTTTACTGCAATATATCTTCCTCGACAGTTTTTTTTTTTTTTTTTTCTTTGCCTTTCACTTACCCAACCTGAAACTATCTTTCACTTGTCGCCCTTCTTTATTTTCTCGCGGGAGACACCCTCGTCGATGGCGAGACTCTGTCGTCGGGGATGCGGATAACGAGAAAATTTTCACGAGAAAATATGCCAACGGATGAGTGTGCGGACCCACGTGCGGAAACTGTCTGCCGAAGTTACTCGAGTTAAAGTTTTTTTTGGTTTTTTTTTGTTTGTTTTGTTCTTTTTTTTTCCGAGCCGTGAACATCCGAAGGGAAAATGAGCTTCGTGAGAACGCCTCGCGAGGAACAAATAAGGGGTGGCAATCTTGTGACAGGTACCCTGAATGTCGACGTTTAAAATTGCCCTCCGGGCTACGTAATTTCCTTTCCTCCCACATACCGTTTTTACTTCGCGCGGAGTATATTGCGCGTTTGACGCAAAAACGTGTCGCTTCCGATTTGAAAATCTCACTTTTCATCCGGAAGTTGACGTCATAAAAAAAAACGTCACTTCCGGGCCGAAAATCTCACTTTTCAACCGGAAGTGACGTCATACAGAAAAACCAGTGAGGTTTTTCTGTCAAGTCTCATTCTTCTACCGGAAGTGACGTCATACGGAAAAACCTCACTTACGGTTCGGAAAATCTCATTCTTCTACCGGAAGTGACGTCATACGGAATAACCTCACTTCCGGTTTGGAAAATCTCATTCTTCTACCGGAAGTGAAGTCTTACCAAGAATACGTCACTTCCGGTTGGTTTCTTTTTTTTTCACACTTTCCAACCGGAAGTGACGTCGTACGGGTAAACGACACTTCCCGTTGGAAAATCACAGTTGTATAAAGGAAGTGACTTCATAACAGGAATACGTCACTTCTGATCGAAATATGAGATTTTCAAACCGGAAGTGACGTTTTCCCGTACGACGTCAATTCCGGTCGAACAGTGAGATTTTCAAACCGGAAGTAACGTCACTTCCGGTTGAAAAGTGAGATTTTCAAACCGGAAGTGGCGTCATTTCCGGTCGAAAAGTGAGATTTTTCAAACCGGAAGTGACGTTTTCCCGTACGACGTCAATTCCGGTCGAACAGTGAGATTTTCAAACCGGAAGTGACGTCACTTCCGGTTGAAAAGTGAGATTTTCAAACCGGTAGTGACGTCACTTCTGATCGAAAAGTGTGATTTTTCAAACCGGAAGTGACGTTTTCCCGTACGACGTCAATTCCGGTCGAATAGTGAGATTTTCAAACCGGAAGTAACGTCACTTCCGGTTGAAAAGTGAGATTTTCAAACCGGAAGTGGCGTCATTTCCGGTCGAAAAGTGAGATTTTTCAAACCGGAAGTGACGTTTTCCCGTACGACGTCAATTTCGATCGGAAAGTGAGATTTTTGAACCGGAAGTGACGCCACTTCCGGTCCAATGGTGAGATTTTTCAAACCGGAAGTGACGCCACTTCCGGTCGAAAAGTGTGATTTTTCAAACCGGAAGTGACGTTTTCCCGTACGACGTCAATTCCGGTCGAACAGTGAGATTTTCAAACCGGAAGTGACGTCACTTCCGGTTGAAAAGTGAGATTTTCAAACCGGTAGTGACGTCACTTCTGATCGAAAAGTGTGATTTTTCAAACCGGAAGTGACGTTTTCCCGTACGACGTCAATTCCGGTCGAACAGTGAGATTTTCAAACCGGAAGTGACGTCACTTCCGGTTGAAAAGTGAGATTTTCAAACCGGTAGTGACGTCACTTCTGATCGAAAAGTGAGATTTTTCAAACCGGTAGTGACGTTTTCCCGTACGACGTCAATTCCGGTCGAACAGTGAGATTTTCAAACCGGAAGTGACGTCACTTCCGGTTGAAAAGTGAGATTTTCAAACCGGTAGTGACGTCACTTCTGATCGAAAAGTGAGTTTTTTCAAACCGGTAGTGACGTTTTCCCGTACGACGTCAATTCCGGTCGAACAGTGAGATTTTCAAACCGGAAGTGACATCACTTCCGGTTTAACAGTGAGATTCTCAAACCGCGTGTGACCTTACAGAGAATAAGAAAAAATATATATATATATTCTCTGAATCGTGCCTCGAACGCAGCGAGTGTGACAAGACTTTTATTGAAAAAAAAAAAAAAACAAAAAAAAAATCGATCGAATAAAATTTGCGATGAAACGTGTGAAAGAATTGAGACGACCGTCCGAGGGACGATTAGCGGCGGTTGACAGAGCGGAAATTCGTGGGGCGGGGGGGGGGGGGGGGTGGGGGGAGCGGCGGAGAGTTTGCGGATGACAAGTGTCCGGACAGTGGCGGAGCTTCGGCAAGATTCTCGGAGCCGGTTTGAGCTCAGGCAATAATTAATTCACCGAATAGCGTCATGATTAATTCATGGTAGCTCGGTAGCGTTCGGTCGTTCGGTCGACTGTGCGAGCCGCGGGGAATCCCCCTGTTCGGAGGACGACGCTCCCGCAAACGTTCGCCGAGATTAATTGGCTCATCCGCGCGCGACCAACTGCGTTCTCGCGAATTAGCGAACTTCCACCGTTCGGCGGATATCTCCGCGCCTCGCCCGCTCACCGATGACAATATCATTTTTTTTTTTTTTTTTTTTTTTTTTTTTCTCAAGTTTCGGAGACTGGACATCCGAAATTCGAGAATCGCGCGAATTACCGAATTCCAATATGCAAAATACAACAAATATATATAACCATCAATTATATTCTAATAAAAAAAAAAAAAAAAATTATAGAATTGATTGTCATCGATAAATATATTTTTTTTTTTAAGGAAAAAATTGAATTCGGGACTTGTGTGAAATTAAATTGGTAAAATCGCGCGGATATTTGGCGATTTTTTTTTCTCGGCAAATATAGGCTTCATCGATTTGATTTTTTTTTTTTTTTTTTTTAGGGTCGAAGGATATGTTGATGAACGGTTGGGTATTTTTTTTCATGAAATTTTATCGTTGGGTTTTTTTTTTTTTTTTTTTTTTTTTTTTTTATCGGTAGTCGCAAACAATTTTTTGCGAAGATTCTCCGCAGCGTTTTCTCATTTTAATTGTCATTTTTAATTGTCAATTGAATTTTTTTTTTTTTAATCGCAACAAATTATACGTAAAGAGGTCCTCGTCTCGAATATCAATGTAATATTACTGTAACGTTACTTCAATATTACCGTAATTTGTATGTTAGAATACATTTTTTTTTTTAATTCTAAAAATTCTCTTCACAAACGCCGCCAGAATAAAAATTAAAATGAAATAAAATGAAACAAAATGAAACAAAATGAAACGAAATGAAACGAAATGAAATAAAATGAAATAAAATGAAACAAAATGAAACAAAATGAAACAAAATGAAATAAAATGAAATAAAATGAAATAAAATGGAATAAAATGAAATAAAATGAAATAAAATGAAATAAAATGAAATAAAATGAAATAAAATGAAATAAAATGAAATAAAATGAAATAAAATGAAATAAAATGAAATAAAATGAAATAAAATGAAATAAAATGAAATAAAATGAAATAAAACGAAATAGTAAATAAATAAACAAAAGCAGTCGCCCAATGACGCGCAGCAAGTCTCGCGCAAAGTGTTGTAAACTTAAACAACTAAACCCAACCCAACTTAAGTGCCCGAAACTTAAATTTCTTTTTTTTTTTTTTTACAAATCGCAGACTCAAGTGTTTTTGAAATTTTTTCAACCTCTACAACTTTTTACTCCGGTGCTCTTGCATTTAGAATTTATTATGCATCATTTATTAATCATTAATGCAATATAATATATAATACTATATATAACATAATATATAATATAATATACACTACAATATATAATATATTTATTAATTTATAAAAAATCAATTATCACTATTATTATTTAAATACACCACAAATGAATTTATTAAAAAAAAAAAAAAAAAAAATATGATTGGTCGGTGGTCGAGCGGAAATAAGGTTTACTCTTTCCGGCGTTTTATGCTCACGGCGTACAGCGGGCATTCGTCATTGTTCCGGCATAATTAAATTGCGAATGGACCTGTACAAAAAAAAAAAAAAAAAAAAAAAAAAAAAAAAAAAAAAAAAAAAAAAAAAAAAAAAAAAAAAAAAAAAAAAAAAAAAAAAAAAAAAATGGCCTCAGATCGCGAGTTTTCCGAATCTCTAAAGAATTTTCCTCGAGGCCGGTGGGACCGGTTGAAAACGTCGGGTCCGACCGTATGCGCCACACGCACGGCTCTCTCTCTCTCTCTCTCTCTCTCGCCCCCCCGTCGAGTGGGCCGCTCTGCAAGCTCCCCTTTTAGTTCGCGAATTCAATTTTATATTCTTCCGTTGCTTTTTCCACACACGACCCCGATCTCGGAATATGTGCCGAGCTTTCATACGCGTACCTTGGCGTGCAATACAATCATGTCGGGTTGGTGAGAAGGGGCGGAGGGGAAGGGGGGGGGGGGGGTGGAATCTCGCGAAAGATACCCAGAGAGGTGAATTTTTTTTTTTTTTTTTTTTTTTTTAAAGCCGCGCGTTGAAAGAGCGGACAACGAGAGCGAATAATTGTTCGACAAACTGAGATTCTTCGTGCTCGGTTGATTTTAATATTTAAAAAAAAAAAAAATGCTTTATGGAGGAAAAAAAAAAAGAGATTTATATATATATATATATATATATATATATATATATATATATATATATATATATATATATATATATATATATATATATATATATATATATATATATAATAGGAGATTTAATGAAAGGCGAGTTGTTGAGAGAATTAGCTTGAGGGCGATTAGCCGAGGTACTCGTATCGAAAAAAAAAAAAACATGATATGCGAAAAATGTGTTTGAATTGTATTGAAAATACATTATGAATATATTAAAAATATATTAAAAATGTATCAAAAATATATTAAAGATATATTAAAAATTTATCAAAAATATATTAAAAATTTATCAAAAATATATTAAAGATATATTGAAGATATATTAAAAATATATTTCAAATATATTGAAGATATATTTCAGATATAAATTTTTCTGTGAAAAGTGTATATAAGTGTATACTTTGCCCCCCCCCCCCCTCCTCCCCTTCGCTCATCATTGCCGGTAATAATAAGGTCTCTCCAAAATTAGACACTTTACGGGTGAGGCGATTTCGAAGGCCAACGAGGACGCAATGGAGGTCACGCCGTCGTTACCGAGAGCACCCTCGATGTTGCACATTTACTCGTTACCCCGCGTTCTCGACATCGGGCTACAGCGCCTCACCGACCCGTAATGCTCCGGGGGACGCAGGTGGAGCGAATCCGGAAGTGCCGCTCTGTACCCCATGGATTTAAAGGCCAATAAACCGCACGTGACCACCCATATATACATATATATATATGTATATATATAGAAGGACGTATCTCGTATACTTATACACATTACATACGCCCTTACGATATTAGTCACTCAATATAACTGTTTTACATATATATATATATATATATATATATATATATATATATATATATATATATATATATATATATATATATATATATATATATATATATATATATATATATATATATATATATATATATATATATATATATATATATATATATACATACATGTGTGTGTGTGTGTGTGTGTGTGTGTGTGTGTGTGTGTGTGTGTGTGTGTGTGTGTGTGTGTGTGTGTGTGTGTGTGTGTGTGTGTGGGCATTCCATGCCGATTCGACCTACGTCGAATCGATATATATATATATATATATATAGGACATATCTCGTATGCTTATACGCAGTACATACGCCCTTATGATATTAGTCACTCAATATAACTATATATATATATATGTATATATATATATATGTGTGTGTGTGCAAGGTAGCCTGTTGGGTTCGGCTGGCGGGAGTCTGTGCGAACTTCGAAGGGTTCGAGTGACCGCAGGTTGTGCACGAACAACGTTAAATTTTCGTCATTACGAAAGTTTAACGGGGCTCGAAGCAAAATTGGATGGGTCGCGTTGTGCCTGGACACTCGGTATAATTGAAGCGCTCTCTGGCGATGGGACGTTACCGAAATTTGACGTGAAAACAGTGAGAAAAGAAGTTTGATGAAACGAACGATAAAAAAAAAGGCAGGTTTTGCTGTTGAAACTGTGGAGGCGAATTGTAATTTTTTTTTTTTTTTTTTAGATTTCGTGATTTTTTTTTTTTTTTAGATTTCGTAATGTTTTTTTTTTTTTTTCTGGTCCTAGAAAAGTTCGTTACGAGTAAGAGTTTCGGTTTCCGGGCGATCGGTCCGACCGACCATTACGGTATTTATCGCCGCTCGTGAAGTGCAAATTTATGGACTTGCTTTTGAATTTTACTGAAAAATTTTTTGTAGGGCCGAGCTATGAAATTTTTCTTACACCGTTTCTCGCTATCGAAATTCGATATTTGTGCCGCATAGTTTTTACATTGCGGATCGTTTACGGATCGTGTAATTCATTTTTCGTAATCGACATTTATTAATTGTCACTGCTTAGAGAGAGAGAGGACCATTTTGCCCCACCTGACCACCTGTTCGCATGGTCGAGAATTCCATCCTCGGCTGAGGATTTTCCTCGGCTGAAAAAATCCTCGGCTGAGAAAATCCTCGGCTGAGGAAATCCTCGACTGGGGAAATCCTCGTCTGAGGAAATCCTCGACTGAGGAAATCCTCGGCTGAGGAAATCCTCGGCTGAGGAAATCCTCGGCTGAGGAAATCCTCGGCTGAGGAAATCCTCGGCTGAGGAAATCCTCGGCTGAGGAAATCCTCGGCTGAGGAAATCCTCGGCTGAGGAAATCCTCGGCTGAGAAAATCCTCGGCTGAGGAAATCCTCGGCTGAGAAAATCCTCGGCTGAAAAAATTCTCGGTTGAGGAAATCCTCGGCTGAGAAAATCCTCGGCTGAGGAAATCCTTGGCTGAGAAAATCCTCGGCTGAGAAAATCCTCGGCTGAAAAAATTCTCGGTTGAGGAAATCCTCGGCTGAGAAAATCCTCGGCTGAGGAAATCCTCGGCTGAGAAAATCCTCGGCTGAGAAAATCCTCGGCTGAAAAAATTCTCGGTTGAGGAAATCCTCGGCTGAGAAAATCCTCGGCTGAGAAAATCCTCGACTGAGGAAATCCTCGACTGAGGAAATCCTCGGCTGAAAAAATTCTCGGTTGAGGAAATCCTCGGCTGAGAAAATCCTCGGCTGAGAAAATCCTCGGCTGAGAAAATCCTCGGCTGAGGAAATCCTCGACTGAGGAAATCCTCGGCTGAGGAAATCCTCGGTTGAGGAAATCCTCGGCTGAGGAAATCCTCGGCTGAGAAAATCCTCGGCTGAGGAAATCCTCGGTTGAGGAAATCCTCGGCTGAGGAAATCCTCGGCTGAGAAAATCCTCGGCTGAGGAAATCCTCGGTTGAGGAAATCCTCGGTTGAGGAAATCCTCGGCTGAGGAAATCCTCGGCTGAGGAAATCCTCGGCTGAGAAAATCCTCGGCTGAGGAAATCCTCGGTTGAGGAAATCCTCGGCTGAGGAAATCCTCGACTGAGGAAATCCTCGGCTGAGGAAATCCTCGGCTGAGGAAATCCTCGGCCGAGGATTTTCCTCGGCTGAGGAAATCCTCGACTGAGGAAATCCTCGGCTGAGGAAATCCTCGGCCGAGGATTTTCCTCGGCTGAGGAAATCCTCGCCCCGACAGTGATACCCCCTTCGCCACATAGGTGATACCCTATATCGGGGCGCGCGAGGACCATTAGGCAGTCTCTTGGGTCGCAGCTGAAAGGGGTAATGCCCATTCATCCCTCCGTCGGTCCGCTCTCTGCACAATCTCTGTCTATCCTCTATCTCTTGCGCGAGAATGAGCCGATGAACGCTTCTGGCCACGCATCACAGTCAACGTTAAATTGGTACGTGTCCCATTATCACGAGAGGATCGGTGAGGTTCGCCAGGTTACTGTAAGCGAGGCTAACACACGGAAAGTGAACGAGAAGTTTTAACGACGAGGCGCGAGAGGGGCGGGGGGGGGGGGGGGGGGAGGGGGTGTGTGGGGGTTGGTTTGGGAAAGCTTTTGCTTGTAGAGGGAGAATGGAGGGTCGTGGCCATCAGCCTCGATCCACTGGCTGCACATCCTCGCTATCGCTTCCCACCCGTTTTTGCCCCCTGTATTATGTCCTTTATCCGATGACCGCAGCGAGCTTTACTCATGTAAACTCACCCCGTCCAACGCGTCACAGTCCAACCCCGGGGCCCTTTCGTCTATTAACCTTTATCCAATTCCCCTACCGATTCTCCAGTCCGGACACGATCTCGCCACGAATTCCTCCATTCCATTCACTCCGGGTATCTGGCAACATGTTCTGGTCGTAGTTCATCGTCACGTGCCAAATCCTAATCCAGTCACTCGATTTCGAAGCAGTTATGGTGTATTGACGGTTTTGTTAGATCGAAATCAAAGACTTCAGTTTGAGGATCCACTTGCTGGCGCTCATTGTGGTGGGTCATCCTAAAAGCGCTAAATGTTCGATGGTTCTATGTTCGTCTAGGTGTTCTGGACACCGAATTCATTGAACCGTGTTTGAATTCAAGTTCCGACTGCACGTCGCACCTAAGTTCGATGTTAAACCAGGAAATGCAGTTGGTGGTTGGGTTGGCACTTGAGTTCAAACGTGGGATCCTAAATAGCGACCCTAAGGGTCGAATTGTAAAGCTTGGATTGGACTTCGAAGGTTCTTGGGCAGGTTCCGATGAGTTCAAACTTGGGGACCAAAGCAACTGCCATTCCAAGTAGATCGAATCCCACCCAGTTGATCGTCTTCCCGGGAGCTTTTCGACTTAGGTTCGCACCTAAGATCGATGTTGAAACCAGGAAATAAAGTTGGTGGTTGGGTTGGCACTTGAGTTCAAACGTGGGATCCTAAATAGCGACCCTAAGGGTCGAATTGTAAAGCTTGGATTGGACTTCGAAGGTTCTTGGGCAGGTTCCGATGAGTTCAAACTTGGGGCACTAAATTGGGAACCAAAGCAACTGCCATTCCAAGTAGACCGAATCCCACCCAGTTGATCGTCTTCCCGGGAGCTTTCCGACTTAGGTTCGCACCTAAGATCGATGTTGGAACCAGGAAATAAAGTTGGTGGTTGGGTTGGCACTTGAGTTCAAACGTGGGATCCTAAATAGCGACCCTAAGGGTCGAATTGTAAAGCTTGGATTGGACTTCGAAGGTTCTTGGGCAGGTTCCGATGAGTTCAAACTTGGGGCACTAAATTGGGGACCAAAGCAACTGCCATTCCAAGTAGACCGAATCCCACCCAGTTGATCGTCTTCCCAGGAGCTTTCCGACTTAGGTTTGCACCTAAGATCGATGTTGAAACCAGGAAATAAAGTTGGTGGTTGGGTTGGCACTTGAGTTCAAACGTGGGATCCTAAATAGCGACCCTAAGGGTCGAATTTTAAAGCTTAGTTGGGACTCCCCAGGTTCCGATGAGTTCAAACTTGGGACCTTAAATTGGGGACCAAAGCAACTACCATTCCAAGTAGACCGAATCCCGCCCAGTTGATAGTCTTCCCAGGAGCTTTCCGACTTAAGTCCGTACCTAAGTTCGATGTTAATCCAGGTAAATACAGTTGGTAGTTAAGTTGGAACCTCAGTTGGAACTTGAGTTCAAACACATGGAATCTTCAATAGCGACACTAGGGGTCGAATTTTAAGACGCCAGTTTGATCTCAAGATGGCTCTTGAGATCGGAATCTTAAGTTCACACAAACGTCTCACAAATCGACCCTAAACATCTATGATTCCAAGTATTCCAAGACCCTGTCCAGTTTATTTGTCTTCCTAGGTTCTTTCCCAGGTTCCAATGAATCCAAACTTGCGACCCTAAATTGCGCCCCAAAGTAACTACCATTCCAAGTAGTCCGAATCCCACCCAGTCGATCGTCTTTCCAGGATCTTCGCCAAGTTCCGATTGTTCCAAATGCCTCTTTAGGTAGAATTGGACCATAATGCTTCTCGATGACGCCTCTTAACTCAAAACTCCCTGAAGATCTTTTCACCCCAATAGCGTCGATAAACTCGAATCTACAAGATCATACCGATAAGAACACCCAGCGATGAGCGAGCTTTCTCGTTGGAACTTCCCCCCCCCCCCCCCACGCAACCGAAGCGGAAAGCAGAAGCGCTAAAACCGGAGGGGGAGCCACGGACGGACAGCCAGACAGAGCGTGCAGTCGAGACAGGAAACCTCCGTTGGAACCTTCGACTTCCATCCTCCTCGAGCGCCTCTCCCATCCGCGATGAAAGATGAGGACAATCACCACATATTGCCACCCTCGCCTTTCGCCCTCTACGCTCCGTCAAGCCCCACACTATCCTTACCCACCCCCCATCCGCTCGACCAGCACCCAACGGCACCGAGCGCATACCCGTCGCGACATCATCCCCTTCGAGTTTCGCCTCTTCCACTCCTACGGCATCCCCATTTCATCCCCTTACTTCAGCGCACCTTCATCACTCCGCGTCACGTGGCTCTTCCTCCTTTTTCCTCAGCCGGCTTCCTCTTTTTGCTCCTCTCCGCACCTCTCTTGCTCGTTCTCTCGCCGGGCTGTTTTCCTTTCCTTTTTTTAACCCCTCAGTCAGCTTCCTCGTTCCTCCCTCCTGCAGCCCATCCCTAGGATTATACCTTCCACCTTCATTCCTTCCGGAGTTTTCTTCGATTTTTTGTTTGTTTGTTTGTTTTTTGTTGGGGTCTTTGTTGTTGTTTTTTGTTCTTTTCCGTATCTTCACCCCGACGAGTGAACTCCGTTGTCGTGGCGCTAAGAGGACGGCGATGGGAAGGTGGACGAGATGGCTGTCGACGCTCTCGTAGACGGTGTCTGGATGGACTTGCTGGCTTTCTTCATTTACACCTCCTCCATTCCCAAGCTTGCCTGTCTTTCTGTCTGTCCGTATGGCAGGTTCTTTTTTTCCTCGTTCGCGATAGCACCTAAAAGAAAATCAACGCGATCCCTTGACGTCTGTTGGGTCACATTGTTCCGGTGGGAGGCCAGATTAAGAGGGTAAAAAGTGTGAACCGGGTTGGAAGACTTTCTTGGTATTTTAGCGAAACCGCGAATTCTTTGTGCTTTGGTGAGGTCTTTGTTGGTTTTTCGGCATCCATTGCTGCGACCACTGCAATTGGACGTCCAGCTGGTGAAGCGGAAAAGTCGGGAACCAGGACAGCGCATGTGTTTTCGAGAATTACCTTTGGTGAGATAGGAATAAGATAGTTGATGTCCTTTGAGGATGATACCTTGGAGGTGGCTGTTTTTGGTAATGCACAATACAACATAATGACATTTTATTGGGAAGCAATGTGCCAATGCACTTGTTTGCTTCTGGCTCTCAAAGATACAATGACAACTGTCATGGGACATCCTGCAGGACATGAGGAAAAGCTGGAAACCCGGACACCAGGCTGATTCCAGGATTGTTTCCCATGTTCAATGCGTTAATGCGGAAGATACGCCACAATGGATGTTGATGGTTCAACCGGGGGAAAAAAAAAAGTGTAACGAGAGGAAACCTATCAATTTAGTAGTCAACTCTTGACTCCCAGAGCCGCAACGACCACTACGATGGGACGTCTTGCAGGAAATGAGGAAAAGATGGAAACCAATACACCACGCATCCAGAACTGCCTTATTCAAAGAAGGAAGAAACTACATTGCGAAGACATTTGATGTCTTTTTCAAGAGGATACTCTTTAACAACGGTTATTCAGCTAATGCGGAAGATACGCCACAGTAGCCGCCGATGGTTCAACCAGGGGGAGGAAAGTGTAACGAGAGGAAACGTATCAATGTAGCAGTCCACTTTTGACTCCCAGAGCTGCGACGACCACTACAATGGCACGTCTTGCAGGAAATGAGGAGAAGGTGAAAACCAGAACACCAAACTTCCAGAGTCGCCTCAATCAAAAGTGAAGGAAGATAGATGAAGATGACGCCTCTAGAGGAAGCTACTCATTAAGAACGATTGTTCCGCTAATGCAGAAGATGGTGAACAGTGACAGTTGATTGTTGAACCGGGTGAAAAAGAGCGACAAGAGGAAATGTGTTGATTCCACCGGTGTTGGACGGATAATTGCCATTGGGCATTAATCGTTCGATTATCGGATGCTTTCGCGTCACGCTGACGGGGACAACGTTTCCCACTCGTGATTTCGCAATCCGGGACGATACGAGGGCACGGCAAAATGGCGGAGTCCACGGGTGGGAGGGCTCGGCAGGTCAAGCGTACGATCAACCAGATCGTAGGATACAAACTGTTTGTCACTGCCAAGGGACGCCAGGCGCTTACCCGTCGTTCTCTCTAGGTGTCGGACGGCCGGCCCCAACCCTTTCCTCGCTCGGAATCCGCGGAACTGGAGGATGGGGCCTGGTAACACGTTCGGGTTTCTCCTGCACACGTCTCGTAATCGGATCCATCTGATCTATCACTCGCAGTTTACACCCACTGCCCTGCAATATTCGCAACTGCGATTTATACGCGACGGAACCGACGGGCTTTTGCAAGCGAAGGCCCTGTCGCGAAACTTCCCGGCTCACTATGATTTGCGACTGATGTCCGCCGACTGTCTGACTGCGCTACTGGTCGTTACTGGGATAACGCTCTTTCGCGGATGACAGCCGTTTTTTTTTTAGCTCCTCTTCCTACGGGAATCGAGAATCGGCCATCGAGTTTTTTGTCCAATCAGAGCGAAAGCGGTGAAACTGCTAATCCTTTCCGATGATTGGGCTAACATGGATCAACGTCAAGTGGCTCGGGATGGGTGACTGTGATTTGCGACTGATGTCCGCAGACCATGTGACTGCGCTACTGGTCGTTACTGGGATAACGCTCTTTCGCGGATGACAGCCGTTTTTTTTAGCTCCTCTTCCTACGGGAATCGAGAATCGGCCATCGAGTTTTTTGTCCAATCAGAGCGAAAGCGGTGAAACTGCTAATCCTTTCCGATGATTGGGCTAACATGGATCAACGTCAAGTGGCTCGGGATGGGTGACTGTGATTCGCGACTGATGTCCGCCGACTGTCTGACTGCGCTACTGGTCGTCACGAGGTCGATGCTCTCTCGCGGATGGCAGTTTTTTAACTTCTTCGTCATCGGGAATCGAGAATCTGCCATCAAGTGCTGCCCAATCAGAGCGAAAGTGGTCAAAACGCTAACACTTCTTTATGCTTGGAGTAATATTGACCAACGGCAAGTGGTTCGGCATTGGTGACTAGGATTTGCGAATGATGTCCTCCAACTATCCGACTGCGCTGCTGGTCGTTACTGGGATAACGCTCTTTCGCGAGTTGCAGCCATTTTTTTTAGCCTCTTTTCCTTCGGGAATTGAGAATGTGCCATCGGGTTTCGTCCAATCAGAACAAAAGTGGTGAAACCACCTTTTGCTCCGATTGCACAGCTAATCCTTCTTTGTGTTTGGGGTAATGTGAAACGGGTTCATATGACCAACGGCAAATGACTTGGAATTGGTGACTAGCATTTGCCAATAATGTCCTCCAACTATCCGACTGCGCTGCTGGTCGTTACTGGGATAACGCTCTTACGCGAGTTGCAGCCGTTTTTTTTTTAGCCTCTTTTCCTTCGGGAATTGAGAATGTGCCATCGGGTTTCGTCCAATCAGAACAAAAGTGGTGAAACCACCTTTTTCTCTGATTGCACAGCTAATCCTTCTTTGTGTTTGGGGCAATATGAGACGGGTTCATGTGCACCAATGGTAATATGAAACGGGTTCATGTGCACCAATGGTAATATGAAACGGGTTCATGTGGACCAATGGTAATATGAAACGAATTCATGTGGACCAATGGTAATATGAAACGGGTTCATGTGGGCCAATGGTAATATGAAACGGATTCATGTGGACCAATGGTAATATGAAACGGATTCATGTGAACCAATGGTAATATGAAACGGATTCATGTGGACCAATGGTAATATGAAACGGGTTCATGTGGACCAATGGTAATATGAAACGGGTTCATGTGGACCAATGGTAATATGAAACGGGTTCATGTGGACCAATGGTAATATGAAACGGGTTCATGTGGACCAATGGTAATATGAAACGGATTCATGTGGACCAATGGTAATATGAAACGGGTTAATGTGGCAAATGACTTGGGATTGGTGACTACCATTTGCGAATGATGTCCTCCAACTATCCGACTGCGCTGCTGATCGTTACTGGGATAACGCTCTTTCGCGAGTTGCAGCTGTTTTTTTAGCCTCTTTTCCTTCGGGAATTGAGAATGTGCCATCGGGTTTCGTCCAATCAGAACAAAAGTGGTGAAACCACCTTTTGCTCTGATTGCACAGCTAACCCTTCTTTGTGTTTGGGGTAATATGAGACGGGTTCATGTGGACCAATGGTAATATGAAACGGGTTCATGTGGACCAATCGTAATATGAAACGGGTTCATGTGCACCAATGGTAATATGAAACGGGTTCATGTGGACCAATGGTAATATGAAACGGATTCATGTGGACCAATGGTAATATGAAACGGGTTCATGTGGGCCAATGGTAATATGAAACGGATTCATGTGGACCAATGGTAATATGAAACGGGTTCATGTGGACCAATGGTAATATGAAACGGGTTCATGTGGACCAATGGTAATATGAAACGGGTTCATGTGGCAAATGACTTGGGATTGGTGACTACCATTTGCGAATGATGTCCTCCAACTATCCGACTGCGCTGCTGGTCGTTACTGGGATAACGCTCTTTCGCGAGTTGCAGCTGTTTTTTTAGCCTCTTTTCCTTCGGGAATTGAGAATGTGCCATCGGGTTTCGTCCAATCAGAACAAAAGTGGTGAAACCACCTTTGGCTCTGATCGGACCGCTAACCCTTCTTTGTGTTTGGGGTGATATGAAACAGATAAATATGGACCAATGGCAAATGGCTTGGGATTGGTGATAGGTCGTTATTGGGACAATGCTCTCTCGTCGCGGCGGTTTTTCAACTTCTTTTTCTTCGGCTATCAAGAATTTTTCAATTGAAGCAAATCAGAGCAAAAGTGATCGAACCGCCCCAAACCTTCATCATGATTGGGGCAACATGGGTCGGGTTAATATGAACCACCGGCAAATGGCTAGAATAGGAATTTGGACCACTTTCGATGGTTCCGTGTATGTGACAAAAGACGTTCAGCAACATAATCTCGATTGCCGATCGTGTACATCGAATATCGGATATGATTTTTTATCGCCATTAGTCCTCTTTCGTTCGTTAAGTTTATCTGTTCGTCTGTTGCAGGTGTGATGACTTAGTTGTCGTACATCCGTGCCGAGGCCAACGAACCGTCCGAGGCCTTGATCGAAGCCTTCGGACGACGAAGTTTCGGGACTTTCTTGGTAGATCTTCCTCATCGTGTGTCAGCGAACCGTTCGCGAAGATGTCGCTCCTGCTGAGTCGCGGCGGTCGCAAAGGTCCGGTCATATGCTTCGTCGCTCTTGTTTTTCTCTTCGCCCTCTATCAGCTCGGCATCATTTGCGGCACCGGCAAGGACGGACCCACTTCGATCATGGTCGCCAAAGAGGTGACAAAACATATTTCAATATATTTCATAAGTTCCAACACGAACTTGAACCTCATTTCCGGTTTGAAAATCTCGATTTTTTTTTTTTTTTTTTTACCGAAAGTGACGTCATATGAGAAATCGTCACGTTCTATTTTTCAATCTCAGTTTTCGATCGGAAATGCGTCACTTCCGGTTTGAAAATCTCATTTCTCGACAGGAAGTGAGACATCACACCTGAAAAATGTCACGTCCGGTTTGAAAAGCTCATTTCACGACCGGAAGTGACGTCACGCCTGAAAAATGTCACTTCCGGTTGGAAAATCTCATTTCCCGACCGGAAGTGACGTCACACCTGAAAAACGTCACTTCCGGTTTGAAAATCTCATTTCTCGACAGGAAGTGACGTCACACCTGAAAAATGTCACTTCCGGTTTGAAAATCTCATTTCTCGACCGGAAGTGACGTCACACCTGAAAAACGTCACTTCCGGTTTGAAAATCTCATTTCTCGACCAGAAGTGACGTCACACCTGAAAAACGTCACTTCCGGTTTGAAAATCTCATTTCTCGACCGGAAGTGACGTCACACCTGAAAAACGTCACTTCCGGTTTGAAAATCTCATTTCTCGACAGGAAGTGACGTCACTTCCGGTTTAAAAATCTCATTTCTCGAGCAGAAGTGACGTCACACCTGAAAAACGTCACTTCCGGTTTGAAAATCTCATTTCCCGATCGGAAGTGACGTCACTTCCAGTTTGAAAATCTCATTTCTCGACCGGAAGTGACGTCACTTCCGGTTTGAAAATGTCATTTCTCGACCAGAAGTGACGTCACACCTGAAAAATGTCACTTCCGGTTTGAAAATCGCATTTTTTCGACCGGAAGTGACGTTATACCGGAAATAAGTCACTTCCGGTTTGAAAGCCTCATTTTTTCGACCGGAAGTGACGTACTTCCGGTATGACGTCACTTCCGGTTAAAATCTGAGTTCGAACGACTCGTCCGGAAGAATAATACGAAACAGCTACGACGAACGGTTACGCAGTAATAATTCGGCCGAGCTCGTCGGTCACTGCTGACATCGTAGCCAATAATTTAATGACCGGTCCCACGGCCGTTCGTCCCGATTACTCGTCATCCTCCACGTTTTATACGACACGAACGTCGCGCCCGACGATAAATTCGAAAGTACACCGACGATGCGCTACCACTGGGAACGATCCGGCGAGACAGATAAGACGCGGAGAGAAGGAAAGAAACAAACCAAAAAAAACTCAGACGTATGGAGTCGTTTTCCCGAGAAGAATCGTCTCTCGACCATTCCTTATCTCGCGAAGCAGGGAAAATAAATAAAATAAAGAGCCTCCGCGAAGATATTATTCCAATCGATCGCACACACAGACCATTCAATAGTTTCACTATATATATATATATACACTCCTAGTCTCGAGATTCCGGGCGTGGATAAGAAAAAAGAAATGAAGAGAATAAAAAGTCCTGCATGGAATATAGATATATATATATATATTTTTTTTTTTTCACCGTAGCATATATGGATGTATGTATATATATGTATATCGTGTGACTAAAACGAGAAGGGCGTATCTCGCATGCTCGTACGTAGAAAATATGCCCCTGCGTTTTTGGTAACCCGATATCCGTGCGGGAACGAAGTGGAAACGTACGTGCTGGAAAGAACACATTCCTTCGAAAACGCTTCCCTTTCGACGGCCTCGTAAATTGGATGGACGGTCAAGGTACCGTATAGCGATTGATTTCAAACAATTACTCGAACCCTCTCGCCATACTTCAATGTCTTCCTATTCCGCGCGCTTTCCACTTCATTTTTTACGTGTCCCGTTTCGTTCTCGATGATAATAATAATAATATAATAATAATAATATAATAATAATAATATAATAATAATAATATAATAATAATAATATAATAATAATAATATAATAATAATAATATAATAATAATACTATAATAATAATAATATTAATGTAGCCAATGTAGGCAAAGTAATTTTTGTAACTCATGCATGAAAAGTGTCACTTTTCGTGCCTGCTGACAGTGGCGTAAGTGACGCCTTACGGTAATGAGTCGGCGAATGCGCACATCAGGCCAATTTTACTTTACGCACGATTTTCGTACTTTACGCACCCTTTTCGTACTTTACGAACGCTTCATGTACTTTACGCACGCTTCTTATACTTTACGCACGCTTCATGTACTTTACGCACGCTTATCGTACTTTGCGCACGTTTACCGTACTTTACGCACGTTTACCGTACTTTACGCACGCTTCATGTACTTTACGCACGCTTCTCGTACTTTACGCACGCTTCTCGTACTTTACGCACGCTTCATGTACTTTACGCACGCTTCATGTATTTTACGCACGCTTCTCGTACTTTACGCACGCTTCTCGCACTTTATGCATGCTTCTCACACTTTACGCACGCTTTCCGTACTTTACGCACGATTCTCGAACTTTACGCACGCTTTATGCACTTTACGCACGCTTATCGTACTTCAAGCACGCTTTTCGCACTTTACGCACGCTTTTCGTTCTTTACGCACGCTTCTCCAACTTCTCAACGTTTTCGACCATTTTAGGTAGCCTGACATTAAAATCTTGAAATCTTTTTTTTTTTTAACGGAAACAGCTTCCTCTGCGAAAAAGCAATGATAATGATAATATATAATATATTTTTGAAACAGCCACTGTGCACAGACATCTCATTACATCGACGATAAATCGAACAACTTTGTGCGCTCCGCTTTGCCGCTCCGTTTGACATTATTTTTGTCTTTTATATCGCTGTGGGGGAAGACCGGGCCGAACGAAAATTCGTCAAGGCAATTAAGGGGCTCGAGCACGAGCGTAAAGTCCGTCCCGGTCTCCGGCAACATTTTTTTTTTTTTTTTTTTTTTTTTTTTTTTTTTTTTTTTTTTTTTTTTTTTTTTTACGAAAGTTGGAAGACTCCTCTGTATAAGCCGGACTTAATTAGCGAAGCGAGGAACTCCGCTCTCTTAGGGTATTACAACGTCGATCAAACTTACTCGAGAACACTTATAAACGTCGGGCTTCCGTTCAAGTGCGCTCCCCCCCCCTCCCCCCCCCCCCTCTTTCGACCCTTATCTCGAGAAATAACCATCGACGTATTATAAATTATAATTAATGACGATCAAAGTCGCGAGGAGCTTCGTTCGGCAAAGTTTCGACATTATTATTATTATTATTATTATTATTATTTTTTTTTTTTTTTTTTTTTTTTTTTCAAGACACCTCGTCGATGACTGATCGATTTTTTTATTGAACGAAATAATGAAAATTAACGATCTTCGTATATCGAATGAAAATTTTTTATTTATTTATTTATTTATTTATTTATTTTTTTTTTTTTGTTAAAGTTCAATCACAATCTAAAAATTCATTGAAAAATCTTTTTTCAATCGATTCAATTTTTTTGTTTTTTCGTTTTTTCGTTTTTTTTTTTTTTTTTTTTTTTGGCGATTGAGGCTGTTAATTAATTGGAGGGGGGAAACAAAAAAAAAAAAAAAAAAATAGTTTCCAGCGCGAACGATGACGCTTTGTTACGTTCGCCAGTGGCAATAACGCGAGCGGCGGTGACTGACGCTTTAGACTGATTGGGAATAGGGGTTGCATCGCAACTGGAACGAGCGAATCGATCCGCTTTGACTTCTATCAATTGGAACAGAATCCGCGTTTCCCTTTCGCGTATATGAGCAAAGCTAAACTCCGGCCGGTTCTGTCGTGCCATTTCTCGTCAAGCGATTCTTCCAGGCGATGTGATTTTCCGCCTCTGTGCCGCATCGGGATAAATGCGTGTGCGTGCGTGTGTGTGTGTGTGTGTGTGTGTGTGTGTGTGTGTGTGTGTGTGTGTGTGTGTGTGTGTGTGTGTGTGTGTGTGTGTGTGTGTGTGTGTGTGTGTGTGTGTGTGTGTGTGTGTGGTGTGTGTGTGTGTGTGTGTGTGTGTGTGTGTGTGTGTGTGTGTGTGTGTGTGTGTGTGTGTGTGTGGTGTGTGTGTGGTGTGTGTGGTGTGTGTGTGTGTGTGTGTGTGTGTGTGTGTGTGTGTGTGTGTGTGTCCTGCATTCTTAGCAAAACGAATTGGGAACTCTGGAGGATTAGCGAGAAAACGATTTCACCAGAGAGAATCGGAGATTTTATCGGTCCGATTAATATCATGCTGGAACTTGGTTGAAAATTTTAAGGCATGGAAGTTAGCAACGTCACTCGAGCAAAATCGCCGGCGGCTGACTATTTCTTCAAGCCGTTGCTTCCGTAACGATTGCGATAAAAACAAATTACGTCATGTGACAAGATCCGTCACGTGACGAATTCCGTCACGCGACAAGATCCGTCACGTGACAAATTCCGTCACGTGACAAATTCCGTCACGTGACAAGATCCGTCACGTGACGAATTCCGTTACGTGACGAATTCCGTTACGTGACGAATTCCGTTACGTGACGAATTCCGTTACGTGACGAATTCCGTCACGTGACAATATCCGTCACGTGACAATATCCGTCACGTGACAATATCCGTCACGTGACAATATCCGTCACGTGACAATATCCGTCACGTGACAATATCCGTCACGTGACAATATCCGTCACGTGACAATATCCGTCACGTGACAATATCCGTCACGTGACAATATCCGTCACGCGACAAAATCCGTCACGCGACAAGATCCGTCACGCGACGAATTCCGCCACGTGACAAGATCCGTCACGTGACGAATTCCGTCACGTGACAAGATCCGTCGCGTGACAACATCCGTCGAGCGACAAGATCCGTCACGCGACAAAATCCGTCACGCGACAAGATCCGTCACGCGACAAGATCCGTCACGCGACAAGATCCGTCACGCGACAAGATCCGTCACGCGACGAATTCCGCCACGTGACGAATTCCGTCACGTGACGAATTCCGTCACGTGACAAATTCCGTCGAGTGACAAGTTCCGTCGCGTGACAAATTCCGTCACGCGACAAATTCCGTCACGTGACGAATTCCGTCACGCGACGAATTCCGTCACGCGACGAATTCCGTCACGTGACAAGTTCCGTCACGCAACAAGTTCCGTCACGTCGCGGAAAAACATGCTTATGTACTATAGACAATAATTCCCTGACGGAACGTCTATACGTATAGTTTCTGTCGAAAGATATTTCATTCGTTAAATTACAAATATTAGTAATATTTTTGTGGACGAATAGAATAAAGTCTTAAATAATAAATTACGTGCGGGAAATATTGAAGAATTTTTTTTTCGGCATTAAATTATCAACGCTGATAAAATAGTTTGCTCGCTGCAATGCTTTTTTTGGTGTCATGCTTTATCATTTCCGCCTCATTTCTTTCTCCTTCGTTTCTGTCCTTGCTTTTTTGTTTTTTATTGTTATCATTTTTTTTTTATTTATTTTTATTTTTTTTTTTTTTTTAATTCGCGCTCTCTCGCGAACGTGCGAGGATAAATCGCTGGTTTCACGCGCAGTTTTTCCAGCACGGCGCGGTGGGCAACGAGAGCGGAAAATAAACGACGGTGAGAAAAAAATATATATATAACAAAAAAAAAAAAAAGCAAAGAAATGGGAGGGTAAAAAAAAAATAAATAAAAATAGCGGGACAGTAAGCCCGCTACTGTGCACGACGAGGGGTAGAATCTGCGGTCCGTCGACGAACGCGAGCGCAACGACTGGCCTCGCACTGCGGCGTGTCCCGCGTCGACCAGAGCTCTCGAGTGGCGAAAAATAAAAATAAATAAAAATGTTAATTGTAATAAATACTTTTCGCACCACATCCTCTCGGCGAAAGCTCGCATTTGTTTTTGCGCGCGAGCATAGCGACCTCTGCCAGATCAAAATCTGTTAAGGACATCGAACTCTGCGATGATATCGTCGATAAATGAGCAAGCAATTTTTATTATTATTTTAATGTTGAATTTCAAATGTTATTTTGATATTAAAATTTTTATGTCATTTTAATGGTTAGTATTTAATGTTATTTTAATACCAACGACTACGGAATTTAGAAAACAAAAATTTACGTGAAAATTTACTTTCGCTTTTGATAATCTAATTTCTCGTGGGGAAATACATCACTTCCGCTATGCTATGTCGAAATTATAGCACATGAAATAGAATCGCAGAATGTCCAAAATCCATTGCATATGGTAAAAAAAATTATGATTTCAAAATTATAGCATATGAAATGGAATTTCGAAAAAACAACAGACTCTTAAATTCGAGTGGCGACCCATCTGAAATCCCGGAGTGGCTAGAGTCCCGGAGTGACTAAAGTCACGGAGTGGCTACGATCCCGGAGTGGCTAAAATCCCGGAATGGCTAAAGTCACGGAGTGATTAAAATCCCGGAGTGGCTAAAGCCATCCCGGAGTGACTAAAATCCCGGAGTGGCTAAAGTCACGGAGTTGCTAAAGTCACGGAGTTGCTAAAGTCACGGAGTTGCTAAAGTCACGGAGTTGCTAAAGTCACGGAGTTGCTAAAGTCACGGAGTTGCTAAAGTCACGGAGTTGCTAAAGTCACGGAGTGGCTAAAGTCACGGAATGGCTAAAGTCACGAAGTGACTAAAGTCATGGGTTGGCTAAAATCACGGAGTGGCTAAAGTCACGGGGTGGCTAAAGTCACGGAATGGCTAAAGTCACGGAGTGGCTAAAGTCACGGAGTGGCTAAAGTCACGGGGTGGCTAAAGTCACGGAATGGCTAAAGTCACGAAGTGACTAAAGTCACGGGTTGGCTAAAATCACGGAGTGGCTAAAATCACGGAATGGCTAAAGTCACGAAGTGACTAAAGTCACGGAGTGGATAAGACCCCGGATTTGTTAAAGTCCCGGAGTTGCTAAAATCACGGAGTGGCTACTCACAGATACGCACGGATACTTATATTTTTAATATTATTGTAATGTTATTTTTATATAATTTCAGTATTTCATTTTTAATGTTGTAATAATAGTGATATCATTTTTATTTTTCAGAAATACGTGGTCGGCGCCGTCGATCACAAAACATATCCCTACGACAGAAACATGCCGTTGATTTTCATCGGCGGTGTGCCACGCTCGGGCACAACCTTGATGAGAGCGATGCTCGACGCCCATCCGGACGTGAGGTGAGTGGAGGAAATAATGGAAACGAGGAAACTCCCGTTCGTCCTTCTTTCCCCCTTCGCTCTCCCGCAAGTCCTCCTTATTATACACGTAGTTATTAACGCGAAGAATAGCGGGGTGATTCACCGTCAGCCGGCCCTAGCTCGCCGGGAATAAAATACACCGAGAAAAAAAAAACCTTAAAGGCGAATAAAAGAAAGCCCAGAGAAAAAAAGATAATTAGAAAAAAAAAAAAGGAAAATACCGGTCATTGTTCCAAGTTTTCTAAAGAATCGCAATTTCGGTGACGAAATTATTAATTTTTCTGTTCTCACGAGTTTTCGGCCCAAAGAAAACTCTCTCGAATAATTTACTGTGAGAAAAAAAAAAAAAATAATCGGAAAAAATGTTTTTGGTCATTTTATTCAACATTTATTTGTCATTTATTTATTCTTCTTTTTTTATTTTATTTTATTTTATTTTATTTTATTTTTTTTTTTGCAGATGCGGCCAAGAAACGAGGGTCATTCCGAGGATCCTCCAGATGCGAACTCACTGGCAAAAATCAAACAGGGAGTCGGTTAGACTCGAAGAAGCCGGAATTTCCAAAGAAGTGAGCGACGAGTGAAAATCATTTTTTTTTTTTTTTTTTTTCTTAAGCAAAAAATAATGGAATTATTTTTGTGAAAAAAAAAAAAAAAAAATAGGTGATGGACAGCGCTATCGCGGCTTTCTGTCTCGAAATAATAGCCAGACACGGCGAGCCCGCGCCGAGATTGTGCAACAAGGATCCGTTGACGTTGAAAATGGGTTCTTACGTCCTCGAACTGTTCCCGAACGCAAAGTTCCTTTTCATGGTGCGCGACGGTCGGGCGACCGTTCACTCCATTATCTCGAGAAAGGTACGCTACACAGAGTTTCGTGTTTTCAATTTTAATTCCGACAAACGACATGAGCTTGAAGTAAACGGAGTTACTTTGCCGTGAAATTTACTGTAGATTTTACTGTAAATATTACCGTTAATTTTACTGGAAGTCCTTCTGTAAAATTTACTCCAAAATTTACTCCAAAATTTACTCCAAAATTTACTCCAAAATTTACTCCAAAATTTACTCCAAAATTTACTCCAAAATTTACTCCAAAATTTACTCCAAAATTTACTCCAAAATTTACTCCAAAATTGTTGTCACAAATATTTTTCCACGTCAAGTATAAGAAAGCGTATACATTTAAAAAAAAATCTTTACTACCTTAAATGGAGATAGACCGATAAATTGATGTTTGCTTTTATTTAATTTTTTGTTGTCATAGGTCACGATAACGGGCTTCGATCTGACGTCGTACAGGCAATGCCTGACGAAGTGGAATCACGCAATATCGACTATGCACGAGCAGTGCAAGGAGGTCGGTTTCGATAGATGCCTGATGGTGCCCTACGAGCAGCTGGTGCTTCATCCGCGCGACTGGATGAAAAAGATTCTGCGATTTCTCGAGGTCCCTTGGAACGAGTCGGTGCTCCATCACGAGGAATTCATAAACAAGCCGGGCGGCGTACCGCTCAGCAAGTAAGCGATTGCGTCGATCATCGACTATTGGAGAACATTTTTTTTTACATTGCCTAAAAAAAAAAAAAAAAAAAATGTTTCGTATTAAATGCAATTCGTATTAAATGTAAGCCATGCAACGACGACAGTACTAATTATTATTTTTCGGATTATTCTTTTCTTTTTTTTTTTTTTTTGAAGCAAATCCAAAATTTAATTAAATTTTTATATCAAGTAAAATTGAATTTTTTTTTTTTTTTAATAATTCAACAGAGTGGAAAGATCGTCGGACCAGGTAATAAAGCCGGTGAATCTCGAGGCATTGACGAAATGGGCGGGTCACATACCGGAGGACGTCGTTAAGGACATGCCGGACATTGCCCCGATGCTCTCGGTCCTCGGTTACGATCCCTACGCCAATCCCCCGGTTTACGGTGCACCGGACAGTGTCGTCAGCGACAATACGAGAAGGTTCGTACACTTGAGGCTAAAGAAACACGATTTAATTTAGAGAATACAATACACAGAAGAATCAGAAGAATCGGAGTGATCGGAGTGATCGGAGTGATCGGAGTGATCGGAGTGATCGGAGTGATCGGAGTGATCGGAGTATAATCGGAGTATAATCGGAGTAATCGGAGTATAATCGGAGTATAATCGGAGTAATCGGAGTATAATCGGAGTATAATCGGAGTAATCGGAGTAATCGGAGTAATCGGAGTAATCGGAGTAATCGGAGTAATCGGAGTAATCGGAGTAATCGGAGTAATCGGAGTAATCGGAGTAATCGGAGTAATCGGAGTGATCGGAGTGATCGGAGTGATCGGAGTGATCGGAGTATAATCGGAGTATAATCGGAGTAATCGGAGTATAATCGGAGTATAATCGGAGTAATCGGAGTAATCGGAGTAATCGGAGTAATCGGAGTAATCGGAGTAATCGGAGTAATCGGAGTAATCGGAGTAATCGGAGTAATCGGAGTATAATCGGAGTAATCGGAGTAATCGGAGTAATCGGAGTAATCGGAGTAATCGGAGTATAATCGGAGTAATCGGAGTAATCGGAGTAATCGGAGTAATCGGAGTATAATCGGAGTAATCGGAGTATAATCGGAGTAATCGGAGTAATCGGAGTAATCGGAGTAATCGGAGTAATCGGATGAATCAGAAGACACGAACGACATAAAAAATATCTTGAAAAATATTTTTACCTGCGAAAGTATACAAAAAAAAATGTATATTAAATCATTATTTTATTTCGCAGAGTAATCGCCGACGGTGAGATGTGGGCGGAAAAAGCGAGGCAGCTAGCGTTGCTGGATCGAACGCTGCAGGACAAGCCGGCGGTGGTGACGAGCACCGAGGAGGAAACGACGAACGCGTGGGGGGCAAACGCGTGACCCCCCAGGACTCACGTTCTTCTAGGAATTCACAATGGAAACGTGTACAATTATAATTATATATAACTCGAAAAAGAAAGAGAAAAAAAAAAACAAAAAAAAAAAAAAACGAAGAAACTACCGACGAAAGGTAAAGGGCGAAGGATCGAGATTCCTATCGAATTCTTTCTTTCTTTTTTTTTTTTTTTTTTTTTTTTTTTTTTAATTCACGAAGCTTCGATCGACATAAATCTTTATTTTTTATCGATTTATCGGCGACTCGAGGATTCTCGAAAGAATTTTTTTTTTTTTTTTTTTTTTTTTTTTTTTTTACCTATCGGTAGGACGAGCCGATGGCCAGTGAGAAATAATATTGAGCCGTTTCGGGAATCGTCCGCGACCCGCATAGGCGAGCCTGTTTACGAGCCAAAGGATATTGAACAAGAAAAAAAAAAAAAAAAAAAAAAAAAAAAAAAAAAAATCGATGCTAAACGGTACTTATTTCGCGCGAGGCGACTCTCTGCGGAGAAAGTTGGTTGAAAAAAAAAAATAATAATAATAATAATAATAATAATAATATAAAGAAAAAGAAAAACGTCGATTAACTCTTCTCGGGTCGAAGTACTGAGGACGATCGCAGCGAGCTGCGTACGTGTTTGTTATAATGTGTTGCCATAAATGTATTTCCAGTTAATTGTTTTGCGTTAGCACCGACGAGAGAAAAAAAAAAAGAAAAAGGAACAAAAAAAAAATATATATATATATCTCGCGTTTCCGCGCGCAATGAGGGAAGAAAAAAAAAAAGATCTCGCGCTGCCCTGGTTGTACAGAAGAAAAAAAAAAAAAAAAAAAAAACAGAGGTAAAGAAAAAAAAGAGAAGAAGTTCGTATTTATAAGCTATAAGTGTGAAAGTGAAGAGCGCTGTAATAGTTAATTGAGGCTGACGAAAATGCGTCGCTATGTGGCAACTGCCTAATCGAATCTCGCAAAAGAAAAAAAAAAAAAAAAAAAAAAAAGGTAATCGAAAATCAATTTTAATTAAATCCCTTCGCCTCTTGTCCGCCGCCTCGAAAACGACGAGGGGACACGATCGAGTCCCGATCGTGGGGGGCGGGCGCGCGAGCGGGCCGAATTTTTCGTTGAATTAATCTCGAGGTCTCCGTGTGGCGTTATATACATGTCAGCAGTGTTATTGTCTGTCGTATTACGAAAATAAATTATTTTAATATTAAAAGAAGAATGAGATTACGTGCGAAGAAACCGTCAATCTATTCCGTTCCCTTTGCGAGATCGTCGTTTAAACTCGGTCGGTAAACTTACCGACAGGTTCGGCGACACTGCCCTAAAGGGCGAGCAACTCGTCGCCTCAAATACAAATTTCGTCGACGTTCTTAATTATCTTATGGATTGTTTGCATAAAAAGGATCGGAACAAGTGGAAAATGAAAGTTATAGTAAGTGAAAAAAAAAAAAAAAAAAAAAAAACCTTCAGCGATTCGTTCGCTCTACAAGGTTATCCTGCGCTCGGTCGGTAACTTACCGACGGTTCTGCGACACCGGCTGAGCCAACGAGCAGCTCGTCGTGTCAAACACAAGTTTCATTTACTTTATTAATATCTTATTATGTTTATTCTTTTAATGTTAAATAGATAATATCTCTAAGTAAAAGAAAGTCCTCACAGCAATTCGCTCTTCAAGGTCGTTTAGCGCTCGGTCGGTAACTTACCGACGGATCAGCCGGCGAGTAGCTTCTCGGCTCTGAAACGAGCTTTGTTTACATTTGTAAATCGTAGTCAATTATATACATGTACATAATACAAAAATGCGTTTAGCCGCTCTATTAGTATTTCTAATGATAAAGTCCAGTGCCAAATCAACGGAAGACGTCTGTTCGACAAATGCCGAAGGAACTTGCAAGGACAACCGAGTTTCCGACAAAAAACTCGAAGGTAACCTCGCAAATCAAAACTTTGTAATGTTCTATTTTACATTGTATTTCAATGTTTAATTTATTTTATTTTTAAAAAATTTTAATAAAATCAATAAAACATGCGTTTTGTTGCTTAAATTTTTCATCTAAGAACAAGCGCAAAAATAGGACTGCAAAATTTACGATAAAACAATTGCGGAACATAACCTCACTTTTTCAAACATGGCAACTTTTTGTTTATTAAACATTGTGTAGTTAATTATTTATTAATGTTAATTACTTGACAAAGTTAATTTCTTAACAAAGTTAATTACTTAACAAAGTTAATTTCTTAACAAAGTTAATTACTTAACAAAGTTAATTACTTAACAAAGTTAATTACTTAACAAAGTTAATTACTTAACAAAGTTAATTACTTAACAAAGTTAATTACTTAACAAAGTTAATTACTTAACAAAGTTAATTACTTAACAAAGTTAATTACTTAACAAAGTTAATTACTTAACAAAGTTAATTACTTAACAAAGTTAATTACTTAACAAAGTTAATTTCTTAACAAAGTTAATTTCTTAACAAAGTTAATTTCTTAACAAAGTTAATTACTTAACAAAGTTAATTACTTAACAACGTTAATTACTTAACAACGTTAATTACTTAACAACGTTAATTATTTAATAATGTTAATATTTAACAATGTTAATCATTTAACAATGTTAATTACTTAACAATGTTAATTACTTAACAACGTTAATTATTTAACAATGTTAATTATTTAATAATGTTAATATTTAACAATGTTAATCATTTAACAATGTTAATTATTTATTAATGTTAATCATTTAACAATGATAATTATTTATCAATGTTAATCATTTAACAATGTTAATTATTTATTAATGTTAATCATTTAACAATGTTAATTATTTAACAATGTTAATTAGTTATTAATGTTAATTATTTAATATTGTTCAATTGAAACAAAATAAAAAAGTCAGGACTTTCAATTCTCTTGTTCGGACGTAACTGACGCCGGTTAATTTTTGTTCCAGAAATAGACGACAAGTACGGAGAGTTTTTAAGCCAAATCGACGCGGCGGAGCGTCTCTACGTGCCCTGCGAAAAACGAAATTGCGATTGCTACGCGGAAGTCATCGCCAGAGACTTGAAACCGTTCGAGATAAACGGCGTCGATCGTGGATCGATCGATAACTCACGATCCAGGCTAGTGTGGATAATTATTTTATTTCTCCAATTCTCATTTGATTTTATCATTTAATTTCATTGTTTCATTTGTCCAATTTTTATTTGATTTTATCGTTTAATTTTCGTTTGGTTTTATGATTTAATTTCTTTATCTTATTTGTCCGATTTTTCGTTTGATTTTATCATTAAATTTCCTTGTTTTCTGTATTATCGACGCCGTGAATGAATGAAAAGAATAATAAGTAATTGTGCTCCTCTTACAGGGGAACTCTCTACCAGGTGATAGACGGAAAATTGTACAGGGAAAAGGACTGCATGTTTCCGTCGCGCTGCGCCGGAATCGAGCACTTCGTTAAAAAGACATTGGCCAATTTGTCGGACACGGAATTCATTGTCAACACGCGCGATTATCCCCAGTCGAGCGTTCACTTCGGGGAGGCCCAGCCGATTTTCTCCTTCAGCAAGGTAGCCAGAAAAAAATTAGCAAAAAAAGAACATTAAAAAAATCAACACAAAAAATCAAAATCAATTAATCAATCGATTGATTGATTGATTCATTCATTCATTAATTCATTCATTCATTTTTTTTTAGGTATTCATACATCGATTTGTGAATTGCGGAGCATTCGTTGAGCGGCCTCAAAGAGTCTTGACTTTCCGCACATAACAAAAATTTTTAAAATAGAAAAAAAAAAAAAAATCGTACTTTATGCATTAATTTTCGGTCTCTTCGTTGCTCGCCATTGAAAACCCTTGAATTTTCCGCAGACGCTCCAGTACCACGACATTCTCTATCCGGCCTGGTCGTTCTGGGAGGGCGGTCCGGCTATTTCGCTCTATCCGCGCGGACTCGGCCGCTGGGATCGTCACCGCGAGTCGCTGAAGAGAGCCAGCGACCAGAATCCGTGGGAGGCGAAGGAGAGCAGAGCGTTCTTCAGAGGCTCGCGCACGAGCTCGGAGCGCGACAATTTGGTGCTTCTCAGCCGTCGCGAGCCCGACCTCGTCGACGCCCAATACACCAAGAACCAAGCCTGGAAATCGGCGGCCGACACTCTCCACGCCGAGCCCGCTTCGGAGGTCTCGCTGGAAGATCACTGCGGTTACAAATACTTGTTCAATTACCGCGGCGTCGCCGCATCCTTCCGGCACAAACACTTGTTCCTCTGCCGATCGCTCATTTTTCACGTCGGCGAGGAGTGGCTGGAGTTTTATTACGAGGCGATGAAACCCTGGATTCATTACATTCCGGTGCCGAGGGACTCGAGCCAGGAGCAACTCAAGTGAGTCCTCGAGCTCTCGAGGCTCCGAAAAAAAATATATAATAGAACGCCCGCGAATACGGATTGATCGGGATTTTTCCCATGTCAATTTTTTTTTTTTTTTCTTTGTGTCAAATTTTATCATTGCGTGGCAATTTTTATCTTTGCGTAGCAATTTTTATCTTTGCGTAGCAATTTTTATCTTTGCGTAGCAATTTTTATTTTTGCGTATCAATTTTTATCTTCGCATACCAATTTTTATCGTTTCATACCAATTTTTTATTATTTCGTACAAATTTTTATCATTTCATACCAATTGTTTTTATCTTTGCGTACCAATTTCTTATCTCTGCGTACCAATTATATATATTTTCTCAGGCACTTGATCAGCTTCGCGAGAGACAACGACGGCGTGGCGAGGAGGATCGCGACGCGCGGACGGGACTTTGTCTGGGAGAAATTGAGGATGAAGGACGTGACTTGTTACTGGAAGAAGTTGTTGCAGCGATACACGAAGCTTCTGACGTACCGGCCGAGCTTGAGGCCAGATCTTGTGCGAGTCTAGAAAATTTCATGATTAAATATAAGAAAAATAAGACTTTCAATCCGTCAGTTACGTATTTCCGGTTGAAAAATGAAATTTTTAGAAGAAAAAAAAAAAACAAAAGAAAAAACAAGGGGCCCGTTTTTGATCACGAATACGAGGTTTATTTTGCTCCAAATCCGATATTTTAGATTTTAATCCGAAAAATGCAATTTTTCGTACAAAATAACGATTTCCAGTGTATAAAATCAAAATTATCAAAATCCTGGTGGGTTTACGCTCAAAAAGGCCAGCGGATTCGTGTTCATCACGGAAAAATATATTTCATAACAACAAAAAATATTGAATCGAAAAATTTCATGAATTTTTTCAACCGGAAGTGACGTATTTCCGGTCGAAAAATTAAATTTTTTTAACCGGAAGTGTCGTATTTCCGGTCGAAAAATTAATTTCCGTGCTGTAAGTGATGTATTTCCGTTCGGGAAAATGAGATTATCGAGCCGGAAGTAACGTCAGAACGAAATTGAAGGAATATTCAACGAATTCATGTTAATTTAATTTTTTTTTTTTTTTAAATTTTTTCTTTTTATTTATCTTTATTATTGATATGTAATAATTATGAGACTATGGGAGATAATATAATACAATTCGGGCTCACGGTACAGCAGTGTGAGCGACCCGACTCCTTGCGCCATGTCACGTGGCAAGTTTCAATATGAATCATTTAGGCACCCTGACATTTTTTTTTTTTTTTTTTTTTCGACAGCGCGGCATGGCTCGACGGTCCTCTGGACACTGTACACACGATCCCTCGAGACGTACCTCTTAAATTATCGATCCAGCTTCGTTCTTAACAATTAAGTACTATCCTAGCGAATTTTATTGCATTTTCTTTTCTCTTGTATTTTTTTTTCTTTTTTTTTTTGCGTCGGATAATTGCGAACGCATAACGACGAAAAATATAATTATGTAAAAAAAAAAAAAAAAATGCTCGCGAAGTAGCTTGCGTGCGTCTCCCTTTTTGTACGCCGACTATCGCTTCAGCGCCGAAAATCTTGGAATCGTTTCGAGCAACTTTATATATATATATATATAATTATTTTTTTTTCTTACGCTCGTCACAGTTTAACCGAAAGCTGCACTTTGTTTCGAGATTTCAGGCAGATTAAGGCGACGCTTAACTCGCCCGGTAAACAAAACTGTAATCTGTTTTGTCGAACTCGCCAATCTTAGCCGATTTTTGTTTGTTTTTTTTTTTACAACATTTTAATCTAAATCAAAAAATTTTAATGTGAATTGAAATTTAAATGTAAATTTCAATTTAAATGTAAATTTCAATTTAAATGTAAATGTCAATTTAAATGTAAATTTCAATTTCAATTTAAATGTAAATTTAAATGTAAATTTTAAATTAAATGTAAATTTCGATATGAATTTACATTTAGCATTTTGGCTTCGATTGTCGAAAGCCGATAAAAAAAAAAAAAATCGATTACAGTTTTCGTTACCGACCGCTTGATACTGACGAGAATAATTTTTTTTTGTTTTTTTTTCGTTTTCGTATCGTATCGATATAGGTATAATCTATAAATTACAAAAATATTCTGTAAAGATCATTCGCGCGGGGGTAAAATTGATTGGTCACTCGCATTCGAAGCGTAACACCTTAATAATACTTTAACGACTTTAATGTTTGCTCGTCGATTATCTGCGGAGTCGCGCTTCGACCGGAAGTCGCACTTTCGAGTCTGCGCGCGACTTAAAAAAAAAAAAAAAAAAAAAAAATTAGTACGGTGGTACTTTAATGCTATCTACAATGTTTCGTTGTGCGTTCGATCGTCACGACGGCGACGACGAATTAAAAAAAAAAAAAAACAAAATGCAATTGACTCGTCGGGAATTTTTTTTTCACGGCTTCGATCGTTGTTTTTTTGCTTAAAAAAAAAAAAAAAAAATCGACGTCAGTTGCTTCGAGACAAGTCAATCGTTAACGGCGGCGCGACGGCAGTGTCGATAAAAATGTACGACGATTTTCGCAAAAACTTTTTCGACAATTAAAACTATCAACGATTAATTATTACACTACTTAACAATATTCGTGTCGGGGCGATTCGCGAGCCGATTTTCTTTTTTTTTTTTTTTTTTTCAACCTTTTCGAGCAAAAACTAAATCAATTTGGTTCTTCGGCAGACATTTTTTTTTGCATCGCCTCAGCACGAGTGCGTCTCACATAAATTGCCAACCAGACGTGTAATTCGATCGAAATTTCGCTACTTGCCGATACGCCAAAAATTATTTAAAAAATCGGCCGTATTTTATAATGTCAAGATGTTTTCATTTTGCATAATAAAAAACCAACCGACTTATTAACAAATAAAAAAGAGTTGGAAAACTTTTTTTTTGTCATTTTAAATGAATTCCTTGACTTTTTACAATTCATATGAATTTTCAGAATTTTCGTACATTCCAAATTGTTTTTTTTTTTTTTAATTTGAAAAATCGATGTGGAGGGACGAATTTTATTTTTACTGTTAAATTGTTATCAACAAATTGTTGACAACAATTTATTGATAACAATTTGTCGACAAGTTGTTGATAACAATTTGTCGATAACAATTTGTTGATATCAATTTCTCTTGATAACTTTTTGACATTATTGTTATGCAAAATCAATGTTCTTGGCTTCTTCGATACAGTTGATTTTTTTCAGATTTTTATACCAACGGAAAGTGTTAAAATTCTCAATGAATCTCACTTTTGGCTGGAAATTTACGCGTGAAGCCTCCTTAATGGTGGCTCGCTGCTCGACCGAGATCTACCGCGCATGCGTGCCGTGGCCCGCGCGCACGCAGCCCGTTCGGGATCCACCGCGCATGCGCGCGTCCCGCGAGCTCGCGCCTCTTACGATTTACCAATTTATCACCGTACCGGAAGAAAAAAAAAAAGAAAAAAAAAAACATTTCGGAGTCGGACGACCCGGGCTCGTACGGCAAACTGGTAGAATACTGAATCGGATCTTATTAGCGTGGAAACAGAGATATCGATTGATAGATCGACAGATCGATCTGCGGTTTCTCTGGATCGCGCGCCTCTCTTCCCCTTTGCCCGCCTCATATCGAGCAGCAGCCGGGTGTTTATTAATCATTATTTTTCCTTTCGTTCCTCGAGCAACACCGCGCTCGGTCGGTAAAGAAATTTCCCCACGACGTGAGAGAAAAAAAAAACATGATGGCCAGAAACAGAGATGCGAGCGATAAATGTGACCGGTAATTTTACCGTATTTTCACCGTAAAAATATAATGAATGACCGCTTTAAAAATTACCGTGACAAGTCATTTAAATTATTGGCAAAACGTGGCGAAATTTTCGAAAAAATTTCACGATAGTCACAATTATGTGGGTGAAGTTTACCATTTTTTTTTTTTTTTTCTATCGGAAATTTTGCATCCGGATGAACGATTTTTACCGTAAAGAATATGGTAAGTGACCGCTTGTAAAATCACTCGATCGTACATTAATTAGAAAATTTTACCAAAAGGTGAGAATTTTCGTAAAAAAAATTATATGGATGAATTTTACAATTTTTTTGTCAACCGGTAATCTCAACGATTTCCACCACTCTTCAGGGTAAATTTACCGTAAACTTCACGCCATTTTTGTAACACAGAACATTGAGAAAAAAAAATCTCACGGTACGGTAAAATTACGGTAATTTAGCGAAACATCGAAGAACCGCTGATTCTTCATCCCTAGCTAGAAATTCATTTGCGAGATATTTAACAGCTGGTCCGCGATTGGACGGCATCGCTTGAGATGTGTGCGTGATTCGGCGATCCTCTTCCGCTCTGTTTTATCTACGGAGCCGGACGGAGAAACCTCGTGAGGAGGAGCGTCGAGAGCGCCGCGGCGAGGCTCCAGCGGCGATGACTCGAGGCGACGAATCCGGAACTCGGAGCGTCCTGATTGGGCGATGTGACGAGCTGCTGTTCGTCCGTGTCACCTGCACATTTTTTTGTCGTTCTTTTATAGTTAAATAATTCAGATTTACCACGCTCGGTAATTCGGATTTACCACGGTCGGTAAATCGGAGTTATCGCGGTCGGTAAATCGGAGTTTGTCGCGGTCGGTAAGTTACCGACGGGGCGACTTTCGCTCCGAAGATCATCGCACGAAGCCGGTCGGTCTTTTTCGGTCTCTTTTTTTTTTTCTGGCTCTCTACGAACGTGAGGAAAAAAAACACACGCAAGCGCTCGGCTCCTGTGGAAGGCGGTCGATTATCCTCGTCTCTGCTGTTTTTTGGAACTTTTTTTCCTTTCTTTTCTTGCGTTGGTTTTTTTTTTTTTTTTTGGTTCTGTTTTTTTTTCTCTGTTCGATTCTTTCACGTTCTGCACGGCGAGGCTCGTCCGCGATTTTACGCAGCGCACTGTGCGGCTCGCCCCCTCACTGGGTCTCGAATCCGTACGAACCGAGATGATAGTTGTTCTCCTCTGTAAAGATTATATTTCTCTCTTTTATATTTCGCGGATAGCTTTTTGGTTTTTGTTTTTTTTTTTTTTTTTTTTTTTTTCAAGCGAAAGTTATAGATTTTGTTTTTTTTTACCATTCTCAGTGCTACTCTGTTATCTCCATTGCCAATAGAAATTGTGGCTCGGCTATGCTGCATTATCGTCAAAATAGTTTTATGGAAATTTGTGGTCGGAGTTGCAAAGTTTTTATTGCAAAAAATGATTTTGCTTCAATTTTTTTTTTTTTTTTTTTTTTTTAATAAATAAAAAAATTAATTCTAAACCAATTTGAAATAAAATAAAATCAAATTTCATTCACCTTGATTAAATATTAAAGTGCATCGAATCAAGCTTTTCGGACGTGCTTAAATACAACCGACCAATGACTTTTGCCCAATTTTTTTTTTTTTTTTTTTCTATAAAATTTAATACGTTTTAATTAATTTTTTTTGTTTAACCTTTCGGGTTGGGCAATAAAAATTTGATCTCGTAGATTAACTTTGCCACAGAATTTTCAACAGTTCTGATCAAGTACCGAGTGCGTGTGACGGAGAGCGAAGGTCAGAGAAGGGGAGTGGGTTGGATTTTTATTAATTTTTTTTTTTTTTTTTTGAAATTCTTTTTAATCTATAACGATCGAAATTTAATTCCAGGGCGTTTAGATCAGAAAAAAAAAATTTTATTAATAATAATCGCCTCTAAAAAAATATAAATTGTATTAATTTTTTTACCAAAAAAAAAAAAATGTTTGCGAGTGTCGAACGATTTTTATCTTGACGACCGAAATTTACCGAAAAGGAATTTAGGTCGGGAAAAAAAAAAAAAAATTATTTACTAATAATAATCGCGTATAAAAATGTATGAATATTTGTATTTTGATTTTTTTTTTTTTTTTTTTTTTACCGAAAAATTCTGCGAGTCTCGAACGACTCGAGTTTGGAGTTCAACGTCCCCGAGCGATCGATAGTATTCCGATTCGATTTGCAAACAGAGAGCCCGATCAATATTCCAGATGCATCTCGTAAAAAATTATTTCCCGTCGGTACGCTCGCCTCCCGAACGGCGCACAGTGAATTTCAATGCCCGACTCGCGTTCCCGCGCAAAGCGCCAACAAAATTCTCAATTATTTGCGCAACTTTTTTTAACATTTTTTTTTTTTTTTTTTTTTTTTTTTCCAGTATCTTTCAGATGAGGAGGCGAGAGAAATACCAGGAACGATTACAGATACGAGACTCGTGTACCGATAACGGACACGTGCAAACACTGTAATTCGAGTCATCGCTCGAACATCGAAAGATCACGATAAAAATCTTAGTTTTTATTTACTCTTTTTTACCAAAGATTTTTACGATAAAAATCCCTCTTTTGTTTTTCCTTTGTCAAGTTTCTTTGGTTTTGTAGCCTCGTGACGCGAGTTATCGACCGAAAATCGACGAATTCTGTAAAAAGCTTTTTTAATTTTTGTTTCAATTAAAATAGACTTTTAAAGTTTGCCTTTGAATTTACTTTATAAATTTGCTTTTGAAATTACTTTGTAAATTTGCTTCAAAATTTACTTTGTAAATTTGCTTTTAAATTTATTTTTTAAATGTGCTTTTAAATTTACTTTAATAAAATTGCCTTTTATAAGACAAAAATCTTCTTTTTTATTTTATTTACCATAAATTTTAACGATACAAATCCGTTTTTTTTATTTTTCCTTTTCAAGATTCTTTATTTTTTAGCCTCGTAACTCGAATTATCGTTCGAAAATCGAAAAATCCCGTAGAAACCTTTTTCACATTAGATAAAAATTAAAATAGACTTTTTAAATTTGGTCTTAAAATTTGCTGTTAAATTTACTTTTTAAATTTGTTTTTTAAATTCGCTTTTTTTACGAAAAAATTTTCCGACAAAAATCGTTTCTTTTTCTGTCAATAAATATTTTTCCCCGTCAAAGAGGGAGTCGGGACAGGGTTGAGGAATCGGGTACGACGAATGCAGCTCGCCGAGCCGTCGTGAAATCGTTGCAAAAAAAAAAAAAAAAAAATACAAAAAATACAAAAAATACAAAAAAAAAAAATCAAATAAATGAAGATCGTTCGTTTTCCAAACCAGGTGCCAGGTGCGAAAATCCGTGCAGTACAGAAGATAAATACAACGTGCATCGAGTCTTGCATTGTGCGTCTCGGAGTCATTTTTTTTCTTTTTTTTTTTTTTGCGAACAGCCGAACCAAGAGTATTTGGATGCGTTCTTTCTTTTCGTGCCGGTTAGCGTGCAGAGAGAGTCAACTATGCATTCTCCAGAATTACAGAAAAGTTCCAACCACAACGCTCGGGAATCTTCCGCCGAGGTCTCATTTTTTTTTTTTTTTTTTTTCATTTTTTTTCCACCATGCATCCGTGTTGTGTGTGTGTTTTGCCTCAGATAGCGATAGCAGTGGAAAAAGTACCAGTTTAGTAGTTTCTTATTGTTTTTTTTTTTTTTTTGTTTTTGTCTTACGGTGTTACCCTCGACCGTCCTCGTGTGATGCTCCACCGCGATTGTAACACAAAAAATTATGTAAAAAGAATGTAAAGATAAAATGAATTGTCATGCGCAATTGTATGATGAAAAAGAATAATCAAAAATCGTCGTTCGATTAATCGCGATGCGTGTTGCAAAGATCAAAGGGGTTAAAGAGAAGAAGACAAAATAGAATGGAAAAGAGTGACGAAAAAGGAAAAAAAAAAATAGATCGAAGACAAACGAAAGAGGAGTCGTTAAAAATTAACCGACAGTCAAACCACAACCGTGATCGAAGAGAAATGCAAAAACAAACAAACAAAAAAATCGATCGGAGCCGATCGATGCGAAAGAGGATTAACAGATCGATAGAGGGAAATAAAAATCTTAGACTACTGATATATTTACTCTGGTCAACTTCACTGGACTCGACGACGACGGCGACTTTTTTTTTTTTTTTTGCTTTGGACGACGATTTTTTTTTTTTTTTTTTTCTACCAACTGGTTATCGTGTTTTAGCGCAATAAATCACAGATCGCTTCGCATCCGCTGTATCATTAATTCACCTGGCTAATGTCAACCTTACGGGCTTGCTTCTTCTATTTTTTTTTTTTTTTTTAATTAATAGATTTTTAAAAATAAAAATTGAATATGTTGAAAACCGAAAATGTTGAAAGTTGATAATGCTGAAAATTGGATACGATGAAAGTTGAAAACGTTCAAAATTGATGTTGAAAATTGAAAACAATGAGAATTTAACATTTTTAAAATTGAAAATGGTGAAAGTTGATAACGTTGAAAAGCTGATAATGTCGAAAATTGAAAATGTTAAAATTGGTAATATTGAAAATTGGATATGTTGAAAGTTGATAATGTTAAAAGTTGATAATATTGAAAGTTGATGATGTTGAAAGTTGACAATATTAAAAGTTGATAATTTTGAAAGTTGATAATGTTGAAAGCTGATAATGTTAAAAGTTGATAATGTTAAAAGTTGATAATATTGAAAGTTGATAATGTTAAAAATTGCAAATGTTGAAGATTGAAAATGTCGAAGATTTAAAATATTGAATATGGAAAACGTTGAAGATTGAAAATGTTGAAGATTTAAAATGTTGAAGATTGAAAATGTGGAAGATCGAAAATGTTGAAAATTGACTATTTTATGAAGTAAACATTTTTTCGATAAAAACAATTCGTCAACATCCGAGCTAGGTCAGTACTCTTGTCCCTGGGTTTGTTAACTGGGTAGTTACAGCGCGGACACGTGTTGCCCCGAGGCTCTGTCGTTATTGTTCTCGCGCACCCCGTTTCATTGTGACGGCCCGTCCCCTCCCATTCCGCGAGCCGCTGAAAAGCAAATACTTTTGTCCCTTCGGGGAAAACGGCAATCGTGACCGAGAGACGAGCCGGAAGCTGCCGGACAAAAAGCTGCCGATCCGAGCGTGAATGCGCTCGGCATTACGAGACGGAATCGCGGCCACGTAAGCGACCGCGCTCTCCACACGTGACGCCCGGCTAATACGCACGTAATAAATATTTATCCATACGCGGAGATCTCGGGCACGTAATTTTTGCGGAGCAATCGTTGTGCAACTACTTCCGATTTACATTGCATCGCCGCTTCCGATTTTTTTTTTTTTTTTTTTTTTTAATAATCCGACCACGGTGAAATCCGGTTCGTTTGGCGTGCTGGAAAACGCGAGCATCGAGAGAGAAATCGCGGATTCTGCGGAAAGTGCACAGTATTAAAAAAAAAAAAAAAAAATCGCACTTTTCCGTCCGACGATTTCCGAGAGAACTTTGTCCCGATTTATACCGACGTATTTTTTCTTTCGAAATTATTCGTATTAAAAAAAAAATTTCACGTTTCGCGAACTTTTTTGTGAATTTTTCTTTCTTTATAATCCGTCGCAACAGAGTGTCGAGAGAGAAATCGAGGATTCTACGGAGGGTGCAGAGTATTATAAAAAAAAAATCGCCCGTTCCGCAAACTTTCCCAATCGGCGATTTCCGCGAAAAAAAAATTCTCCTTAAAGTACCAATTTTTTACATTTTTTACACTCTGTACAAAAAATAAAAAAAATGTTACGGTAGCGAAAGAAAATTTCTTGAGTGGAGAAATCGGGAAAATCGGCATTGCGCTTTTCAGGAAATGTTTGCGGAACGAACGATTTTTTTCTTCTCTTTTTCTACCGTGTCGAAAGCCCGTAGTGGATTTACCAGCCAGGTATATTAACGGAAGGCGAGTTAGTCGCTTGAGAGTTAATCTCGATATCGATTTGGCGTCGATCTCTCGTCGATGATTTGTACCTGCGTCCAAAATGATGTCGCCGACTTGATCGTGATTATCGTCGCCGTTGCCGCCGTCGTCGTCGTGCCTGACGTCGACCCTCCCGGGCGGGTAATCGCCCGAGTCCTCGAGATTCCCGTATACAAACGAATTGTCCTCGGGATAGTCCCATTGGGAATTACCTAGGGTTCCCTTCGTCGCCGATTTGCAGCCGAACCACCAGTAACCGCTCGCTCGCGGGAATTTCGGGTCCGCCGTGTCCACCTGCTCGACGTTGGGGACAAAAAACGTTTCGTTAATTCCAGGAAAACAACGTCGATTTATTAAAAATTAAAAATAAAGTAATTACAAAATTATTTTATGATAATTATTGGAACGATCCTTCGATAATAAATATTTATTGAAATTGAATAAATATCTATTTAAATTGAATGAATATCTGTTTGAATTAAATAAATATCTATTTAAAATTAATGAGTGTGGCATTTTCTGTGAACGCGGCCACTTTTTTTCAACCCTCTCAGATCTATCCGATAATTGGCCACATTTTAGTGTCGCTTGAAAATAGCCTTTGGGAATTTTTTCAGAATTTTTAAACCATCCGTTAAGGGAAATTTCCAATTTTCAAAATGTCGATTTATTTGAGATAAAAAGAAGAACACATTATTTTATAAAAATGTCGCAAATAAATATTTATTTGAATGGAATAAATATCTAAAAGTGAATGGAATTAATGGAATAAATATCTAAAAGACTCACGGAGAAGGTCCGGTCGTTGAACCGATAGTAAGCGCCGCCCTTGAAGAAGTACGTGTAACCGTGATAGGTAAGGGCGGCGTCGAGGTTGTTCGGCAGACCTTCCCAGTTCGATATGAGCTTCGGATAGGTGGTCTTGACCGGCGGCCTCTGGGCCGGATCGAATCGCCAAAATTTCGTTCCCTTGTAGAAGTAAATTTTTCCGTTGCCCGTCCAGACCGTCGCGGCGTCGATGTTGTCCGGAATTCCAGCGAAACCCTCGCTTATCTCCTTCGGATAAGCGCCGTCCATCCTCCTTCCGACGTACCTCCAGTACTTCGACCCCTAAAAATGTATTCACAAAACAATTTTTTTAATTAAATAAATAAAGTAAGTCAATAAAAATGTATATAAATAAAAATTGATACGAATAAAAATTGATACAAGTAAAAATTGATAATAATTTAATTCTTTTATAATCGTGTAAAATGAATGTTAACACAAATTTTCGTGCATACCTTGAAGAAATATGTCTTTCCGTTCTTGTATGTGAAAGCCGCGTCAATGTTGCCCGGCAAGCCTCTCCAGGAGCTGCTGATCTGCCTCGGATAACCACTGGCAATTCCGTCTGCCGTCAACTTCCAGTAGCGGTCACCTGCGAATCACGAAAACTTTCGTTTGTCAATTAACAGGTACGAAAAAAAAAATAAATAAAACATTTCACAAAAAATAAATAAAGTGTTTCGTACAAGTAGAGTAAAAGGTTTACGCGATTAGAGCCAAATACTACAGATTTTTCACTAGCCACTAAAACAGTGGAAAAAAATTCCTGACAATTCCCCAACAAAGTAATAAATTTTTTCTAAAATAAAATCCAAACTGATAGCTCTAATACGATCAAATAATTAACGAAGCTTAAAATTAATCGGGATTTAAAAGCACGATGATAAAATAAAAATTAAATAAATAAATAAACAAATAACTAAGAAACAAAAAACGAAATAAATAAATAACTAAATAAATAAATGAATAAATAAATAAATGAATAAATAAAGTGTCTCGAATTTGGCTTCTTCGCGGACAGTTTCATTTTTTCAATTTTTTCTCCACCGTTCTTAATTTTCGTTGGCGATAAAAAAATATGCCCATCTTTTTCGAGGATTTTCAGATTTTTTCTTCCGACTTTGGGAAAGTTCTCTGACCTTTGAAGGCGTAAGTGTGGCCCTCGGCCGAGTTGAACATAGTGTCGACATTGGGATTGGTGCAGAGTTCGGCGTCTTCCTGGCTGGGCGGCGCGGCGGTGGTTCGGTGAGATTTGGTTCCGCTTCCGGAGCCCACGGTTTTCTGACCGTAGAGGGCCTGGATGCCCTGAATGTCGTCGCTGTCGAGCATGAAGTTCGGATCGTAGCCCCTGTAGAAGGGCGCCATCAGGGCGGACTTTATGTCGCTGTGGCTGAGACCGAGCGAGTGACCGAACTCGTGAGCGGCGACCTGGAAGAGATTCGTTCCCCGGTAACTGTCTATCGTCCAGTGCTCCGAGTCGTCGAAGTGCGCGTCGCCGCCGTACACTGGGAAGTAAGCGTGGGCCAGGGTGCCCCCGGGACCGTCGAACGGATCCCCGTCACCGTGCTCGCCCCTCTCGAACCTTATCTCTATGTGGACCTACGTCAAAAAACGAAATTACAAATCGAAACCTACAAATCCGAACATCAATCATTTTCAATCATTTTCATTATTTTTCAATAATTTTCATTATTTTTCATTATTTTTCATTATTTTTCATTATTTTTCATTATTTTTCATTATTTTTCATTATTTTTCAATATTTTCCAATATTTTCCAATAAATTTCAATTACTCTCAATTACTTTCAATTCTTTATTTTTTTCTTTCATTTTTTTAGGTAGGAATTTAGATACCTGGCCGGACTTCTTCGGGGAGAAAGCCAAATCGGTGTACTCGGACCAGACGGCGAATGCCTTTGCGATGTCTTTGTCGACGGCGCTCTTATCCAATTCTTTCGGATACTTGCTGATCTTGTAGGTCAGTTTTTTCACGCGCCAACGCGAACCTGTTCAACAATGTTAAATATTAGTAATATAATAATATAATAATCATAATAATTATGTGTGTCTGTGTATATATATATATATATATATATATATATATATATATACAATAAGCGAATATGAGTGCCAAAAGTGCTAATCCGAAAATATTTGCTCTCAAAGTTGTACAAAAAAAGTTTTGCTCTCTCCTGCCTGTCGAGAGAAATTGCGCAATAAGCAATTCCACGCGAGAACTCGACTGAACAATTAAATTAAATTAAATTTGAAACAAACTAACCAAATGGAAGGGCCCGATCGCCACTATAATAAAATAATAAAGACGATAAAAATAATATAATATAATATAATAATAAAAATAACAATTCCACTCTACTCCAAACACTAAAAATTTAAAAACAATAAACATTGATACGTTAATAAAACGTTAACGGAGAGTCGACAACTCGCTTCGCTGGCGCATGTAACAGCGCCGATGATGGAAACGATACGCAAGGATTGCTCGTCGACACGCAAGTCACTCTCACGAGGATTCCGTCGTGGCGTTCTTCCTGATTATAAAAAAAAAAAAAAAAAAAAAAAAAAAAAAAAAAAAAACAACAACTACACATTTCCATCGCGTGTCCGAGGTTCCGCTGCCGCAGTTACACCGTTTGATGCACAACATAGTCCGAGAGCCGTGCCGATATTTTACGCAACCTCTACCTGGCGTCTGCTCCGCGGCGGGCTCGATGGTCATTATCGTTTTACCGTCCCTATCAACGCCCCCTCCGCGGCAAGTGGAATTACGCAATACCGCGAAGTGCACTCCACGTGGTAGCGTGAGAATCCCCCGGCTAGCCGTCGATTTTATCGCGAAAGGACGAACTATGATTTTTATCGACCGATCGGCGTGACCGACGTCGAGGATTGTCACGGCGATGCGGAAATGTTTTTCCTTTCTTTTTTTTTTTTTTTTTTTTTTTTTGAAGAAAACATTTTTGCGAAACGGCACTTTTTTTTCAAAAAATTTCGAGATATCAAATTGAAAGCTCCGACATTGTTTTCAAGTGGCATATTTCCCAACCGATTTCGTTAGCGAAAAAATTCTGAACATTTTTTTTTTTTTTTTTGAAAAAACTCATTTTCGTCAAAAAATTGCAAGGGTACCGAAAAATGTTCAGGTTTTCACATGTTCAGGTGAAAAAGATTTTTGTTAAAGGGCTTTGATGTTTTGTTTGTGTGGCAGAGCTGGGCAGTATAGTTAAGATAGTCATTGCACTTCACATAAGTTTCAGAGAAATAAGAGGGAATTGTAGACACTTCTCGATGGTATAAAAATCTGCAAAAAAATCAAGTGTATTAAAGATGCCGAAAGGATTAATTTTGGATAATAATAATTCTAAAATGTTATTAACAAATTGATGAGAAATAAAATTGTTCAACAAATATCCCGGAAACCTAACTTTTTTTTTTAAATGAAAATTGTTCATTCATATTTCTGAACACGTATGAATTTTTTCAGATTTTTAAATTCACCTGGAATTTTCTGTTTTTCTACACGTTTTTCCCATATAATAAAAAAAAATATATATATATCGAAGTGAATTTAAAAATCTAAAAAAATTCATACGCATTCAAAGAAATGAAAAAATCATTTTCGTTAAAAAAAAAAGTTAGGTTTCCGAGATATTTGGTGAACAATTTTATTTTTTCATCAATTTGTTAATAACACTTTGGAATTATGATTATGCAAAATTAATCTTTTCAGCACCTTTAATATGCTTGATTTTTTTTTCAGATTTTTATATCATCCAGAAGTGTTTGCAATTTGCTCTCATTTCTCTGAAACTTGTGCGAAGTTGACACTATTCGCAAGGGCTACCTTAAGGTAGATGGGTACTTATTCGGTATTTGGAGCACGTAGTTAGAGTGTACTTTTCGGTACTTTTCGGTACTTCAAGGACTATCACTGAGTACTGAGATAGAAGTACTTGTGGAATTTTGTGCATAGCTGAAGTCTTCGAGGAAGCTGTGAGAGAAATTGTAATGAATTGGGAGAGCATGAGCAAATTACTTTGCGGCTCTCTCGTAAGGTAAAGAAATCATACAGTTATTTCATTCCCAACCCAATATTTTCTATTTAAATCACAAAAATACGATTTTATCGTGGATAAAATCGAGATTTTCAATGCCTCACTGCCCTTTGTCCCCAAAAAGTCCAGCGGATTCGTCGAAATACGTGGGAGTTCATTTTTTAAAATGAAAACAAAAATGTCGTCAAAAAATTGCAAGGCAAACCCCTTTCGAGTCCATTTTTTGGGTTTTTTCAACGCCCTGAAACTGCCCGATAAAAAGCTTCTAAAACTTCGGACAAGGCCCTGTCTCGTGTATTTTTTCCCGTAGAACACGGCGGGCGCCTCGGATTTTCCCTAGCTCCATTGGCAGCCGAGATATCGACGTTTGAAAATCACCAAAATCGACGTTTTTTTCAAAAGTGGCTCCAAAATTGAAAAATCGTCGTTCACTCAATTTTTTTTTTAGTTTCAAGACTATATTCGAAGTATTTTTTCCCGCTGATCACGAATATAACAATTATTTTACTATCAGCCCAATATTTTCCAATTAAATCCCAAAAATACGATTTACGTGTATTTTTTCCCGTAGAACACGACGGGCGCCTCGGATTTTCCCTAGCTCCATTGGGAGCCGAGATATGGAGGTTTGAAAATCACCAAAATCGACGTTTTTTTCAAAAGTGGCTCCAAAATTGAAAAATCGTCGTTCACTCAATTTTTTTTTTAGTTTCAAGACTATATTCGAAGTATTTTTTCCCGCTGATCACGAATATAACAATTATTTTACTACCAGCCCAATATTTTCCAATTAAATCCCAAAAAATACGATTTTTAATGCATAAAATCAAGACTTCTCTCACTTTCGGCCACTACACTAGATTCATAAGTCCCAGAAAGCCGTTCGCGCGAAGTGCTAAGGACGCTCGGAGTGATAAGACGCAGCGATGCCAATCGATCCGCCAGCGACGCAAGGACTGCCTTAAGAGAAGGCCAAGCGCCGCGATGAATATCAATCTTAAGAGCCTACAATTATGTGTCTTTGCAAAACACTTGTGATTTTAACTGTTACGACGCGTAGCGATCGAACGCGACTCCGGACAGCCCGTTAGGGTGACTGGCTCGGCGATCGAGTTTCGCAACGCTAATGAGGCAGGAAACGAAATGTACAAAGCATTAAAAAAAAAAAAAATGCAAAAAAAAAAAATGATTCTCGTCGCCTATCGTATTTTCTTGCTATACTCTTTTGGATTCTTATTATTTTCTTATTATGTATTTCTATTATTTTCTTGCTATACTCTTTTGGATTCTTATTATTTTCTTATTATGTATTTCTATTATTTTCTTGCTATACTCTTTTGGATTCTTATTATTTTCTTATTATGTATTTTTATTATTTTCTTACTATGTTCTTTGTGTTCTTATAATTTACATTACTTATATTCTTATTATGTTATGTTTTGCTTTGCTCTGATTTCTTGTATGCGTTATCGTCTTGGTGCACGGTGTTCTTAGGCCTCAGAACACGGAATAAACGAAACTATCTATCTATCTATCGTGAATTCGAATGAAATCGATTTTGTTTGTTTGTTTTTTTTTTTGTCATTATTATAAGACAGAATGTGTTTTTTCGATCGTGACGATCGCGAGTCGAAATCGATCGATTTCTCGCCGATTCGTTGTGTCACACTCGACTCGCAATCTAATCGTTTTTTTTTTTTTTTTCCTTTGTAACACTCGAAACGTGGAGAATTGGGCAAGGATTCGTATCGAGAAGAAAATTCGTTATGCGGCAGCGGTGTCGTGTTGGCAAACTTTTCGGCGCGGCTTCGATGCGATTTGTCCGATCCGCCCGCCGTCTTGTAATCGAGAAACTCTCATTCGATTATCGGTTCCGTTTCATCGGAGATCCTTCGTTGGGCAACGCACGGGCCGGAGCGGGGCAAGATGGTCCACCGGCCAAAAACCGACTCGGAATAAAAGTATATACGAAATATATATATACACACACACACACACACACACACACACATATATATATATATATATATATATATATATATATATATGTTAGGGTGTGTCAAAAAAATTCATTTTTTTTTAAATTTTCTCCCTATCTTTTTAAACTACAGATTTCAATCTCACATTGAACCTTGCGAAAGGCGGTGCCCAGAAAAAAATCCTAAGAGGTGCCGCATTCTCTCAAACTTAATTGTCAGCGACCGCTTTCCGCTGGATTTTTTATCGATGAAAATATGTAGATCTACGGAGTGGGAGGTTTACTTTTTTTTTTTATTAAACACAAAAGATTTCGATTTTTTAATTCCTATACAAAAAACCAAAAATGTCCAGTAGGGTGAATTTGTTGAAAAAAAATTCTTCCCACCCTCCAAAAGTATATATTTCCATCTAAAAAAACACCTCCCGAAAGGTGCTCGTTGACAATTACGTTTAAAAGATGCCACATTTATTGGGTACAAACGTCGAATGCGGCACCACTTAGGATTTTTTGCTGGGAACCGCTTTTCGCGAGGTTCAATTTTTAATCGAATTCTATACTTTAAAAGGGTGGGACCAACATAAAAAAAAAATGTCCTTTTTGAGAAACACCCTAATAAATATATATATATATATATATATATATATATATATATATTTCTACATACATATACTATAGTATAGAATATATTTTCTCGCAGAAAATTTGTTTTTAATTTATATATATATATATATACATATATATATATATGTGTATATTAGATGTGTGTTTAAAATATATTATCGCATATACTTTCTTTTTCGATGGATGGACCATTTTCACCCGGAAATTTTGTGCGCTTTTCTTTTTGTCTTTTCTCCTTTTTTTTTTTTTTGTGCGTACCTTGAAGCGCGTACCGCTTCGATCTTCCATCGGAGCTGGTCCCTACTTTGTCCTTGACACCGCATCTCGGCAGGGACATCAGATTGGCGGTCTCGTTGTCCAGATTTCCTAAAAAAAAAAAAAAAAAAAAAAAAAAAAAAAAATTAGAGAAAAATTAAACAAGCTAATTTCGGAATTTTCCACATATACGTAAAATTAATCGTCAATATATCGCGAAACAAGGTATTAAGCATCTATTGTTACTTTAATATCTCCAAATTATTTTACAGTTGATATTTTTTTTTATCATGTGTTTGTTAAATGGCTTTTTGTCAGTTATAAACGCGAGATCGTTTTTGCCAACTCTAATCCCTTAATTACTCCCAAAGTCTTATTATCGCTGTTATTATTATTATTATTATTATTATTATTATTAATTATAGTTCAGTATTCATTTATATATTTTATTTATTTGCATATTTATAAGTAGGATTGCAATCATAAGGAAAATATTTTTTAAATCTTCGCACGAATTATATTTATAATTACAATTTTATCATTTATTATATTTTATTATTAGGCTTATAAATGCCGATATATATATATATATATATATATATATATATATATATATATATTTACATATCGGCATTTATAAGCCTAATAATAAAAAAATATTTTCCTTATGATTGCAATACTACTTATATATATATATATATATATATATTTTTTTTTTTCATAGTTGGACTGTGCGCAGAATCGATTCGATCGGAGAGCCATGGGAGCGAGGTCGTTTATCATTTGGAGGCTTCAATTAAATAATAAAATTACCGAGCCTCTCTCCCCAAGGTGTGCAATAAAACTTAATTGTACGGCAATCGTGAAATTGTTGCATGGCTCGTCGGCTCGTGCATAATTTCCGACGATTGCTCGATTATTCCCGGTCGGGCCAGCGGCGGAGCCCCGCGTCTCGTTCTCTTCCTCTTCCGTCTCGGGCTCTAAACGCATCGAAATGACCGATCGACGAGCGACGGAGCCATCGGGATGCGCCCCCATCGCCTTGACACCGATCCGCAGACTCGGCGTCGGATAAACGAGCTCTCTGGGAACAAAAACAATTGACGTTCCTGCGCTTGTACTTTCGGCCGAGGGCGAACTCGAGGAAAAACCCACATGCTCGTTTTTTTTTTTTTTTTTTTTTTTTTCCACTATTGTCCGCGTAACATTGATCTTTTAGAAAAAAAAAAATATATATATATCATCTTGTTTTCTGCGTAACGAAAATTTATGTGCGACTAACAATCGTAAGTGCGCGAAGGGAAGAGCTGACCCGGTGAGAGCTTCGGGCGGCCGCCGCTGGCGCTAGTGTCGCCCGGCCACTTATCGCACCGCTCTTGTATTCTTTGTTCGTCTGATTTTTCTGCTCGCCCGAGTGAAAAACCCGCATGCTTTTTTTTGTCACTGTCGTAATATTGATCTTAACAAACAAAAAAAAAAATCGTTTATTATCTTTGTAACAAATATTTCGATATAAATGATAATCGTGACAGTGCGCAGTGAAACGACTGAGTCGAGAGGAGCTTCGGATCGCCGACGGTGGCGCTAGTGTCGCCCGGCCAACGATCGTACCGCTTTGGCGCATTGAGACCTATTTTTTTTGTTATCTTCTTTCTCAGCTCGCTCAAACATAAAACCCGCACGATCGTTTTTTTTTTTTATTATCGTTCAACCGTCGATCTTTCGAAGGATCCTTCTATTGTATATGAATAATATCGTAAGTGCGCGAAGGGAAGAGCTGACCCGGTGAGAGCTTCGAGCGGCCGCCGCTGGCACTAGTGTCGCCCGACCAATTAGTGTACCGCTTTGGCGCATTACGGTTTTTTTTTCTTCTTTTTCAGCTCGCTCGAAAGAAAAACTAAGTGCTCGTTTTTTTTTTTTTAGATTATTGTCGTAATATTAATCTTCGAAAAAAAAAAATCGTTTTATTATCCGCACAGTAAAAATGTATATATAAATAATCATCGTAAGTGTCCGAAGGACTAAAAGCTGACTCGGTAAGAGCTTCGGATGGCCGACGGTGGCGCTAGTGTCGGCCGCCCGTGATTATCTCACCGCTTCGCCGCACTGTTTTACTTTTATTTTTTGTTGTTTCCTCTGACGGAGCTGACCGGCGATCCTGCATCGAGATTTAACCGCGATCCTTTCTCTTTCTCTCGGAAGAAGTTACGCATCGCGTTCACGCGTGACGATAGCCAAACACGTGCGAAAGAGTCCTCCCTATCGGTTACGCGGCCGGCTCGGAGGCGGCCTCATCTCGCACAGGGTCCGCGCGCCCGGTGAGTCAACCAGTTAAGCGCCGGGGGATCTCGAACGAGCCTCCTCGTTTCATCGAACTCTCGCTGAATCATCGGGTGCCATCTAAACTGTTCTTGGTATATTTATATATATATATATATATATATATATATATATATATATATATACATATATGTATGTATGTATGTATAGGTTATCAGTGTAACCGCGAACCGGGGAGTTTCCAGAGGGACGAACTCTTTTCCCGCACCGCGCACTGGACGTTGCAGCAGACTACCTTCGAGTCTTTTATCGGACAGCTGTGCTGGCGAACTGACATGGTAAAGAGCCGATAAAATCGCACCTGCTTACTGTCGAGCGACGTTTAACCTCCATTGTGAAATCCCGCACGATGCCGCGATTAGAAATTATGTACGATGTGCAAAAAATTTTTTAAAAATGAAAATGGTTCTTTTTTTTTTTTTCTTACTGAACGGCCGTTACGCCGGTTAAATAGCAACATCGCTATTTTCACGTCCTTTTTGAAGTTTTCGTGACGGAGGTGAGGAAAAAAAATGCCAATGTCATGAATTGTCCAAATATTCAATGGGACGACTCTTTCCACTATTTTTGCACGGGACGTGACTCCAGACAAATTTCGACACATCGCTATTTTCACGTCCTTTCTTAAGTTTCCGTGACGGAAGTCAGAGAAAACCCCATTATTTCGCATTATCCAAAGAGTTTTCAAAAACTTCTTTCCCGTATTTCGCACGAGACGTGACTCCAGACAAATTTCGACACATCGCTATATTCACGTCCTCTCTTAAGTCTCCGTGACGGAAGTAAAAAAAAAACCTATTATTCCGCATTATCCAAAGAATATTCAAAAACTTCTTTCCCGTATTTCGCACGAGACGTGACTCCAGACAAATTTCGACACATCGCTATTTTCACGTCCTTTCTTAAGTTTCCGTGACGGAAGTCAGAGAAAACCCCATTATTCCGCATTATCCAAAGAGTATTCAAAAACTTCTTTCCCGTATTTCGCACGAGACGTGACTCCAGACAAACTTCGACAAATCGTTATTTTCACGTCCTCTCTCAAGTCTCCATGACGGAAGTCAGAAAAAATCCCATTACTCCGCATTATCCAAAGAATATTCAAAAACTTCTTTCCCGTATTTCGCACGAGACGTGACTTCAGACAAACTTCGACAAATCGCTATTTTCACGTCCTTTCCCAAGTCTCCGTGACGGAAGTCAGAAAAAATCCCATTATTCCGCATTATCCAAAGAGTATTCAAAAACTTCTTTCCCGTATTTCGCACGAGACGTGACTCCAGACAAACTTCGACACATCGCTATTTTCACGTCCTCTCTTAAGTCTCCGTGACGGAAGTAAAAAAAAATCCTATTATTCCGCATTATCCAAAGAGTATTCAAAACTTCTTTCCCGTATTTCGCACGAGACGTGACTCCAGACAAACTTCGACAAATCGCTATTTTCACGTCCTTTCTCAAGTCTCCGTGACGGAAGTCAGAAAAAATCCCATTATTCCGCATTATCCAAAGAGTATTCAAAAACTTCTTTCCCGTATTTCGCACGAGACGTGACTCCAGACAAATTTCGACACATCGCTATATTCACGTCCTCTCTTAAGTCTCCGTGACGGAAGTAAAAAAAAAACCTATTATTCCGCATTATCCAAAGAATATTCAAAAACTTCTTTCCCGTATTTCGCACGAGACGTGACTCCAGACAAATTTCGACACATCGCTATTTTCACGTCCTCTCTTAAGTCTCCGTGACGGAAGTAAAAAAAAAAACCTATTATTCCGCATTATCCAAAGAGTATTTAAACGGACGACTCTTTATCATATTTTGCACGTGACGTGACTCCAGACAAACTTGGACAAAATCCTCTTTTACCGAAAAAAAAAAACTATACCAGAGAGCTCGCACCCTACAAAGTCGATAAAAATCGCGCCTGCTCACTGCATGAAATTGCACACGATAGGTACAAGCCCCCCCCCCCCCCCCAAAAAAAAAAAAAACTGAAACCACGATCTTTTTCTTACTATACGGACAAGACGTGAACTTAGACGCACCGCTAAGCGCCCCACGGTCCTTTGGTCGGTAAAACAGCCGCACCGCTACTGTCGCTTTTTTCCCTTTCCTTCGAGTATACGTGACGGAGGCGAGGAGGAAAAATTCCATTTATCCCAGCATCGGTCCTTGAGCGAGCGGAGAATCTCCGGAGAGAGAACTCCGCGCTTCGGATTAATGCATCCGGTGAATTAACGGATGATTCACTCGGCGCTAAACGTCGCGACGCGTCGCTCGTACAAACGACAATTACCCTCTCATCGGCGAGCCCGTCGACACGCGCGCCGCAGTGCAGAGCGCGGCAGTCGATCCTCGGGAGATAAATAAGATCCTCCGAGAGAGAGAGAGAGAGAGAGAGAGGGAGAGAGAGTGTGAAGCTCTTGCGAGCGGCTCGAACGCCTTTGAGGTGATGAACGAGCCGACTCGGCAACGACGCGCACAATCCACTCGCAAATAAAAAGTTTTTCTCCGCTCTCTCACCTGTGACATTGAGACCGGCGAACGACTGGAATTCCGAGATCGCCTTGTACATCGTCTCCTCCGAGATTATCCCACCGCTCGCCGGATTTACCGGCGGAAGATAACCGAACTGCGACAAATATCTCTGAAACACAATAAGCACAAATTTTAGATATTAATTTTTTTTTTTTTTTTTTTTTTTTTTTTTTTTTTTTAATGGAAATTTTAGAGAAGAATTGAGAAGAGAAAAATTAAAATTCTGAAAATCGAGATTTTTCATGAGAGAAAAGAAATCCCCGTAGTTTATCGCGAGAGGTCGGTGGTGTTGTAATGTAATGCTCCATATCGCACGAGTCCTTGGGAGCCTTTGGCGGCAGAGTCGGCGGACGGAAGAGTCATCGGTGCATAAACTACAGGCCATTCAAGGTGCTGCTGCCACGCCGCGCGTTTAAAGATATAACACCGGGTTAAATACCGGATATTACACATTTATTATCCTCGTCCGAATTCATAGAACGAATTCATTTCTCATCCGATAAAATAATTCATGAGAAAATAAAAACCAAAGAAGATCGAATAAAATCGATTAGAATTGAATAGAATCGAATATAATCGAATATAATCGAATATAATCGAATATAATCGAATATAATCGAGTATAATCGAATATAATCGAATATAATCGAATATAATCGAATATAATCGAATATAATCGAATATAATCGAATATAATCGAATATAATCGAATATAATCGAATATAATCGAATATAATCGAATATAATCGAATATAATCGAATATAATCGAATATAATCGAATATAATCGAATATAATCGAATATAATCGAATATAATCGAATATAATCGAATATAATCGAATATAATCGAATGTAATCGAATGTAATCGAATGTAATCGAATGTAATCGAATGTAATCGAATGTAATCGAATGTAATCGAATATAATTGAATATAATTGAATAGAATCGAATATAATCGACTAGAATCGACTAGAATCGAATAAAACTGAGTAAAATCAAATAAAATCAAACAAAATTAAATGAAAGTAAACAAAATCAAACAAAATCAAACAAGACCAAATAAAATCAAGTAAAATCAATTATTGCCGGACGTTTCAAAGAGTCGTCTTCCTCGCCACTGCGCATGCGCGCAGGGTGTCCGTACGAGCCAGCCGGGCATCAACCGAACTGTAGGGAGGATTGACCTGGCGGCCGAACAGTGGCCGGCTTGTGCTTGTCGCATCAATCGTGCAAAAAAAAAAAAAAAAAAAACAGACGAGCAGACTACAGTGCAAAAAAAAAGAAAAATCATCTCATCTTCTTCCATCGCCGATGTAGAATTTTTTTTTTCTTCATTCATAAATACATTTTAGCGAGTGGGTGTTTCATTGACGGCCGAAAGCGGGCCCGTCGCGGAGCGCGCAGCAAGTGTGGACAACGGATCGAAGGAGTGCCGGTGCGGAGGCTGGTCTTGTCTCTGAATCAGCGAGCGCCGAGCCGATCCAGCTTCCTGGAATTCGAGCCGCTGCGCGGACTGGCCATTCTCCCGAGCGTCGCCGAGTGTCGCGCGAGCGACCAGAAAACCCGACGTCGAGCGGACACGCATTTTATTTCCGTCGATGTATGTGTTATTTTAATCGATCGATGGAATCCCACCGACTTCCGTCACTCGATCGTCGCGTGACGCGGAACCGATCGTCGATTTTTTTTTTTTTTTTTTTTTTCCTGTCAATTAAATCGACGCCGTATCGCGCGTCTCTGCGGCACTCCCGAAAGCGGACCGCTCGCGAGAAACGTGAGTGGTCCGTCTTACGCCTCAGGCGACTGATAACTCGTAACCGATGGCCCCGATTTAATATTCCGGTATTATTCCGTCGGTGCCGATGAGTCGTGGACGATAATGCAATGATATGTGCACTATCGTCGCCGTGGGCGGAGACTCATTTACGATCGGAAGCACGTCACTTGCGGCTTGAAAATCTCATTTTGAGAACGGAAGTAAGTCACTTGCGGTTTGAAAATCTCATTTTCTAGACCGGAAGTAAGTCAGTTACGGTATGAAAATCTCGTTTTTCGACCGGAAGTAAGTCACTAGCCGTTTGAGAATCTCATTTTTCGACCGGAAGTAAGTCACTTACGGTTTCAAAATCTCATTGTTTAGACCGGAAGTAAATCCCTTGCGGTTCGAAAATGTCATTTTCCGACCGGAAGTAAGTCACTTGTGGTTTGAAAATCCCGTTTTTCGACCGGAAGTAAGTCACTTGTGGTTTGAAAATCCCGTTTTTCGACCGGAAGTAAGTTACTTGCGGTTTGGAAATGTCATTTTTCGACCGGAAGTAAGCCACTTGTGGTTTGAAAATCCCGTTTTTCGACCGGAAGTAAGTTACTTGCGGTTTGAAAATGTCATTTTTCGACCGGGAGTAAGTCACTTGCGGTTTGAAAATCACATTTTCTAGACCGGAAGTAAGTCACTTGCGGTTTGAAAATCTCATTTTTCGACCGGAAGTAAGTCGTTTACGGTTTGAAAATCTCATTGTTTAGACCGGAAGTAAGTCCCTTGCGGTTTGAAAATGTCATTTTCCGACCGGAAGTAAGTCACTTATGGTTTGAAAATGTCATTTTTTAGACCGGAAGTAACTCACTTACGGTTTGAAAATGTCATTTTCTAGACCGGAAGTAAGACACTTGCGGTTTGAAAATCTCATTTTTCGACCGGAAGTAAGTCACTTGCGGTTTGAAAATGTCATTTTTTAGACCGGAAGTAAGTCCCTTGCAGTTTGAAAATGTCATTTTCCGACCGGAAGTAAGTCACTTGTGGTTTGAAAATCCCGTTTTTCGACCGGAAGTAAGTTACTTGCGGTTTGTAAATGTTATTTTTCGACCGGAAGTAAGTCAATTGCGGTGTGAAAATCTCATTTTTCGACCGGAAATAAGTCACATGCGGTTCGAAAGTCTCATTTTTAGACCGGAAGTAAGTCACTTGCGGTTTAAAAATCTCATTTTTCGACCGGAAGTAAGTCACTTGCGATTTGAAAATGTCATTTTCTAGACCAGAAGTAAGTCACTTGCGGTTTGAAAATCTCATTTTTCGACCGGAAGTGAGTCATTTCCGGTTTGAAAATATAATTTTCGACTGCAAGTGAAGCCATACCGGAAGTTCACTTCCGGTTTTAAAATCTGATTTTTCGACGGAAAGTGACATGAAACCCTAGTGAAAATACGTGACTTCCGGTCCGAAAAAATCATTTTCCAAACGGAAATACGACACTTCCGGTCCGAAAAAATCATTTTTCAAGCGGAAATACGTCACTTCCGGTCCGAAAAAATCATTTTTCAGGCGGAAATACGTCACTTCCGGTCCGAAAAAATCATTTTTCAAGCGGAAATACGTCACTTCCGGTCCGAAAAAATCATTTTTCAGGCGGAAATACGTCACTTCCGGTCCGAAAAAACAGTTTCCAAACGAAAATATGTCACCTCCGGTCCGTATAAATCATTTTCCGAACGGCAATGCGTCACTTCCGGTCCGGAAAACGCTTTTTTAGACCCGAAATACGTCACTTCCGGTTTGAAAATCTCAACCACGACCAGAAACAGATCACTTCCGGTTTGAAAATCTCATTTTCGACCGGAAATGCGTCACTTCCGGTTTGAAAACTTCATTTTTCGACCGGAAATACCTCACTTCCGGTTTGAAAATCTCACTTTCGACTGGAAACACGTCATTTCCGGTTTAAAAACATAATTTTAAACCGGAAGTGCGTCACTTCCGGTTTGTAAATCCAATATTCGCCCGGAAATACGTCGCTTACGGTTTAAAAATCTGATTTTCGACCGGAAGTCCGTCACTTCCGGTTTGTAAATCTGATTTTCGACCTGGAAGTCCGTCACTGCTTCTTTGAAAATCATTTGTCCAACTCCATGTGACGTATTTCTATATTTATATTCGAACAATGAGACTTTCGAACCGGAAGTGAGGTATTTTCGATGTGTCTCAAAAAAAAAGTCTAAGTCCTTCCGGTTTCTAAAAATTCCCTGGGCCACAGGACAACAACCCGCCGATCGTGACGAAACCGGCGCAGCGAAGTGATTTTTCATAACATCGTCAAAAGTCCACGTGTTTTCCTCGCTCCGATTGTAAAACGCCACCGTACGTGGCGGGACAATCGTCGAATCATCGGTCAAAGAAAAGTCACGCTCCGTATACCGAAACTTCACGGGTGATTCGGCCTGCACATGACGCAAGTTACGGAATCCCGAAGATATCGTTCGCTCGACTATGCGCGTAACAATACACAAAATAAACCGTCTCGCGTGAATGTCACCCTTGCCGCGCATGCGCGCGCTCGAACGCCTTCGAAGACCGGCCGATCGTCACGTTCGTTCACCATCCGCTAATCAGCGACGCATTATCGGACTCGACCCATTCTCGCTCCACACGATTTCCGATAAAAAAAAAAATAATAATTCCGATAAGTCCCGAGCAGTGACAAAAGTTTCAAAACTAATTTTCTTCCCTTCACTGGCACTTTTTTTTTTCATGAAAATGAAAGTGTAAATGAAAATGAGTTGTATGAAAAAAAAAAAAAAAATCAAAGGTTGTTTTTTTGTTTATAAATCTGCACTTGTTTTTCGTCGTTCTCGATGCGCGCCCGCGATGCATCGCGCCGGGCCGTAACGAATCGCTCGGAGCTTTGCCTCGACGACCTCGACCTTGAAGAGGTCTTTGTCGAGTCCGTCGCCCATCGGTATTCCGCACGCCCTCGCATCTTCTTCCAGACGCTTATTGAATAAAGAAAAGGCATCTTCGGGCGCATCGAAGCAGCTCCGCTCGCCTTTGTATTCGAGGACCGAGCAAGCCCTCGTATACCGGCGATACTCGCCCATCAAACACGCTATTATACCGTAACTATAATATAGCGATTTATTGTCGAGTACCCGCGGACCCGCGCGACACTGTAAACCCGAATATTATTCAGCTGATTTATTTTTTGTTTTTATATTTATTTATTTTATTTCATGTTTTTTTTTTTATATTTATTTATTTTATTTCATTTTTTTTAAATATATTTATTTATTTTATTTCATTTTGATTTTTATATTTAGTAATTAAATTCAATGAGTAATCTCTTTTTTTTTGTTTTCATTTTTTCAATCCATCGACTGGGAGGTTTTTTTTTTTATTTGCTGTTTCTTTTAAAAAATTTAGTCGCGTTGCCATCGAACGCGACACAACCGGCTGAGAAAATCGATTTATTTACTTTATTAATCGATTGTTATTTATTTAATTTTTTTACATTGAACTTTACAGCTGAAGAATTAGAAGAGAAGCAAAAGCGAGGCGATTTGCTCGCAGGAATTTTTTAGTACCACTGAATATATATATATATATATATATATATATATATATATATATATATATATATATACATATATCGCTATTTGTGCGGGTACTTTCGTGAAGAGGGAGAAGACGCCTCGTCGTGATTTTTTTTTAAACCTTTTTATTTTTATTTTTATAGTTATTTTTTTATTATTATTATTATTATTATTTCTACGAGGTCGTTGACGGAGTCTCGAGGAGGCAAAGTGCTGCCCACGTGCCTCTTGCACTTCCATTAAAAGTGTATTTTTACCGTCTCCTTTTCACCCGCAAAAATTTATCCGAATTGTAAAGGCTTTTCGCCAAGCAAAAAATTTTAAGTGGACTCATCAGTGGAAAAAAAAAAAATAAAAATAAAAAAAAAAAAGAAATGTGTATATAGTTATAGAGCCAAGTCGGTGAATCACACTCAAGTGCCCCGGCTGGCCGAGCTGACAGTAGCGAAAAAAAAAAAAAAAAAAAAAAGAAAAAAGTCGATGATTCACGTCAGCCGGAAGTAGTGCAAAGTGTTTACATAAAGTCGACAAACGCCGTGGGATTAATCATCGCTCGAGTAAATACGTAAATACGCGCACATTTGATTATTCTCTTCTTATTTTGGTAGCGGAGTGGACTATTTTTTTTTTTTTTTTTTTTTTTTTTTTTTTTTTTTCTTCGCCGCCGCGGTCGATTGTTTTGTTTCGCTTCTCCGAACAAAGAGATCTTTGAACCCAACCGTCGGTCGTGCAGGCTTTTAATAGCTCTTCGCGGAACTCTTCGGAACAGAACCGGCGCCCAGACCGAGCGCCACCAGCGATATCAAACTAAATATTATCGTTTATCCATTACACTTTCTATTAAAATCACAATCAAAATTAATAATCATTTTTTAATTTTATATATATATATATATATATGTATGTATATATATATATTGAAAAAAAAATTGTACATTTAATGTAGCGGACTGGAAGTTTTTATGCAAACATCAAGATCAAGTTTTTATGGTACATCAAGATCAATAAATAATTATGATGAAAAATTAATGTACTTTTTCGTTGAGATTAAAGTAAATGATTGAAAATTAAGTGTTCCTAATGATTTTAAGACACCGAACATTAATTAAATATTATACAAAATATAATCGTTTATCCATTACACTTTATAATAAAATCATAATCAAAATTAATGACAATTATTTTTTAATTTTATACATGTATATATATATATATATATATATATATATATATATACACACACACACACACACACTGTAAAAAAAATTGTAAATTTTATGTAGCGGACTGGAAGTTATCATGCAAAAACACTGGTACATCAAAATCAATAAATAATTATGATGAAAAAATTATATGTAATTTTTCATTGAAATTAAAGTAAATTATAAAAAATCCAGAACCGACAGCGTTAGGTGCGCGGTCGGTGTGTGGCTCCGGCGGTCTCCCGAGTCAAGCACCTTTGCTTGCGTCCAGTAGATGGATGGGTGACCGCTTAGCCGCGCACTGACTAGCGCATCGAACGTTGAGCGGGAGGTCAGTTTTTCTGAGTCCTTGATGTTTGAAAACATCGAAGAATCAGAAAAATCGGGCCATCTGCACCGACACGGGTTTTCCGCAGTTTCCCCGTGTCCTCGGTAAATGCGGTGCAGTGTAGCTAAGACGGCTGCGGACGCAACGGCAGTTAGGTAGCGTAGCGAAGTGCGGGTAGGGAATGGCAGGGGGGAACAGGGAAGGGATCCGTAAAAACCCGTCAGGGTATACGGTGGTATGGAACAACAATAAAAATAAAAAATATAAAAAATCCAGTATTTCCAATGTTTTTAAGAGCGTGAACATTAATTTTTCATCACAATTGTACATTAAATTTTTATATCCCAGTTTTCGCATAAAAACTTCCAGTCCGGTAAATTAAATTTCATACGAATTTTTTTTACAGTATATATATGTATATATGTATATGTGTGTGTATATATATATATATATATATATATATACACATATAAAAAGGATTAGATTTAGGAAAAGCGTGTAGAGGATGTAAAATGCATCATCGCGGGTCGCGTCAAGTGCGCGATAGGGCGATAATAACTTTGTATTTGCTCGAAGATTACGCGAACAGCGAGGATGATTAAGTCGCGCGAGAAATTGCGCGCGAGCGGCGACTATCCTTATCGCGCTCACCGAGGCGCCCGAGGCTCTGGCCGTGACTTCTTCTTCGAGAATTTCCTTTTTTTTTTTTGTCGCATTTTTTTTTTTTTTTTTTTTTTTTTTTTTTTTACTCCAATCCAACTATACATTCTGTGCGGCTCTTTCTCTATAGCGGTCTCCGTTACCGGTGATCCAGCGCAATTTTATCGCCGCTCGGAGAACACATTCACTCTCCGCCTCGGATTCGATAGATTGTTTGCAAAAAGAGATGCAACCGCCCATTTGCATAGATTTACATAGGTATTTATTGCCAGGCTCGACTCACTCGCTCTCCGCGCACAGTCAAACCTCCATTATTATTATCGTTATTATCGTTATTATTATTATTATTATTTTTTTTTTTTTTTTTTTTTTTTTTTTTTTTCCTTTACGGAACCCCTGAGGATTCCGTAAAGAAAAACGGAATTTGCGGAGTCCAAGTTACGGATTCCACCAGCCCAGCTGATGGGTATGTGGGACTCCCGTAGTCTACCCACTAAACCGCCTTCTCCTTTCGGTCCTCCCTCAACAAGGAACTATGTTAGTACTACTTCTGGTTGGGGGAGCTGTCTGTGTTCGTCTGTTCGTTCTGTCTATTCGTTTCGTCTCACGTCAGTTTGTCTGCTCTGTCATTCGAGGCAGCCGACTGCGTTTTTTCGTCTCAGTATTGTCTCTGTGTAGGTGGCAACAAGTTGCCACCATTCAGTTGTGTGGAGCATCACCTCGACAATATTGTCTGCGGTGATGCTACCAACGGTCGTCTCTAGTCTCAGTCTAAGCGGTGTCCAGCGGTCGCACCATATTATTATTATTATTATTATTATTATTATTATTATTATTATTATTATTACTGTAGCTTTTATTTTCCATTTAAATCCTAAAAAAATACGATTCTTGATTCATAAAATCGAGACTTCTCTCACTTTCGACCACTGCACTAAATGCATATGTCCCAGATTTAGTTGTTATACTGCTATTGTTTCTATTGTTGTCAATGTCTTCTGTTGTTTCTGTAGCTGTTGTGGTTGTTATTGTTGCTTTTGTTGCTACTTTTGGACGTTGTAGTTTTTATTATTTCTATTGCTGTTATCGTCATTATTGTTGGCTATTGGTGTTAATGATATTGTTGTTGTTAATGTTGTTAATGTTGCTTTTGTTGCTATTGTCGCTATTATTGTTTCGACAATCGCCATTATTGCCACTCTCGTTATTTTCGTTGCAACTCTGCATTACCGACTCTGTCGGTAATACAGAGTTGCAATTACCGGCCGCGAATCGTTAACGCTCGTCGACCCAAACAAATTGTATTAATTTAATTAACATTATATTACTTATTTCTAATCAAACAATGATAAGATTCTTGTAGATTAAATTATTATTATTATTTAAATCAATAAAAATTATTAAAGTAATTAAGTAATTAATGATGATTGATGATTGATGATTGATGATTTGATGATTTGATGATTTGATGATTTGATGATTTGATGATTTGATGATTTGATGATTGTTATTTGAATTAAATCATTTTTAAAAAATTTCTTTTAGAATTTACCGGGCGATTTATCGCTCGAAATCCTCGAAATGTGAACATTTCTTGCCAGAAGGCGTATGATAGCGAGGCGCATCGACTCGGTCGGGTAAGCCGAGACCGATAGGGAAAAACACGATAGATCGTCGTCGATCGTTAATATTCGAATGGCGGCGAGTCGCATTATTCGTGTCCGGACTGTCGTATATGAGAACGACGTACGATGACGAAGAAGGCCAACCCGGGCATCGACGATCGGCCCTCCGGCTTCCCCGACCGTATGTTTCCGCGTCGGGAAGTGTATACATAAATTATTTGCCAGTAACCGGTAGCATCGACGATCGACGAGCGGCGAGCTAATCGGCCGATAAGCTCTCAAAAACTTCGCCGATTTCTGGAGCCGAGAAACTGGCGAATTGGCCGGATTTTTTAATTTTGTTTGTTTTGTTTTTTTTTTTTTCACCTGTTTGGCCTTTTTTTTTTTTTTGTCGATGAAGATTTGGTTTTTTCATTCGCGGGGTCGATAAGTTTTTAATGGATTTGTTTTTTTTTTTTTTTTTTTAAGTTATCGATTTGGTCGAGTAATCGAAATTTATTTTTGAGCTAATTGTTTGTTTGATTGAATTGTTGTTAATTGTTTTTAAGTAAATTATCGATTTGTTAAAATTGTTATTAATTGTTTTTAAGTTAATTAATCGATTTGTTAAAATTGTTGTTAATTGCTTTTAAGTTAATTAATCGATTTGTTAAAATTGTTGTTAATTGTTTTTAAGTTAATTGATCGATTTGTTAAAATTATTGTTAATTATTTTTAAGTTAATTAATCGATTTGTTAAAATTGTTGTTAATTATTTTTAAGTTAATTAATCGATTTGTTAAAATTGTTGTTAATTATTTTTAAGTTAATTAATCGATTTGTTAAAATTGTTGTTAATTGCTTTTAAGTTAATTAATCGATTTGTTAAAATTGTTGTTAATTGCTTTTAAGTTAATTAATCGATTTGTTAAAATTGTTGTTAATTGTTTTTAAGTTAATTAATCGATCTGTTAAAATTGTTGTTAATTGTTTTTAAGTTAATTAATCGATTTGTTAAAATTGTTGTTAATTGTTTTTAAGTTAATTAATCGATTTATTCAAATCGTTGTTAATTATTTTTAAGTTAATTATTTATTCCTTCAAATTGTTAATTACTTTTAAGCGAATTATTAATTTATTTGAATTGTTATAAATCATCGCTGTTAGGTATTATTATAAGTCAATTATTGATTTATGAATTAAAGCTGACCAACATTAAAAAAAATTTTAATCTAAGTAATATTTTTTTATACGTTCGTTTCTCCTTCGACGAATTTATCATTATTGTCATTATTATCATTATCATTATCATTATCATTATCATTATCATTATCATTATCATTATCATTATCATTATCATTATCATTATCATTATCATTATCATTATCATTATCATTATCATTATCATTATCATTATCATTATCATTATCATTATCATTATCATTATCATTATCATTATCATTATCATTATCATTATCATTATCATTATCATTATCATTATCATTATCATTATCATTATCATTATCATTATCATTATCATTATCATTATCATTATCATTATCATTATCATTATCATTATCATTATCATTATCATTATCATTATCATTATCATTATCATTATCATTATCATTATCATTATCATTATCATTATCATTATCATTATCATTATCATTATCATTATCATTATCATTATCATTATCATTATCATTATCATTATCATTATCATTATCATTATCATTATCATTATCATTATCATTATCATTATCATTATCATTATCATTATCATTATCATTATCATTATCATTATCATTATTATTATTATTATTATTATTGGGTGAGAAACGAGGTTTCTGTGCGGTGCTGCGTGGCGATGTAACGGAGGGCTTGTCTGATCGAAAATGCCTCTTCTACTGCGCGGCGTTCGACACTGAATCTTATTATGATTATTCTTTATTTTTATTTCAACCAAAGTTCAATTTCTTCGGGATCGCGGACTCGACCCTTTGAGTTTCATCGAAACAGTGTTTCCTCGTTTCTTTAACGATTATGCGATTAGTCACTCGCCTTCCCCCCTCCCCCCCTCGACCCCTCCACGCGCTACTTGCTTCCTCGCAATAATCGATCCCTGACGAATCCTTTCTCGGCAGCTCGCACATGGTAAGTCACTTTCTCACGTGGTCGAAATTCGCGACGATCTTACGGTACATTTTTTTGTTTCGACTTCGCATTTTTTTTTATATTTTTTTTTTTCGATGCGAGAAATTTTTTTTATCTTTTTATACACCAAATTGCCCGCATCTACTTCGCGCTAAACGGGTCAGTGGGTCACGACGGAACTTGCCTTATCCAGGCGCGCATCTGCGCTGCTCGAAAAATAAGAAGTGGACATTAATTTGAGCAAATTTAAATTTAATTTTTTTTTTTTTTTTGTTCTATGCGTAAATTAGTCGATTTAGTGAACCGAGAATAACTTTATTAAAAATCAAATTATAGTGTTTTTTTAATTCACATCCAGAAACTCGTGCGTTTAATGAACCGAGAATTGACGTGCAAAAAAAATAGACTAGTTTCTTTCTTCTTTAAATTTGATTGCGAATATTCTTGAGTGAAAATTCGAGGATCTTATTCGTTTGTTTTGTTCGACGCTCCGGAGGATGTTTTGAGGGCAAGCAAAGTTCAAGGACTTTTGGGCGACCTCGTTCGGGCGAAGTTAGTTTTAGTTCCGAGTTTCTCGCGAACGATCCGTTTCGACGTCGTTCCCCGTTAGCCGGCGCGCAGAGCCGACTCCAGATCTCCGGCGCGCGGCTGCGGGACGAAGGTTGCCCAAGCCGAGAGTCATCGAGGAGCCAGCGAGGCTGAACTTTGTCGCTACCTGCAGTCCATCAGCCGAGAAATCGCGAGTAACGCGGCTCCCTCTGACGTCACGATCCTGTATTTTACGTCATCGGTCTCGTGAACGCCTGAGGTGTGAAATCGTTCTCCGTTTTTTTTTTTTTCTCTTCGGCATTCATGCGGCATTATTGGTACCCTCGATCATTTTCTTCGATCCATAATTTCTTTTTTTTCCACTATATATATATATATATATATATATATATATATATATATATATATATATATATATACAGTGGAAAATATGTTTTTTTTTGTTTGCGAACTTTGCTGGTTTACTGGACAGAGTCCTTAAAGGACTTTGCCCTAGGATATGAAATAAAGAATTTTATTCTATGACTGTGATGACATAACGGAGTGTGGGGTAAAATGGACTTTTTCGATGATCTATGAGTAATTGGAAAAAAATTGACCTTTCACTTTTGGGGCAAAATGGACCTTTTCATGGTCTATGAGTTATCGTCAAAAATGGTCCGTTTCACTATTGGGGCAAAATGGACTTTTTTTTTTTTTTAATGGTCTGCGAGTAATTTAAAAAAATGGCACGTTTCACTATTGGGGCAAAATGGACCTTTTTCATGGTTTATGAATTGTCAAAAATGGTCCGTTTCACTATTGAGACAAAATGGACTTTTTTTTATGGTCTCCGAGTAATTGTCAAAAATGGTCCGTTTCACTATTGGGGCAAAATTGACTTTTTTAATGGTCTATGAGTAATTGTCAAAAATGGTCCGTTTCACTGTTGGGGCAAAATGGACTTTTTTTCCATGAACTTGGCAAAAATGGTCCGTTTCACTATTGGGGCAAAATGGACTCTTTTAATGGTCTATGAGTAATTGTCAAAAATGGTCCATTTCACGATCGGGGCAAAATGGACTTTTTTTTAATAGGCTATGAGTAATTGTCAAAAATGCTCCGTTTCACTATTGGGGCAAAACGGATATTTTTTATGATCTACGAGTAATTGCCAAAAATGGTCCCTTTCACTATTGGGGCAAAATGGACTTTTTTTTCCATGAACTTGGCAAAAATGATCAATTTCGTGATACAGTCGTGAGTGGAGCAGAATGGATTTTTACAATTATTTTTTTTTTTTTTTATATACCGCGAGCAATTGGTTCAAGTGGTCCATTTTGCCCCGCCTGTTTTTTCTCACCGCAATTATTCAATCAGTGATTTTATATTATTATTTTTCTTCAATCGACTGCGAGTAGTTTTTGCAAGTGGTCCATTTTGCCCCGCTTGTTTTTCTCTCGGCAATTGTTCAATCAGTGATTTTATATTATTATTTTTCTTCAATCGACTGCGAGTAATTTTTGCAAGTGGTCCATTTTGCCCCGCTTCTTTTTCTCTCGGCAATTATTCAATCAGTGACGTCACAGCTGATTTTTATAATTTTTTTATTTTGAATGGACCGGGCGTGATTTTCGGAAGTGGTCCGTTTTGCCCCGCTCTCGTTTTTCTCTCCGCTATACAACACTTGACAGTGCGATGGCACTTCTAGCGCGGGAAATTAGTACATATATATATATATATATATATATATGTGAAATTCCGTCGGCAAGACGAACGAAAGATAACAATCTCTCGTGGCTTTATCTCGAGAAAAAAAAAAAAAAAAAAATGTCTTTATCTTCAGTATTTGCCACTTGAGCAATTTCTTGATCCCCGACGCGGCCCCGAATTCTCCGAGTCCCACCGATTCGACGCGGCACAGTTCCGCCTGTGCGCAAGACAATTTGTTATCTTTCGCTCGTACAAGCACTCCGCTCCGATTACAAACGGGTAAACGTCGTCTAGTCTCGGATCGCAACATCTCGTAACTACCTCGATATCGGATATTTACGATTTTTTTTTTTTTTTTTTTTTTTTTTTTAATTCCATCGAAAAATATTCGGCCGGAAATTCATAAATTTTATTACAATTTATCAATGCACTCTAACGAAATTTATTAATTGTATTTTGTCAAAATTTATCAATATATTTTATCAAAATTTATTAATGCATTTTGTCAAAATTTATTAATGCATTTTGTCAAAATTTCTTAATATATTTTGTCAAAATTTCTTAATATATTTTAGCAAAATTTCTTAATATATTTTGTCAAAATTTCTTAATATATTTTGTCAACATTTCTTAATATATTTTATCAAAATTTCTTAATATATTTTGGCCAAATTTCTTAATATATTTTGTCCAAATTTATTAATATATTTCGTCAAAATCTATTAATATATTTTATCAAAATTTATTGATTTATTTTATCAAAATTTGTTAATATATTTTAGCAAAATTTATTAATATATTTTATCAAAATTTATTGATATATTTTATCAAAATTTATTGATATATTTTGTCAAAATTTATTAATGCATTTTATCGAAATTTATTAGCACATTATATCAGAATCGATCGTTACGTTTTAATGGCATTAAAAAGGCAGTGAAGTGCTTCCTGCTCGTAGCGCATTTCCGCCGCGTATAAAAGACGATTGTTTGTTATCTCGCGCGCAAGCGCGCATCTCCGTTGCGGTTAAAAGAGTGCACCGAGTCTACTTTTCGCGATGTTTATCCTGATACGACCTTTATTTACTCTCATCTATTCCAATTTTTATTGTCGCCCCAAACTGTCCTCTCAACATTTCACGCAACGCTTATAAATCTCGATAACATTTCTAATGTTTTTTTTTTTTTTTTACCATAAATCGAATGATAAAAAAAAACATAAAAATTAATTCTCGACTCACCATAGCTCCGGTCTCGGAAACGATGGGACTCGCTTCCTCGATCCTCACGCACGCCACCACGACGAGCACAGCGACGCGAAGAAGATTACCAGCTAACTTGCACCCTTCCATTTTTTTTTTTTTTTTTAGATTTAATCCTTTATCAACCGATCGTAAAAAAAAAATTATTGTAATTTTATTTTTTCCACCCAGAGTGCGTCTCTGACACAGTTCTCCGGCTCACCGACTACCCAAAACTCCCCACACTTATTTATCGATTTATCGATTTATTGATTCATCGATTTATTTAGCGTTTTACCGATTTATCGATTTTTTAAGCTATTTATCGATTTATTGATCAATTTATTTATCGATTCATCGTTTCATTTATTAATTTATCGATTTATTTATCAATTCATCAATTTTTTTGCGATTTGTCGATTTATTTATCAATTCATCAATTTTTTTTAGCGATTTATCGATTTATTTATCGATTCATCAATTTTTTAGCGATTTATCGATTTTTTATCGATTTATCGATTGATGAACAGTTTTATTTACCGATTTATTAATTGATTTATTTATCGATGTGTTTATTCGTTTACAGATTAGTTTATCGGCGTTATCGATCAATCTCCTTCCCGTCCGTCTTTCGCTCCGAATGCCTGGCACAAAATCGGCTCGGAGAGTTGCTCGGAGGGTGAAATTTGTGGTCGTCAGGGCGAGAGTCAGTCCTCGCGGGCGAGCAACATCAGGTTGCCACGACACTATCGATCCCCCGATATATATTCCGCGGGTTGAAAAGGGCTCCGCGGCTCGGCAGTAGTCCGGCTCTCGGCTCGGGGCGCAGCGTTTCCTCGGGCTCGATTTACGTTTTTTCCCATCGACTGCACTCGCTCGCGATCGATTGAAACTCGCCTTAATCCTCGGCAGAACTGCTGCCCTTTTTTCGCGAATTTTCTCTCCACCCACTTGCGATCCTCCGATCGATTTTTAGTCAATTCTTTCGCCAACGAAAAGATCGAACGAAACCGAAGAAATTCTTTTCTCTCGGCCGAACTGTGAGCCGCCTTCTTGGCTCAGAAAACAGCCGCGCAAAAAAATTACGCAAAATTACTATCGCGAACGTGCTCGGTATTTTTTTTTTTTTTTTTTTTTTTTCTCCCGACTCACAGGTGTTCGGTCTTATTTTTTTCTTGTCTTTAAATCGACAGAACCGGAGCTTCCGCGAGGCTGTCCCGGAGTTCACCTCCACTCTGATTCAATAACGCTACGGCAACGAGTCTTTTATCCGGGACTCCCACCACGACTCTCTCGCCCCGACCACGGTGAACCACGCGACCGAGGTTCGCCACCGGAGCGTCTCCTTCACTGCCACTGCCACATGCCGAGCTTGCTCGCCTCTCCGCCGCCGCCCCGACCGATCCTTGCGTCCTTGTCCGGCCTGGCGAACGCTCCGCCTCGGCGAACGGCGATCTCCTCTCCCGAGAGACGAAGCCTCGGTCCTCGGCGAACGATCGGTTCCTGTAAAAAAAAAAAAAAAAAAATTTTTAAATATATACACGAAAAAGGGATTTTTTTTTTGTTTTTCTTCATATTTCTCATATTTTGGAGATTTTTTTTTATTTACATTAAATATCGTTGATTCTCATTCGTTTCTATCGAATGCCAAATCAAATTTTAAAGACTATTTGCACGTGAAAAATGAGCATTTATTTGTTTCTTGAAACGATAAATATATAAATTTGTACTTTGCACGAAATATTATAATTCTTCTTCGACTTCATTCTCACTCGGCTGTATATTTTGTATTATGTATTTTGAGTTTTTATATATAAACGTATGACAATTGCGTCCGCCATTGTATATTTTGGATGATAATGTTTATCGTCCTGTAAATGGGTTATGCCCGTAAAACTGAATAAATAAATAAATAACAAATAAAAATACTTCATGTATATTCATTTTTTTTTTTTTTTTTGGATATGTTTGACTGATTTATCGGGGCGAATATTGCAATAAAAAACGATCTGATTAATTTTTAGGCGAGTATTGTTTGTTATTTTTTTAAACATACCTTTTTTTTGTGAAGGATGGAAGAGAAGTGAGTGTATCGACTTGGCGGACAGGGATTTATCCAGTGGGGAGGTTGAGCGCCCCTAGGTGGTGATTTAGGGGATTCGATCAGATTGATAAGAAGGTGGTTCGAGCGAGCGCAAGTGGCGAGGACTCCTCCGACGCTGGACCGGTCAATGGCCAGCGCAGGGAAGCGCGGAGTCGCGGTGCGTCCGCGAATTCCAAGGGATTTGTCGAACGAGACGACTCCAGCTGGTCGATTCCATCTGAATAGAGGATCGGGATGAGAGATTAATATAAACGGCTGAGAATCAGAGAGATCGGGGCAAAATGGGACTGCTCTATACTGCAAGGGGTAAAATGGAGTAGCGATAAAAATAAAAATTGAATGTTGAAGAATTGAAAGTTGAAGAATTGAAGGTTGAAGATTGAAAGTTGAAGATTGAACGTTAATGATTGAAAGTTGTTGATTAAAAATAAAAAAATTGATTTTCCCATTTTTTCCCTACCCATTATTTTTCCAGATCCGTGGAATAATCACAGATCAAAGAGTTACACTCTTTCTTAATTTTCGTCATCGGTATTGGCACTTTTAATATACTTGACATAAAAACGTAAATTGAGATCGAAATGCGCTTCTTTTCGTGCATTCGGCGTCGATTACGAGAAACGTTCTGCACCTTTGGAGATTCCTCCGTCCGTGCGCTCGAGGCTGTACATTAGACGTTTTTTTCTCGTTTCCGGCTTTTATCTTCGTAGACTCATTGTCGACCATACAGCCGTGCAATGACAGCCAATGTTATACTGCCTCCAAGGAGGCTGCATAGCTGAGCGCGTACGCATGTCGTTGACTATGCATTTCCTCATTCTGCTATATGCAACGCGCGGATAGACAGATGCGCGATCCGAGAGCGAGCGACGCGACGTGATTTCGTTATGGCTTTGTGCTCGCGCTCCGCGATCTTTCCTCCCTGAAAAATAAATAAATAAACCGACATTAAAAATTAGAACAAAAATTCAAAGTCACAACACAAATTAACGATTACAATAAACATTCAAAATTGCAACGAAAATTCAAAATTAAGGCAGAAATTCAAAATTGCAACAAAAATTCATAATTACCGCAAAAGTTCAACATTACAACAACAATTCAAAATTACCGCGAAACTTCAAAATTGCAACGAAAATAAAAAATTAGAACACGAATTAAAGAAACGGAAATTAAAATTCCTCGCACCGATCCGAGTTGCGATTTCGGCGAAATCGTTCGAGAAATGATCGAGGATCGCGATATTAAAATACTGCCGGTTGCGCCGCATGCGATTATGCGAATTCCTTGTAATCGTCGAATCACCTTTGGCAAAGCCCTTTCCCAGTGCGCAGCCGGAGAGCTTCGAACCTTTGCGGCCTCGCAAAAGATCATCCAGTTCAAAGAGTCGTCCGAGTCGCTTCGAAGCCCGAAAGGCTTAAATCGGCTCCTTGGAAACGCACCGACTCATTGTCCACAATTTAACGTGCAGAACTACACGAGATACGCCTTTCCGATTCCCAAACTCCGTTATTTGTATCGGCAGATCTTCCTCGCCGTCCCGCTGAGCTCGTATAAAATGTTTAGTGTTTCTTTTTTTTTTTTTTTTTTTCGGCATAACGAACGAGGATAGAAAAATCTCATCCCGTCTCTTCGCCGGAGATGGAGGGGACGATTGCAGCGGGTCAGTGAATCGCACGCAGATGAGTCAACGCACTGAAAAAAAAATATATATATATAATAATAATAACAATAACAATAATAATTTCACGATTATTATCGTAGTGAGAAAATTTTGGATCCTCGGTTGTATCCGGCGACGTTGAGCTCGTATAAAATCATTATTAATAATAATAATAATAAATATTATTATTATATTATAATTTTGCGATTCATATCTTATATCACGCAGATCGTCAATAAATTGAGAAAATTTCGGTATCCTCGGTTATACCCGGGTGACGAGTCTTGTAATTCTTTTCACGCGTGCTTTTGTCTATTGTGTCGAGGATGTTGTTTCTTCCTTTTCGTTCCGCTTTGTATCATAAGAAGCGAGAAATTTTCAAGGCCGGATATTGCGGATGCGCGTATATCGACGGCGGTCTCGAGTGCATTGAATTTTCATCCGAGTGCTATTCACTCGATCGCGCTCCTTTGTTTTCCTCGAACAAGAGGACGAAAACGATTATTAAAAAAAAAGGGAGAAAATTAAAAGGCGGAATTTTTGCCGTCTCGTAATTTCTTTCGCTATTATGGATCTCAAAGATCGCCGGAAGAGACGAGGAAATTGCCAGTCAGATCTCAGGAAATCCCGCGCCGATCCGAGCTGATTCATCACAAGTGCGAGTCTTTAACTTCTTTTTTTTTTTCTTTTTCAGGTCGAGTCACTTCGAGGAATCTCTTTTGCATCGACCCTCGGTCGTTGATCGTCTCGACTTATTCCGGCCCGATAGTCACTGCATCACTGCATCGACTCCAAACGAATCGGCGCGAAAAAGCTTTGTGCACTCGAACAACGGTCCACTTTGTTTTTCTCCTCTTGATGATTGAAAAAAATGAAGTCGATTATTTTTTCAACCCCAATTTCGACCAATGAGAGCGCGGTATTTGACATCACGTGGTACAACTAGGTCTAAATTATATCGATAATTTTTCGAAAATTTTCCGGCTAGGTTGCTAGGCGATAAACATTAATTTTTCTGTCACTTGTAACCTATGCGAATGATTAAACGTCAAATTGCTATTCACGAGCATGGACATGAGTGAGCGAAGAAAGCGATTTGGTGATGAATCTCTAGAGAGCATCTCTAAAAAAATCAAACAGAATGTCCCGGCTAATACAGAGAAGAGCAAGAAGTCAAACCTTGTCAGGAAAATGTTAAATACCACAATCTCATTGGTCGAAATTGAGGTTGAAAAAATAATCAGCCGAATACCCCTCAAGCTTAAAAATTAATCGGGTATTTCCCTCTTGTTTCCCTGCGTAGCATCGATCGAGATAAGTTTTGCTCAAAAATCCCTCGCGCTGCGCGCTCGGGATTTTTTTAAGCAAAACTTATCTCGCTCGTTGCTACGCAACGAAACAATCGGGAAATACCCGATAATTTTTAAGCTCTCGGGGTATTAGAACCGAAAATCTGGAAAAGAAAAGATTAATAGAATAATTACAATTAAGATTAATAGATTCATAGTATAAAAGATTCATAGAATAATAGATTAATCGAATAATAGATTAACAGATTAACAGAATTTCACGAAATTCTGGGGAAAAAATCAATAAAATTCCATGAAAATCTGTAACAATAAATGTACAGAATTTCGTGAAATTCTGGAGAAAAAAAAATCAATAAAATTTCATGAATTTCCAAAAAAAAAAAAAATAAACCACGAAAACAAAGTTTGCACTCGGAAGAGTTGCGAGCGAACCTAGACTGGAGAGAAGAAAAACAACAATAATCGCAGCGGAGAGTGAGTAATCGCTGGGAGGATTTTTGGAAGTGGCTCGCCGGACACGGCGCTGTTAACCGCAGCGATGTTGTAGCTTCCGTTTTATTTGCGCGTATCGTTACGATCGCGCGGAACAAAGAGGAACGCCCTGTGAGTGCGTGTTTGTGGGTGCGGTCGTGCTTTTGTCGCGATTCCGCGTCCGAACTTCGGGGCGAAGCGGTTTTCCAATAAGAAACCGTGCGCGCCGAGGGCGAAGAATCAGAAGGGCGTAAATGTGCGCGTCGAAACGCCCGACTTGAGCGCCTTCGATTCTCGACCGCAGGATAAAGCGGCGAGGACGGCGATACTTTGTCGGGTCTTCTGAGTCACAGGGCGATCCTCGGAGTGAATCCTTCTGCGAACAAAATTGATTTAATTAATTTTTTAATAAATATATGCACACATAAGCCGCAAGGGGGCAAAATGGGATGGCAAATTTTTTGTTTTATTCATTCGTCGAAACACTCGGAAGGTCAAGTTATAGATTTACGGGTTAATTATTATTATCATTATTATTATTATTATATTTTTTTATATATAAAGAGGACGGGGCAAAATGGGACGGAAAAAATATTAAGTAAACATTCGTTGGAGCAGTTGGAGGGGCGATTTATATATTTACGGGTTAATGAATTATTTTCATTTTTTTTTTATTTTTTTTTTATATATATAAACAGGAAGGGGGCAAAATGGGATGGCAAATTTTTTGTTTTATTCATTCGTTGAAACACTCGGAACGGCCAATTTATATATTTACGGGTTAATGAATTATTTTCATTATTTAATTTTTTTTTTATAAATAAAGTGGATGGGGCAAAATGGGATGGCAAAAAAAAATAAAAAATAAATAAATAAATACCCAGTTTAGAACACAGCTTGTGCTTTTTTTATTCTGAGCCGTCGATATTGTAAAATATGGATTATTCACGCGATCCCGCTCAGACATCTGTTTCTCTATACGTAATAAGTCCGGGGTTAGAGGAAAAACGTGGGACAAAAAACGCGACACAGCCTAGATTATTCGTAGCTAAAGTCTGTGGTTTTCCAAGCGCGATATCGTGATTAGTTAACTGTCGGTCAGCTCTCCCCCCCTCCCCGTATCACGGAGAAACTCCCGAGGCGACACTGTCGTATTGCGTACCGAGAATATACAGTCAACGGGTCAAATGTCCCAATTTACCGTAGAATTGGAAAATCCGCTCGAATTCTGTCATAGGAACAACATATAAAGAAAATACTTCTCGTTTTTTGTTAAGATATATTTATAGATCGTATCGATCGTAAAAAATGAATAGAAACAGGATGTCATTAACAGATTAATTGATGATTAATTGATAGAAACAGGATACTCAAAAAGTACTTGTTGGTACTTGAAGCACCAGAAAGTACCAAAAGTACCAACAGGACCAAAAGTACCAACAGGACCAAAGGTACCAAAAGTACCAAAGGTACCAAAAGTACCAAAAGTACCAAAAGTACCGAAAGTACCAAAAGTACCAAAAGTACCAAAAGTACCGAAAGTACCGAAAGTACCGAAAGTACCAAAAGTACCGAAAGTACCAAAAGTACCAAAAGTACCGAAAGTACCGAAAGTACCGAAAGTACCGAAAGTACCGAAAGTACCGAAAGTACCAAAAGTACCAAAAGTACCAAAAGTACCAAAAGTACCAAAAGTACCAAAAGTACCAAAAGTACCAAAAGTACCAAAAGTACCAAAAGTACCAAAAGTACCAAAAGTACCAAAAGTACCAAAAGTACCAAAAGTACCAAAAGTACCAAAAGTACCAAAAGTACCAAAAGTACCAAAAGTACCAAAAGTACCAAAAGTACCAAAAGTACCAAAAGTACCAAAAGTACCAAAAGTACCAAAAGTACCAAAAGTACCAAAAGTACCAAAAGTACCAAAAGTACCAAAAGTACAAAAAGTACCAAAAGTACCAAAAGTACCAAAAAGTACCAAAAAGTATCAAAAGGTACCAAAAAGTATCAAAAGATACCAAAAAGTATCAAAAGATACCAAAAAGTATCAAAAGATACCAAAAAGTATCAAAAGATACCAAAAAGTATCAAAAGGTACCAAAAAGTATCAAAAGGTACCAAAAAGTATCAAAAGGTACCAAAAAGTATCAAAAGGTACCAAAAAGTATCAAACGGTACTAAAAAGTATCAAAAGGTACCAAAAAGTACCCGAAGTATCAAAAAGTACGCGAGTTACCAGCACGTACTCGAATTACTGAAAGTACTTTTAGACTAAACAATACTTTCGTACTTTTGTACTTGAAGTACAAGAGTAGTTTCGTACTTGACGTACCAAACAAGTACCCAGTACTTCGGGTACTGTCCAAATCTGATATCCACATATCAGAGCTACGTTTTTAGTCTGACATAATAACATTTTCAATGCCATAAAGTGGCCAAACGTTCTACGTTTCGTATCGCGTGAAAATGTTTTTTTTTTTTTTTTTTTTTCTATGTGCACTACAACGCCACTGGAATCGCCCGATTAATTCTATCGACTCGTCGCAAGTCCGTGCATCTCGCAAGTTGCACCGGGCATCCTCCGAAGATGCCGCGCGCCGCAGTCAATCACCGGAATCGATCGAAATTTTTCCAATGCCGGTGACGAAGTTTCAACGTCACGTATGTGCGTTCTTTTATTTCTCGCTGCTGGTTCTACCGCGAAATGGTTCGGGTTTACGTGACTCATGGGATCGGACAGAGCCGCTATAGTGGTGGTGGGGGGGGGGAGACGATGAGTAGTTGTCCGCCGTAGTAGTCAGACAGCCTCGCTGTGTGTGTGTGTGCGCACACCCACGCGCATGCGCACAACCGACTCGCGACTCGAGCAAACACACGGCGGATAGACGACGAGGCCGATACAAACGAAACGGTTTTATTCCGTTTGATGAAATCGTAGGGTTCAACTGTAAATTAATCGGTCAACTTTTGCCCGTTCACGCATCGAAGTCCGAGAATCTGAAGGGCCTAAGTTGGCTCGAGCAAAACGGACTACCTGTTTATATATATATATATATAAAACTAAATAATCGTAATTACGACAATATCAGTAATATCGGCAAAGTGGCAGTGTTGGGAGTTTCCGCTGTAAAAAAAAATAACAATCCCGAAAGACAACTTAAAAAAAAATGGCTGACCTTGCCGCAAGCTTCGCTGGTCGGTTCGACGATTCGTCTTTTTTTTTTTTTTTTTTACTACTTTGCAGATTTTGTTACCGAAGTTCGGCATCGAATAGAAGTTGAATGCTGCTACACGAAGGCTGGAGTCAAGAAATTTCGGACGAGACTATCGGCAAATACGCCGAAAACTGCGAGTGAACGTCTCCCGAAGCCGACAGCGCGTCCCGGCGACGTGCGTTTCTGGCGTCAGATTTCTCATCGAGGATTTCGGAACGAATTTACCTCACGACAGAGCTGAATTTCACTTGCAGCGACTCCGGTGGGGCGCAGGATCATGTGGGAACACATTATTCGTAAAAACTTCATCGCTGCGGTGAATCACGAGTGAAATAATGCGCACGAAGCTCCGACGTTGTTGTCCTACGCGATCCAAGATGGCGTCGCACTGCCGGCCGAGAGGCGTGCGCAAAGCCATGCGCAGACGACCCCGGCGCATCCTCGGCGCGACTCTAAACTCACGAAAACTATCTCATCTCCTCCCTGTCGAATAGTTTCTATTTTTTCATAGTTTTGATTTTTCGTAAAGTCTCGATTTTTCGTAATGTTTCGATTTATCGTAAAAACTACCATTCTGTAATGAATAACGAGTGAAAATTTGCAGAGCTCCGACGTTGTTCCAAAAACTATAAAACTACAGACACCCTCCACCCCAGCGCCCTCAACCAATCGTCGGGCGTTTCTAGATTTTACTTGTTTCACGATATAGATATAGGAGTTAGATTAAACGTCTCGAATGCGCCGAAAAATGACGAACAGACGCGCGCCCCGACGAGGCGCCCACGGCGGTGTCTTTTTCCGCCGGCGTCGCGCGATGCAGCGAACATTAAACATCTGAGTCACGCTCTTAGCGCGTACCAACAACTAGAGTGCGGCTCGAACGGGAGTAAAGTGTTATGATATATATATGTATATACAACACCCTGTCGAGAATACTCGAAAAGCTGTCGCTGCATTCCCGATAAACCGCGACCGAGACAACACGATGATTTATCGTTCGGCACGCGCCGTTTCTTGCTCGTACCATTATCATTATCGCTGCTACCAGACTTCTCGTGCGGGAACAAAGAAGTCTCGGTCGGTAAGGCAGAGACCGCTCGGGAGGAATCTCGAGAGTGCGAGTGGTGTGAGGCTTCTCTCGTGCTAATGATTTTCCGAGTATACACGAGTCACTCTTCCACCGGCTTGCGTTACATTCAATATTCCGTTTTTGCTTCCTCATAGAGGAAGCTTTGTTGTTATTATTATTATTACTAGCAAATTGGCGCTTCGCGCCCGATTCCCAGATTGTCGTACTTTATTTTATTGGCGTAATTTTTAAATCGTTTCGTTAACTTTTCGTAAGTTTTCCATGGAATCGTGACACGCTCAGAGCATCAGCTGACCGAAAAGACAAAATCTCCATAACGCGCTTGGCGTATCCGCTACTTAAGGGGTTATTATATATTTTTATTAATAATAACCGCCATTGCGATTATTGCCACTGGGATTATTAGTGATTATCCCCATCGATGATTATCGCCAACGATGATTATCTCCATCGATGATTATCCCCATCGACGATTATCCCCATCGACGATTATCCCCATCGACGATTATCCCCATCGACGATTATCCCCATCGACGATTATCCCCATCGACGATTATCCCCATCGACGATTATCCCCATCGACGATTATCCCCATCGACGATTATCCCCATCGACGATTATCCCCATCGATGATTATTGCCCTTGGTGATTTAGCCATCGGTGATTATCACTCTAGGTGATTATCGCTCTAGGTGATTATCGCCCTAGGTGATTATCGCCCTAGGTGATTATCGCCCTAGGTGATTATCGCCCTAGGTGATTATCGCCATAGGTGATTATCGCCCTAGGTGATTATCGCCATTGATGATTATCGCCATTGATGATTATCGCCATTGATGATTATCGCCATTGATGATTATCGCCATTGATGATTATCGCCATTGATGATTATCGCCATTGATGATTATCGCCATTGATGATTATCGCCATTGATGATTATCGCCATTGATGATTATCGCCATTGATGATTATCGCCATTGATGATTATCGCCATTGATGATTATCGCCATTGATGATTATCGCCATTGATGATTATCGCCATTGATGATTATCGCCATTGATGATTATCGCCATTGATGATTATCGCCATTGATGATTATCGCCATTGATGATTATCGCCATTGATGATTATCGCCATTGATGATTATCGCCATTGATGATTATCGCCATTTATGATTATCGCCATTGATGATTATCGCCATTGATGATTATCGCCATTGATGATTATCGACATTGGTGATTATCGCTGTTATAATAGCCGCCATTGCGATTATTGCCACTGGGATTATCGCAATTGGGGATTATCGGCATTGAGAATTATCATCATTGGTGATTATCGCCATTGGGGATTATCGGCATTGGGGATTATCGGCATTGAGAATTATCATCATTGGTGATTATCGCCATTGGGGATTATCGCCATTGCGATTATCGCCATTGGGGATTATCGCTATTGCTGTGACTATTGCGAATATCATTATTATTATTGTTATATATTTATTTCATCGACTCGATTTCTTTTCTCCGAGATGTTCGATCGAGGATCGATGAATCACATGGGAATGCGTATTAGGTCACGTGGGGGGATGAGTCCGAAGGAGCAAATTAATAATTCAACGTCGCGGAAGGTTCGATGACTCGTCCGGTTGGCGATGATTTACCGTGGATTAGGTGTCGTCGGGCATCGCAGCTGATTTACGCAACCGTAGCCGCGTTAACCACTTGACAGTGTCTGCCTCTTCGGTCGTAACGTGCAAGAACACCGACGACCGAGGAATCTAGTTCTCGACGCTATTATGTCCGCGGGTTCGCCGTGGCTGCGGGCTGAAAAGCCGGGCAGGAAATCTACGATAATTTGACCAATTGTTGGACGGGGCTGAATGAAAATTGGCTCGATCTCGTTGGCATGATTTACAGAAATGCGTGGAGCACGAGCGTTGCGACAGCGGCACGTACGGGAAAGTCGCCGCTCAGTTTGCCATTCTTTTCTTTCTTTCCGGCAATTTTTTAATTTTTTTTTTTTTTTTTACCTTTATTTTTATCTTTCGTGCAATTTTTCTATTTATTTTTATCATATTCATGCAACTCTTTGTTTTTCTTCTTTTTTTTTTCGTCCCTCGAAAATCATGTATGCATAAGCTATTTGCCGATTATCATCGTACAGCTTCATCTTCGGACAGATTCGGAGATTCGCCTCGTCACAGCTGACGTCGCTGCCGCTGCTGCTGCCCCGTCGAGCACACTCACGAAAGCTCAACGCTGGGAACGAGAATTCATCGTCGGAATTGTATTCATCCTCAATACGGAATATATATATATATATATATATATATATATATATGTGTATATATATTTAAGTTAGAGTTGCAAAGAGAGAAGAAAGGAAAAAAAAAATTTCAAGTCTGACGAGTGACAAATGCGACTTTACCTACAGCCGTATACACGTTCATCGAGAGGGCGTTAAATTACATTTTTATTTTGATAATGAAAATCGACGGTTGGATTATACATGACTCTGTTTTTTTTTTTTTTTTTATCGGGACGCTCGCATCCCTCTCGTCGACCTCGCTCTGCACCAATCCTGTCTGTTTTCTTATGTGGCGATTAATAACAATCGCCAATCAGCGTAGTCGACTACGCTAGCGACCTCTGTGCGGCACTCTCGCGAGACCGTCCGGTTTGTTACTAAGTATAACGTTGTTATTATAATACATTACGATAAATTCTTCATGCGAGGAGTTTCTCTATAATACGATATAGCCTACTTGTTACTTGTATTCTCTGGTGAAAAAGAAATAAAACAAAAAATTGAAACAAAATAATTAGTACCATTGCGTATGCTTTGCGCATCGGTTCGCCGATCGGCCGCGCGTGCGCGCTCCGATCGCCGCGCATGCGCGTCGCGAGTCGCCGCGCGTTTCACTCGTGTTTCGAATAGCTTTAGCTTTACGACGAAACAAAAGCGATTAAATTAATTTGAAACAGACGAACAATCCAGGAACGCAAAGTGACGAGCGTTTATAGTGGAATACATTTTGTTTTTCTTCTCTGTACAGACACGGTCGCGGCTCGTGCGAGACGCAAAAAAAAAAAAAAAATCGCCGCCATATTGGGATCGCGAACGATCGTGATTGTGATAGGGATTTAAGAGTTCCGTTCACAGCCTTGATTTAGTGAGATTTTAATGGAACAATATTTCTCGAATGAAACCGTGCGTCCCTTTTTTTTCGTGTAATTTTTATTTGGAACTTGGACCGTGGCGCGGCTATTTTTTTTTTTTTTTTTTTTTTTTTTTTTTATCAATAATACAAACTCGAACGATACGTTTGAAACTCGCGCGTCCTCCGCGGAGGGAACAGTTCTTTTTTCTGATTGGTCATAAACAGTTATACACTAGGATTTAGTTGTTTTTTTTTCTTTAGTACGTGTCGAGTATATCGTAAACAATTATATATATATGTATGTATATATGTATATAGATTATACTATCGTTATGATTTTTTTTTTTTTTCACTATAATATAATATAATTAATAATTAAAAATGGACATTGTCTTATCGATCGTGGGATGGAATAGGCTAATTGCAAGCGACGTTGACACTATCGGATGCGTTTTATATCGATATAAGTCGTTAATTATTATCCAGGAAATACGATCAATTACATTTAATTATTAGCGATAGCGATTGGGGAGAAGGGGGGGGAGAGGGGGGGGGGGAAGGATCCGGGACAGTATAGTGCGAATGGCGACGAAGGCCTTTCTCGTTCTGTGCTGTGTTGCGTCTGTCTCAAAGATATGCCGATTAATTGTCGATTTTTTTTTTTTTTTAGAGCACTATACGATCCTGGTCCCTTCTATAATTTTTTGTTCTTTTTTTTTTTTTTTTAGTCTATACAATTTTATACATAGACAAAAATAGACGTTCGTGCGTGTTCAATGAGGGCCCAGAGTTCGCGATCGAATATTTCTCTCTTTTATATTTAATACTCTTGTTTCTTGTGTTTTCAACGGTCTTAGGATTTAGGCGTTTGAATTTGGCGCGCTTGCGCGCGTCGCTCGCGCGTCGGACGCGCGTTCGTCGAGCGCCGCGCACGCGCGCTTCGGTAAAAGTAAATATCACCAGAAACAATTGTAATTCAGTGCTGAATGGAAATTAATAGTTTTATTCGTAGTTTTTGTTTTTTTTATACCGATATAGGCATAATAGCATCGCAGTGAGATTTTTCCCTTTTTTTTTTTTTTTTTTTAAGTCGATTTGTGTAATGTGTGTGTGTTTTTGTTGGCTTTTTTTTTCGTTCTCCGCTATATCGATTATGGATTACCAACGAATGGACAGACTCGCGCGACGCATGCGCACGAGCAAACACGCGCGCCACTCCAAGAAGAAAAAAAAAATGTTTTTTTTTTCTTCTATAATTATTATTATTTTCAATAAATATTACATGTATTAATTAATAATTTTTTTTGTTGTTTTTGTTGATTTAATCGTCAGTGATTAGTATTGTTCTAATTGGACAGGAATAGTTGTTCTTTTTTATCATTTTTTTTTCTTTTCTTTTAGTTTTTTCACAATATGGACAAACTTTACTTCGTAAATTCTTATCTCGTTAAGTTTCAATCTTCTCGATCAAAAATTCTCCCCGCACCTACTTTAGATTAATTTCTTTTACTCGGCGTCGCACACTTTTTTTTTTGTTTTTTTTTTTTTGTTATTTTCATACTCGTGGATACGAAAAAATATTATAGTCCGTCACGATTTGATTTTTAGCGTCAAAGGGTGTGATACATTTTTTTTTTTTTTTGTCCGCGGCTCGGCGATCGTTCTGCGTCTTTTTTTTTGTCGTCGTGTTTTAAATCTTCGCGTTTTATTCAAGAGACTAGGATAAGGTCGGCGGAAAAAAATAAATAAAATAAAAAAAATTCAATCAAAGATCAAATTTAAATTATGAAAATTGTCCCTCAATCGGATGTATTATCTCTTATCGTAAATAGACAGTTTCACATGCGGACGAAAACTACCACAGAATAAAAATAAAATTATAATAAAATAAAAATAAAAATAAAAATAAATCGATCGATTATCGATTCGTACCCCACAAAATATTGAAAAATTATATATATATATATATATATGTTAATGATAACGATATTTGCGCAATTGATACAATGAAGCAAGCTCGTTTATTTTATCAGCTATCGGCTAAAACGAATAATCCTAATATTGCATCCCTAATTTACGGTGGACACCTAAAAACACAGATTGCCTTTTTTTTTTAAATCAAATTGTCAAACGAATGTTCAAAAAACGACGTGAATTACTTTTTTTTTGCACGTTTCAGCGCCGTCCTACGTGCTAAATTACTAACTAACGTTACTAACTATAAACCGACAAGTGTTTTTTTTTTCATTTTTTTTTATAACGTAGAAATCAATCTCTCGTATTCATGTAAATAACGCAAGGGGGGGGGGGGGAGGGAGCGGAGACAAGATTTATGGTACAATAATAATCGGGGGGAAGTGATAAGAACGAGAACAATATAAACGAGACGAAATAATAATAATAATAATAATAATAATAATAATAATAATAATAATAATAATAATAAAAGAAATAATTTAAAAATAAGGAACTCGACAGATTGCGCTAAAAAAATACAATATTCATATTAAACAACTGTATATATATAAAATCTTTAAATAATCTACACAGAACGCCGCGCGATATAATTTTTTTTTTTTTTTTAATCAGTTCGATAAGGTTTTTTATTCGATATCAATGCGCGAAGAAAAAAAAAAAATGTCGGGCTTGTCGTTAAATGTAGTCGTTAATTCGATTATAATCGACGGCGCGGCACACTTGTCCGGTCGAAAATTGCCCCGAGCGGCAATTTTGGAAAGTGTATTTTTATATATATTTTTTTTTAGTTATTTTTGTTTCTTGTAATAATACATATTTTTATGTAATGTGTAAAAAGATTGTGTAAATCTCCCTCTGAGTGTGTATTTTTTTTTTTTTTTTTTTAATGTAACTGCAACGTGAACGGTTTTGGTGTACCCTGAAAAATCGGAGACCGCGCGGTCTCGAGGCGCGTATTTAGTAAATCGTAATTAATGGGACGGCCTGTGAGAGGGTTTCGGGAATTTTTTTTTTTTTGTTTTTTTTTTTTTAAGTTCGGCTCCCGATACTGACTTTTGATTGCATCCTTTTTTTTTAATCGTAAATTCTCGTCGAAGCGTGAAATTAATTAATTTAAAAAAAAAGAAACAATACGTTCACCAAGTTATAAAATTAAGTAATAAAAATGGTACACGATCGATAACATTATTATATGCATATATTATCCTGATTAAACGACAAGTGTCCGACTGCCCCTGGTTTCGTCGTCAGCCCCCGGTGATAAAAGTCTCGACTTTCTGGAATGCATCGTTAAATCGTCTCTCTCTCTACGCGATTATTCTAATTTTTTTTTTAGCATTTTCTTTTTGTAGTTTTTTTTTTCTTCGAATTGCTACGACAGCGTGTGTAATGTGTGTGTATTTTTTTCAGCTTTTTTTTTCTCCTACGGTGGACAACCGGATAATCGATCGGCTGGACTCTTCACCCGTCCGGGCTGATTCATCTTTTGCTGTCGTCGACACATCGAGTGGAATTGTTTTATTCGTAGTTGGTGAAAGATGAAATATCGTTTTTGATCAAATACGAAATGTCGTATGTAATAAAATATGAAATATCGTATTTAATAAAATGCGAAATATCGTATTTAATAAAACACGAAATATCGTATTTAATAAAATACGAAATATCGTATTTAGTAAAATATGAAATATCGTTTTTAATAAAGTACGAAACATCATATTTAATAAAATACATAACATCATATTTAATGAAATATCGTAATTTAATAAAATGCGAAATATCGTATTTAATGAAACACGAAATATTATATTTAAGAAAATATGAAATATCGTATTTAATGAAGTGCGAAAAATCATATTTAATAAATTACGAAAAATCGTGTTTAATAAAATGCGAAATATTTAATTGATTTGGCCGGTCGTGTCGAGTGGTCCGGTTGTCCGCTGTAGGAGTTCGATAATGACGATAATTCGATAATAGCTGCCCTAAGGTCTAGAGGACTGAAAACATTGCCGCTACACATTATCGTAGGCATGTAGCAACTAGTATATTATTTATGAATTTTAACTTTTTTTCTTCTTCTTTTTTTCCATTTTTTTCCCCTCTCTCACGATCTCTCACCGGACTCTGCTAAACCGGGATCGGCGACGGAACTCGCACCTTTGTTACCCTTCGAGCCTCGTTCCCTCGTTCTGTCTCGTTTCTTTTTTTTTTTCTTCTTCGCACGACGAGATTTTTCGCCTCACTTTCCGCGCGGCGAGACGCGAGTACCGGCCGTCGAGAGACCCTCGCCTCGGCTCCGACTTCGATGCAGCGAATGCAAGCCCTCGCCTATTGGAAGAAATTTTTTTTTTTTTAAATTTCTATTTGAACATTTTGTAATTAATTTTTTTTTAATCTACTTCGCTATATTAAATATTGTATGTGAATTTAATTTATTGATATCGAAACGAAATTTAGAAACCGGAAGTTTAGATTTCCGAAGATTCACGGGAAAGACGTTGCTTCCGGTTGGCAAAAAATCTTTTTTTCGACCGAAAGTGACGTTTACGCGACATTTTCTCTAAAATCTATTAATAGATATATTTAGTGTGATTTATTATAATTACCTCTGCTGACACTTCGTCGCATCGACGACGAGGGAGCCGAGGGCGCGGTCTCCTGTTTGGTGAAACTCCTCAGCGCTCTTCCGCGTCTATCCTGTATCAGTTTGTCGACCTTTACGAAGATACCGCATTTCGATCGACAGGTGAAGTACCGATGCCCGTTAACCGCACCATCGTTCTTTCCTGTACATTTTTTCAATTTTTCAATTAATTACGGAGTGTAAGTAAGTGTAAGTAAGTGTAAGTAAGTGTAAGTAAGTGTAAGTAAGTGCAAGTAAGTGCAAGTAAGTGCAAGTAAGTGTAAGTAAGTGTAAGTAAGTGCAAGTAAGTGCAAGTAAGTGTAAGTAAGTGTAAGTAAGTGTAAGTAAGTGTAAGTAAGTGTAAGTAAGTGTAAGTAAGTGTAAGTAAGTGTAGGTAAGTGTAAGTAAGTGTAGGTAAGTGTAAATAAGTGTAAGTTTACCTGTGGGCGCGTCGAGTTCGACCCCAATCCAATTGCCGGAAGCGAATTCGGTCGGGCCGACGTAGGCTATAACGCCGCAGTAGCTGTAAGGGCGAACCATCACCGACTCCCCAACGACGACCCAGTCCGGCAAGGGCGCCTCGATCCTCGTTAAATCGGGACGGGAACCGAACGCCGAACTCTTGTCGCTCGCGTCGTCTACGAAAAAAAAAAAAATTAATAAATTTATCGTGCGATAAATAATTTTTTAAATTGCAATTTATTGCAATCCATTGCGATTCGTTTGATGATTTACCATCAATGCGCTCGGACGAGCTGTTGTCGTCGCCGTTCTCGTAATTCATGCTCGGCTGCAACGACTGCTCCAGCCGGGCTGCGACTTTGCTCTCGGACAGCGACGGACGAACCATGGGAAAGGACGCTCTGTGCTGAGAGCTCAGAGGCCTTCCGGAAGTGTTCGAAGCTTTTCGCCTCCTCACCACCTGACCAACAATTTACAGGAATTGTATGTAAGTGTAAGTAAGTCTACGTAAAATGCAAGTGTAAGTGAGTGTAAGTGAGTGCAAGTGAGTGCAAGTAAGTGCAAGTAAGTGCAAGTAAGTGCAAGTGAGTGCAAGTGAGTGCAAGTGAGTGCAGGTGAGTGCAAGTGAATGTAAGTGAGTGTAAGTGAGTGTAAGTGAGTGTAAGTGAGTGTAAGTGAGTGTAAGTGAGTGTAAGTGAGTGTAAGTGAGTGTAAGTGAGTGTAAGTGAGTGTAAGTGAGTGTAAGTGAGTGTAAGTGAGTGTAAGTGAGTGTAAGTGAGTGTAAGTGAGTGTAAGTGAGTGTAAGAGTGTAAGTGTAAGTGTAAGTGTAAGTGTAAGTGTAAGTGTAAGTGTAAGTGTAAGTGTAAGTGTAAGTGTAAGTGTAAGTGTAAGTGTAAGTGTAAGTGTAAGTGTAAGTGTAAGTGTAAGTGTAAGTGTAAGTGTAAGTGTAAGTGTAAGTGTAAGTGTAAGTGTAAGCAAGTGTAAGAGTAACTGTAAATAAAATAAGGTGCACCTTTCCAGGCGGGAGTTTCGTGTGTACGATCCAAGTCCCCTCGAGCGGGCTGTCGTCTCCCGAATTCGACGTCTGACTGACGTCCATGTCGTTGCTGCTCGTCACCTCAAGGATCTTCGTGTGGATCTCGGGCGGGAATATCTCTTTTCTGTCCGGATCGTCGAATGTCCGCGAGATTTGGCTCTTCTCCCTCTTCTCGTAACCCGAAATCGGACTCCGATGCTGGCTAAAGTTGTCCAAGTTCTTTCTCGTCTCCTCTGCAATAAAAAAAAAAAAATAAAAAAAATGTTAATCGTACACAAATCGACATATCAAGCATTACTTATCGACGACACTTTTTCGGTCCTTAAATCGATACTTAAATCAATCGTCGATATCAAAACTTAATGTTCTTCCGTATATATATATATATATATATATATATTTGTTTTTTTCTATGACTAACCGGAAGTACAAGCTTTTTCCAAAACGGTCAAATTCTCCAATTCGGTGTTTATTTCGCCGAGATATTCCTCGGGCGTTTCCTCGACAAGCGAACTGTCCATCTTCGCGTCCGTTCTCTTGCTGTCGAGGAGGTTTCTGTACTCAACGTCCGGCGTCTCGTCGACGCTTATCGACTTTATCGACATCGAGTCCTCCGAGGTGAGATTCGTCGTAGACACCGCCTGCGAGCCGTAACCGCTGCTGCTCATGCTCGGGGTGTTTATCTTCGCCGACTGGAGCTCCGTCAGTGAGTCCAGGGTGCGCGATGTCGTCAGCGGCTTCACCGGCTTCGATGGCGCCTGGACGAGGATCGAAGCCCAAGCACGCATACACACAATTACATTTCTTTAATAAATATTCATTTGAGACAGTTTTTCTTACATGCGACATTTTTTTTATCTATTTATTTATTTATTTTTTTTTTTTACGTAGAGAAAGTTACTTTCGTAAAGGAAACTAATGAGTAACGTTTTTTTTTTTTTTTTTTTATTTCGACGCGATGGCGAAACGAAATTTGTTTAGGGGAATTTTCACAGTGGATTCGTCATTTAAGGACAGTTTTCAATTTTTAAATAAAAAAATAGTCGATCGTTTGAAAATAAAGTACATTGATTGAATTTCAATTTAATTGAAGTAATTTCAATTGAATTATTATGAATGAAAATTTGATTGAATTAATTTCAATTGAATTAAAATGAATGAAAATTTGATTGAATTAATTTCAATTGAATTAAAATGAATGAAAATTTGATTTAATTAATTTCAATTGGATCAAAATGAATCAAAATTTACCTGAATTAACTTCAATTGAATCAAAATAAATGAAAATGAAGCAAAATTTGATTGAATTAATTTCTTTGAAATAAAAATTATATCTCATAAAAATAATTATTAAAAAATCTGGAAAACACTTGTTGATTGAATTCACGACTTTTTTTAAATGTCTCGTCAAGATGATACGTGGCTGTGATGCGGTCACCGATTAGTTTCCTCGATCGGGAGATCTAGCTGTAATTTTGCGATCTAGGGAAATTTTGCGATCTGGGGAAATTTTGCGATCTAGGGAAATTTTGCTATCTAGGGAAATTTTGCGGTCTAGGGTGAGCTCGAAAAAAATCTCACCTGATAGGACTCGTACTCGGAATAATCTGCGTCGCTCTTGTCCTCGTCGTCGTCCTGGACCGGCGAGGCCAATTGATTTCCGATGTTCGAAGTCTCCTCGTGCAGAGTCGTCATTCGAAGGCCCAACTTACTACCAACGATATTTGGCGATGCTAAAACGTAACACAAACTAAGTTAAACGGGGCTTACGAAGCTTGCGATTCAATAAACGGCGTAAACAATAATTAATTAAGCAGTGACGATCTGGCCCCTTTTTTTCACTTGTTCCATCGTCCGGGATTTTTTTTTTTTTTTACGCATGATCTCTACTGTAATGATGCGAGGATTTTCTTGACTGATCGCTTCGGGCTCGTTTCGCATAAGTTCGAGAAAAATAAAAGAAAGTTGCAAATACTTGTCGATTAGATAAAAATCGGAAAAAATTCGTGCATATTAAAGGAACTGAAAAGATTAATTTTTCATAATAATAAATCGAAGATCTTATTAACAAATTAATGAAAAAAATTAATTGTTTAACAAATCAGCCGGCAAGGAAACTTTTTTTTTATGATAATGATTCGTTCATTTTTCTGAATACGTATGCATTTTTTCAGATTTTTCAATTAGCTTTGATTTTTTATTTTCGTATGAAAAAAATATGTGAATAAAGACAAAAATCGAAACTAATTGAAAAATTTGAAAAAATTCATACGTATTCAGAAAAATGAATGAATGATTTTCATTCAAAAAAAAAAAATTGGTTTGCCGGGTAATTTGTTAAACAATTAATTTTTCATTAATATGTTAAATAACATTTTGGAATTATTATTATGCGAAATTAATCTTTTCAGTACCTTTGATAGGCATGCATTTTTTTTCAGATTTTTATACCATCGGAGAACTACTTGCAATTTTCCCTTATTTTTCTCGAACTTATGCGAAATGAGAGCGAAGCGACGTAGCTACCTTAAGGGACTCAACGCTAAGGCTGCCAGGTCGTTCCTGGTGGATCAACAAAAAAATTTACATTAAAAAATACAAAAATATGCGACTAGTGACTAAAAACTAAAAATAATTAACATTAAAAATAAATAAAACACTAAAAAAGAACGGCGTTGTCTTAAACTATAACAGAGTGACATTTTTTTTCAACATAAATATTCGGTGAAACGGTTCGTAAATAAATTCTACGGGGATTTAAACAGTTAACGAAAAATAATATAAAATTAAACGAGCTCTAATCGAGGAAACAAAAGTGAGACTCAAAACTACACAACTCTATCGAATAATGACCGAATCGGCGATTCCAGACTCTCAACAGAAAACCATTTTTTTCCCAATTTTTTTATGTATACATTTTTCTCAATTTTTCGTCCAAACATTTTTCTCAATTTTTTGTCCAAACATTTTTCTTAACTTTTGTCCAAAAATTTTTCTCAATTTTTTGTCCAAACATTCGTCTCAATTTTTTGTCTAAACATTTTTCTCAATTTTTTTGTCTAAACATTTTTCTCAATTTTTTTTATCCAAACATTTTTCTCAATTTTGTTGTCTAAACATTTTTCTCAATTTTTTAATCCAAACATTTTTCTCAATTTTTTTATCTAAACATTTTTCTCAACTTTTTTAATTAAAAAAATATTTTGGAAATTTCCAATTCTTTTTTTTTTTTCAATTCGAGTCTGGAATAGCGATCAAGAGCGAGTGTCACCTACACTTGGCGGATGTAGATTGTTGCAGTCGCGTCAGTGAGTTGAGGTTCAGGTTGAGATTCAGAAAAGTTGGTCGCGCTGGAAAATTGACATAGATTCGTCGATTAAAATTCCTTGTCTCGCTTCGTTGCATTTTGTTTTTTATCGATGAAAAACTACTACGATTTTTAACACTATATTATACATTTTTTGTTTTTTTTCATACAAAAAATAAAAATAAATCCGCTATTTTATGTACAAAAATTGCCGACTCGTCGTCGTCGCTCGGCCGAGATCGCTAAAAAAAAAAAAAAGAAGAACTTATCGGCCGACGAGGAATAAAAATATGCGCGATCTCTCGATCGCGTTCGACGAGTAATCGTCGAGGCGAGTTTCTAAAAAAAAATTCCCCGTCCTCCTCGGACTCGAAACTCTCCTACAATGCAATTCAAAAACACTTATCGGAATTTTTTTTTTTCTCGTTAGTTTAAAGTCAAACTTTTTTTTTTTATTCTGGTGATCGTGAAATCGAGACGCATGCGTTGCTCCAAAAAATTTCTAACGATCGTCATGCACATTGCGAGACTCGAAAATTATTTTTTTCTGTTTTTCGTTTCGGTGTTTTTTTTTCTGAATTTTTTTCGTTGACTTTAAACCAGTACATGAAATGAGATGATTTTTTTTTCCTTCGACGCTTAAATATTAGGCGGGTTCCGCTTATCTGGAAGCCGTTGGAATTTCCAAATTATAATTAACGATCGTAAGTCGGACGATGATAAGCGAGATTTTTTAAATAAAAATACGACAAATACGTGGATGCATTTATGCACATAATTTAACACTTATGTTCTCGATATTCGTTCCAGCTACGACTATGCTACTTTCTTTTTTATGGCTATCGACGATATTCGTTTCGGTGCAATGGTGCAGGGCGAGAGCGGGGTAAAACGGTCGACTCCGAATATTCAATTAATTACATTTTTTTTAATTCTTAGATTTTCGAATTCTTCAATTGTCAAATTCTTCGATCTCCAAACACTTCGATCTCCAAATTCTTCGATCTCCAAATTCTTCGATCTCCAAATTCTTCGATCTCCAAACACTTCGATCTCCAAATTCTTCGATCTCCAAACTCTTTGATCTCCAAACTCTTGGATCTCCAAACTCTTGGATCTCCAAATTCTTCGATCTCCATAATCTTTGATCTCCAAATTCTTTGATCTCCAAATTCTTTGATCTCCAAACTCTTTGATCTCCAAACTCTTCGATCTCCAAACTCTTCGATCTCCAAACTCTTCGATCTCCAAACTCTTCGATCTCCAAACTCTTCGATCTCCAAACTCTTCGATCTCCAAACTCTTCGATCTCCAAACTCTTCGATCTCCAAACTCTTCGATCTCCAAATTCTTCGATCTCCAAATTCTTCGATCTCCAAATTCTTCGATCTCCAAATTCTTTGATCTCCAAACTCTTAAATTTTCAAACCCTTCAATTTCCAAATAGAAAATATTTGTCCTCTCCCGCAAAAAAGTTATGAAAGCAGTCCGTTTTGCACCGCTCGCTCTGCTTTTATCTCCGCCGCTAAAACAGCACGATAAACGAAACGGTGGATCTCGCGCATTTGCTTTACAATAAAACGTCCAGGCCATTCCGCATGCACGAACTAATTCACAATAACTCCATCAAGCTCCGAGGCCTCTACGAAAAAATGTGCACATTAATAAATCAGACAAATCAATTAAACAATAAATATGCATATGCGGCAATGCTCCATTTTTTTTTTCATTTTTTTTTTTTTTGGGATCCTCGCAACGTCTCTCGAGTCATTGCCGTGTAAATCATCGGTGCACAGAACTCAATTATTAGAGCCGAGCTTGGAATCAACTAAACAACAGACAGACTCAACCACTCACGAGACATTATTTTATCATTAATTTACTATTTAACAAATTAAAATCACTGTCGCCTCAAACACGTCATCAATTAATTGTATCAAGACTCCATTTTACCTGAGCTGAGAATGGAGCCTTGGGTTCGCCAAAATAGTGGTAGAACGTAGACGTTGTGTTAAACAGAGGAACAGATAAGTAATCACAGAAATCGATTAGTTTCACTTTGGTCAATAATTTATAGTCGACGTAATTAATTTTTTTTTTTCATTTCCTCTTCAATACAAATAATGCACTTGGAAATAATATAAATTTCCTTTTTCCAAAAATATTTTTTTCCGAAATGTGTTTGTTTTTTTTTAATTTTTTTTAATAAGTGGTTGGAGCTCAAATGTTGGCTGCAAAACTCTAAACTCTTAAATTTCAATTTCCAAACTCTTAAATTCTAATCTCATAAATTTCCAAACTCTTCAATTTTTAAATTAAATTATTATCTTTTTCGCTTCAATAGAAATAATGTACTTGGAAATAATATATAAATTTCTTTTTTCCAACGGAAATGATTTTTTTCGAAATGTTTTTGTTTTTTTTTTTAATTTTTTTTTATAAGTGGTTGGAGCGTAAATGTTGGCTGCAAAAACTCTAAACTCTTAAATTTCCAAATGAAATTAATTTTGTTTTTCTCTTCAATAGAAATAATGCACTTGGAAGTAACACAAATTTCTTTTTTTCCAAAAAAAAAATTTTTTCGAAATGTTTTTTTTTTTGTTTAATAAGTGGTTGGAGCTTAAATGTTGGCTGCAAAAAAAGGCTAGGCCGATCTGAGACAAGATGACAGTAGCCATGCTCAACTTTATTCCCGGTGTAAAAAATTACTCTCAGCTAATTCGTTCGGGCACACGATCGTCGTCAGCTCCGTTTCTAAACGCAAACGGTGATAACTATTTTAATGTAAAAAATGTCGTAAATTATGTTTCGGTACGATAAATATGGGCAAATTTAATTCTAGTGCAAGATTTTCTAAGTTGAACATAGCATATTGACATAGCATAGTGTGGACATAAGCTGTTAATTAATTAATTAATAATAATAAATACGAGAGAAATTGCCTTAGTGTGAGATAATAAATGACTTTTTTTTTTTACGGACGAACGCGCGAAAAGTGTCGTCGAGACAAGATTGACGAAACTTTCGTCTCCCGTTCCGAGCTATTTGAACTTTCGCATGTTTCGATTTAAAAACTTTTTCCTAATCTTCATTTAATTTTCGAAATATTGCAATTAAAAATTCTTGGATTTTCGAATTCTTGAATTCTGCAAATTCTTGAATTATTGAATTATCAAATTCTAAATGTGTTAAGAACTTTTGAGGAAATATTAAAAACTTTTTTTTTCAATTTCTAAAAAAGAAATGTATATAAAACAATTATATGTAACGCGTTACGTAAGATCGAATTTCGCATTACCGACCGACTGAACGAAGTCTCGGGTCGGCCAATGTGTCGAAAAAAACAAAAATTAACATCCCCAATACAATAACGAAAGAGGAAGGAAATATTCGAAAAAATTACGCAACGGACAGTCCTCATAGACAGTATTTAAAAAAAAATTTAAAAACTAGAGCGTAATATAGTTCACAAGTGATCGTCGGCATGACAGGGTGGAATATAGAAAACACAGCATAAGCCACATATCAGAAACGCAAACCGTTTACTTCTCATCGAAATTTTTAAAAAATATAAAATATATATATATATTTATATAAAATATATAAATATATAAATATATATATAGTTTCGAGAAAAGCTGTATTTAGAACGAGGATGTGAATCGAATGACGCGAGCTTAATTTTAGCCGGATCGAACCGAAATTCCGACCGATTCGTCAAATTGACTTCGTTTGATTAATCAAATAAAATAAAATAATGACACTCGAACGATTTTTTTTTTTTTACAGTAATAAAAATATATATATAGTTTCGAGAAAATCTGTATTTAGAACGAGGCTGTGAATCGAATGACGCGAGCCGAATTTTAATAAATCGAACCGAAATTCGGATCGATTCGTCAAGTCGGCTTCGTTTAATTAAATAATTAAATTAAATTAAATTAAATAATTAAATTCGAACGAGTCGTTTGTGCGAGATCGCGGGATCGATCGAGAAAAAGTTGTTGCGATGCGACGAATTATTTTTATCGACTTTTTGTTTTGTTTTTAATCGCCCGACGAGTTTTCTGCGAAGTAAGTTGAGTTTCCTTCTCGTAAAAAAAAAAAAAAAAATCGTGGCGGCCGACGATCTGCTTACCTATGCCGAAAGGCTTGGGCGGCGTGGCGAGGAAGCTTTCCTCGTTTCTCGCGTGGCCCACCGAGGCTCTTCGAGGGTGCGGCAACCCGTTCAGCTCCGAATTGAGATCCGTCACGCTCTCCGATCGTGTCACGTTCAGCGAATCCATCGAGGTGTCGAACCGCATTATCTGCGGAAAATTGTTGCGTTTATCGTACTGGCAAATCGCCAAAACGAGGTTTCATACGTTCCAGACTCGACGGCTACTCGACGATAAAAAAAATTAAAAAATAGATTTTAAGGGGCTGGACAGTCCTGTTTTACCGAGGGAACGAGGCGATTTCGTGGAATCGACTTTACATCGGTGTAAAAAAAAATTCCCAAAGATTTTTTTAACTTAAAAAAAAAATGAAAACTTCGAAAAAATCTGGAAAGTTCTCAAAAATGGAGTGTTGCGTATAAAAATTGACAAGCGATAGTCCTTAACCGACCGATTTTTTCCTCTAATTCTTTTTCACTGTTTCTTTCGAAAAAAAAAAAAAAAATTAGAAAAAATATAAATTTAATCGACTGATTTTTCCTCTTATTTTTTCACTGTTCCTTTCGAAAAAAAAAAAAAAAATAGAAAAAATGGAAGATGGCGCTCACTCCGACTCAAACTTAAAAAATTCTTATACGTGACCCACGATTTATGAGAATTTTTTCAGATTTTCACATTCGCGGATAACAATGAATTCCTTTTTTATAATCGTCAATAATTATAAACAATTTGCAAAAATCTAAAATAAATATCTGCGTGCTTTTTAGAGTCAGTTCAATCGTATAGAAAATCGCGGGCCAGATCGAATGTGTGAAGTTTCAGACTCAGGTCGATTTCGTACGAAATACCTCTTATATATACGTATATATAGATACGTAAGATATATATGTATTTTTTGCAAACTCCAACATTCGATTTTTTCAATTTCTTTTTCCTGATGATAGTTTGATGATAATTCGACTGCACGACGAAGCGTTTATGCCAATATTATTATAATATTATTATAATATAATAATAATATTGTAATAATTTTATTATATTATTATAGTATTATTATAATATAGTACTGTACGATTTGAACAATATGCCTAATGCATAAATAATTCTAGATCGAAACAACGAAATCGTCAAGTAGGTAGTTAAAAACATGTCCGTCTCGAGCCCTCAAAAAAATAATAAAAATTTCATGCAAAAGTGTAAAAAAAAAAATAGTGCGTATAAACTAAAAAAACATTATGTGAAGCGCATACAGTGCGTCCGAGACGTCGGAGGGGCAGAAGTACCTGCGAGAAATTGGGTACGCTTGCTGTCTTCCGCATGAGCGGCTGACCCTGAGCTTGGAGCAGTTCCTTGACTGCGACGCTCTGCCTCAGCCTGTCGAGAGTCAAGATGCTCTCCACGGCGGAGACGCCCCGGGTGTATTTTTCTGAAAAAATAAAAAAATAAAAGTGAAATAAAAGAATTAAAGATCCGTCGAGAGGTCGCGCTCGATGTCGCCGTTGGCGAGCCGTACGAACCGATGTAAGTCTCGCCGTCGCACAAATTGCTGTCCTCGCCGCTGGCGGCGATCTGAGCCAAGCTCTCGCGATCCTCCAGCTCTTCGCTGGCCTTTGGTATATTCGAGACGACCTCGTAAGTCACGCCGGAATGGGAGAGGCAGTCGGTGCGAACTATCCGCTTGAATATCCTGTCGGTCAAGCTCTGCCTCTTGTATATGTTGAGAGCGAGCCTCTTGCGCAGGACGAGATCCATCGGCGCCGGGTGGGAGAGACGCACCGTCGTCTTCAGAATCAGGAACACCCTCTCGTTCGCTGCAAAGAGTAGATTTGATTTTTTAACCTTTCAATTTTTAAACCAGAGGTGGGTAAAGCGCCGAGAAGTACTTAAAGTAGTGAGTACGAAGTAGCGCAAGTACAGTGGCCGAAAGTGAGAAAGGTCTCGATTTTATGCATCAAAAATCGTATTTTTGGGATTTAAGTGGAAAATATTGGGCTGGGAGTAAAATAATTGTTATATTCGTATTCAGCCTGAAAAAATACTTCGAATATAGCCTTGATACAAAAAAAATCGAATGAACGACGATTTTTCAATTTTTGAGCCACTTTTGAAAAAATGTCGATTTTCGTGATTTTCAAACGTCGATATCTCGGCTCCTAATGGAGCTAGGGAAAATCCAAGGTGCGCATCGTCTTCTACGGGAAAAAATACACAAGATAGGGTCTTGTCCGAAGTTTTGTAAGGGTTTTATCGTGCCGTTTAAGGACGTTGAAAAACACGAAAAATTGACTCGAAAGGCCTTGCCTTGCAATTTTTTGACATTTTTTTTTCTTTTTTAAAAATGAACTGCCACGTATTTCGACGTATTTTTTCCCGCTGAACACGAATCCGCTGGCTTTTTCGAGACTAAAGTACAGTGAGACATTGAAAGTCTCGATTTTATGCACGAAAAATCGTATTTTTGGGATTTAAATGGAAAATTTTGGGCTGGGATTAAGACATTGAAAAAACGGTGGAGTTGGGAAAGGAGCGAGGTGCTTATCGTGCTGGCCGGAAAAAAATGCACGGTTTTTACCGTCCGTGACTTTGTTGAGATGGAGATTGTCGTGTATGCTGGAGTCCCAAGCGGCGATTGCACAGACGTCCTTCTCGAGATGCCGGATAATCGGCAGATTGTAAAACTTGTTCCCGTGTTCCTTTGGCAGGATTGAATTCAACCCGGTAATCGAGACTTCCTCGCCTGACTGGTGCGTGGAGAGGTCGTCGGCTGCGATCGAGAAAAATATAAATGACAAAATAAAAACGTTAACTTAATTTTATAGTAAATAGTGCTTTGAGATTTTATCGTCCATTTACCATTGAGATCAAGAAACAATACAGGAATGTGAGGTTCCATGCCGGACGGGGGATTCCAGTCGGCGGGAGCACCAGGAATACCCGAACCGGCCGCAGGGACTAGTACCGCGTTCCGTTCCTCCGTCAGACTGACCCACTGGTCAACGAGACTCTGTTCCCGCTCCACGTCCTGCTCCGTTTTGTCTGAAATCCAAAGTTGATCGATAATTTTTTATTTTTATTTTTTAACAAATAATAATAACAATAATTCATTCGGTAATTAATTTTTTTAGTTAATGTAATTCATTAAATGATGAATACAAAAAAATGTAATAAAATTACGATACTTAATTTTTTTCCATTAATTATTTATTTGATAACAAATAAATAATTGTTTCGCATAATATGCTGATGTACCTTGCTTGTTGATGAGCTTCTGTATCTGCTGATCGAGATACTGTCGCCTCCTCATGAGGGCGTCGCTCCACTTGTCCCTCAGTACGCTGAGGTCCTCGTCCTGGTAACTGTCCAACGGTATTTGCAGCCGATTCCTCACCGAGACGCTGCCGACGGCGATGCTCAGAATCGACTGGCAGATTATCGGCAACGTGCCCGAATTTTGAACGGGCTTCACCCGCACCTGTATCCGTCTCTGTTGGCCTTGACGCAGCTGATAAATCCCACCTATTTCGCAAAAAAAAAATCAAATTTCAGACAGAAAAAAACAATTTTATCGAATTTGAGACAATAAAAAATGACATCAAATTTGAGACAAAAAAAATCAAATTTTAGACAGAAAAAAATGACATCAAATATGAGACAAAGTGTTTTTGACAATCGAAAAAAAAAACAATCAAATCGTACCAGTCCACGTGTCCGGCTTCATGACGACCTCGACCGGTGAATATTCGCCCTGCTCGTTGAGCTCCTGAATCTCGACCCAGAGTTCGATCTTCCTCGTCAATTCCGACCAGCGGTCAGCGAGTGATCGTGCTTTGGCCAATTGCTGCTGCTCGACCTCCCATCCGGGTTTGCTCCGCGAGAAGCCGGCGCTTCTGTGGCCCCAAACCTCGATGCTCAACGCGCCCTCTAAAACCACACAAAAAAAGAAAAAAATGCATTTAATAAAGCCAAAGTGGATGGGAGAATTTTTTGTATGGAATTTTTTAAATGGGAATGTACCACCTGCGCAATGTTCCAAGAATTCCTCGGTGATGGGAACGGTGAAGTCCTTGGTGTGTTCGAATTTGAAAGCGAGCGAGTCTCGCTGTCCGACGGTGCAGTTCGATATGGGCAATTCCGGATTGGGAACCGGCGGCACGACGATGGGCTCGGGATGTCCCCAGAACATGTACTGGCAGAATACGAAGTGGCTGAGTGAGAGCGGAAGACCGCTGGCCTGTTTGATCGTCACCCTGCAAGTAGATACGTGAGCGGTAATTTTTGCGGTATTTTTTTTTATAATAAAAATACGATACGCGATAGCTTTGAACATTAAATTTACCAACAAATTTAATTACGATTGCGTAATTATTAAGTTACGAGAAAAACAAGATTTTTCAGAAGACAAGATGTTAAGAAAAAGAAAAAAAAAACAAATTACGTCCGATGACGGTAATTGTACGAAATATTAAAATACGGGTAAGAGTAAACCAGCCAATGAATGGACACTTTCCATAAGACCACGTGCATAAAAAACGTCTATTCACTGACTTTTCTTGTCTGCTTAAGTGTCCATTCATTGGCCGGTTTATTCCTGTATCGACATTTCATTTTCTCTACCTGCACGTGATGTGGCTCGAGCCGGAGTAGTCCTCCTGCTCGGAGGACGTCGAGTCTCCGGAGCTCGATGATTCCGAGGCTGCCTCGCAGATCCGATCCTGCGGAAACTGTCCGGAGACCCGGCTTATCTCTACCTGCAGCCGTCCGGCGACCTCGCCCTGCTGGCTTATAATCGGCGTGTGATAGTCGAGCCTGACGTCGTGAAACAACACCTCCAGGAATATGTTCGCCACACCGATCAAATTGTGGTTCTCCTGCGACTCGAAGAACGGATCCTGCGTCTTTCCCGGCACTTCGTCCTGTTTACGAGAATGGTAAAATTTAATTATATTTAACTTATCAATTGTCGATGGATCGATGGATCGATGATCAATAGATCAAAGATCAATAAATTTTCCTTTGCCAACACTAGTAATTATATTTGACAATTAAATATATTTAATTATACCTAATTATGTTAAATATACATGTTAATAAATGCCTAATTATGGTAAATAATAATAAACGAGAATCCTCGGTGTTTACCTTTACGGCGGGCAATCGTGGACAATTATTCGAATCCTTTCTCTCCTCGTACATGTCCCGCATGTCGACGAGCTTGTTCTCCAGTTTCTCCATCGACCAAACCTGGCTTCCCATGTTGAGTCTCTTGACGAGTATAGCCGGCTCGCTGACGAAAGCACCGCGCTGAAAGAATACACTCTACACATCCAAGAGTGTGACGAACAAAACAAATCGTAAAACGACCAAAAATCAACGAAAAGAATCGATGAAAAAAAAAAAAAACAAAACAAAAAACGAAAATTCGAAGACTCATTTAAAAAAAAAAAAAAAAGACCACAAAACGAAACGAAATAAAAGTGAATGGAATAACGCACGATCAATGAAGACCTTTACCTTCCTGTTCGGACTTAAATTATTTGGCGGAATCTGTAACGTAACGCTGAACTTTGTCTGTTTCTCCATTTCCTCGGCGAGGAAATTTGCCTCCTGAACGAGCGAGTTGGCCTTCAGTATGTCGGTCTTCAGTTGTCCGAGTGATCGCTTGAACATCTCGTCGCGTTCCTGGGCCCACTTCTCGACCCTCATCTGGGTCGTCGGCGTGCAGGCCGGCAATTTGCCGCTCTGGCTTCCGCCACGCAGAGGATCGTACGGCACGTAGGGCGAGTACGGCGTCGACGGCGAGAGAATGTTCCGCAGCTGTTGGAACTGCCTCTCGTACTCCTGCCTCTGTTTCTCGAGGGCGACCTGGCAACGGACAGACACGACAGTAAAAAAAAAATCGAGGAGGAGTTGCGATAAAATCACGAGACATTTTTGGAGTACCTGTTTGTCCTCCTCGTGCTGTTTCTCCAGTCTGGCGATCGCTCTCTGAATCGGGTCGTTCGACAGTTCGTTCAGCATTAATTCCTCCCTCGCGAAATTGTAGTCGATGTTCTGGGCGGGCGTCTGGGGCTCGCTGCTGATAGCTGAGTGGTAACGAATCGATAAGTAAGTAACCGTTATTTGGGAAACCAATGAAACCAATGAAATCATTCGGAGTAATTCGGCGTAATTCGGAGTAATTTGAAGTAATTCGGAGTAATTTGAAGTAATTCGAAGTCTTTCAAAGTAATTCGGAGTCATTCGGAGTCATCGGGGGTCATTCGGAGTCATTCGGAGTCATCGGGGGTCATTCGGATTCATTCGAAGTAATTGGGAGTAATTGGGAGTAATTCGGAGTAATTCGGAGTCGTTCAGAGTCGTTCAGAGTCGTTCAGAGGCGTTCAGAATCGTTCAGAATCGTTCAGAATCGTTTAGAATCGTTCAGAATCGTTCAGAATTGTTCAGAATCGTTCAGAGTCGTTTAGAGTCGTTCAGAATCGTCCAGAGTCGTTAAAAATTGTTCAGTCGTTCAGAATTGTTCAGAGTCGTTCAGAATCGTTCAGAGTCGTTCAGAGTCGTTCAGAGTCGTTCAGAGTCGTTCAGAGTCGTTCAGAGTCGTTAAAAATTGTTTAGAGTCGTTCAGAATTGTTCAGAGTCGTTCAGAGTCGTTCAGAATTGTTCAGAGTCGTTCAGAATTGTTCAGAGTCGTTCAGAATTGTTCAGAGTCGTTCAGAGTCGTTCAGAGTCGTTCAGAGTCGTTCAGAGTCGTTCAGAGTCGTTCAGAGTCGTTCAGAGTCATTCAGAGTCATTCAGAGTCATCAATGAAATCAATAAAATCAATGAAATTAGGGCTCGACTAACCTGTAGCGCTTCTCGGACAGTTCACCCTGAAGAAGTGATGATTGCCCCAGAGGACTCGATCGCCGTGCATGAGCGGTGTCTTCTCGGTGACTTGGCTCCCGTTGACGAAGCACCGAGCACCGTTCAACGGTGTCATGTAGAGTCCCGACTCTTGTATCGTTATCACGCAGTGCTCGGGCAGAATGCCCAATCCGTGGAGCTGAATGTCCTGCTCCGTCGTCGCTGACCGACCGCCCACCAGAGTTATGTCCTGAAACAATTCAATCCATTGAACGTCTCTCTGAATCTCGCGCTTCTTTCGAACGGCGATTCGCCCGCTCACCTTCAGATAGTAGACCAGCAGCTCGTTCAAGCTCGGATCGTCGTTCAAATTCACCAAATAATATTTGTTCTTCTCGACCTGGATTCCCGAGGCCTGGACGCTTATTCCCATCTTCTCCAGGGCTTGCTGCCTCTCGTGCTGCAGCCTCTCGGTCTTCACTAACTTTTCCTCCCACGTCTGCGACATCTCCTTCATCAGCTTCTCGGACTCGGAGAGCTTCTCGGTTATGTCCGTTCGCCGCTGACCGACCACCGAACCCTGGCCCTGAAAAACAAAAAAAATTACGCACGGAATTTATATCGATCCCATAACAAAATGTATCGATCTATTTATGAATAAAATGATAAAATTAATTTATTGATCTATAAAAATTATAAAATATAGATTGATTTATAAAAATGATAAAATTAATTGATTGATTTATAAAAATGATAAAATAAGTTGATTCATTTATAAAAATGATAAAATAAGTTGATCGATTTATAAAAATTAGAAATTAAATCGATTGATTTATAAAAATTAGAAAATTGATCAATTGATTTATGAAAACAACCGAATTTATTTTTTAAAATACGATTAATTTTTTGTCCTCACAGTCGCGTGGAGCAACATCTCCTTCAGAGCCTCGACCTCCTGCCTCAGTTCTCGAATAATTCTGGCGTTGGGATCCTCGTTGACGACAGCGTGATTGACTATCCTCTTGGCTCTGTCGGCGTAGCGGAGGGTCGAGAGGGTTTCCTCGTAATTGTCCGCCGCCGGCGATATCGTCGCGACCATCACGGTTTTGCTGTTGCCACCGAGATTGTCCTGAAAAAAATAATTTCCCTCTTTACATACACGTACTTTTAGCTTAATATTAATTTAATTTATCTTAATTTAACGAAAAATTAGTTTTAACAGTTAAATTTTTAAATTAATTCTTATCTTAATTCAAATCTTTTGAATATAAAAAAAATGTTAACTTTAACCAAACTCTACCTTCAGCAACCAAGTGAGAACGGAATCTCGGTAGGGCACGAACTTGTCGCGGTTCTTCCCACCGGAATTTTGATCGGCTAACTTCGAGATGACTAGACCCAGTGTTGTCAGAGATCTGCAGGGTAAAAAAAAACCGAACATTCAATAACATAATTCATGCTTCGAAAAAAAAAAAAAAAAATCATGGCTCGTTTCCGCTTTCTCGTAGAGGAAGCTTCGTTTATTTTTTAGGAGGGATGACAAAAATGTTTACTTGTTAATATTGCTTCCTTCCTTAAGCCTATCGCCCACAGCTCCGGTTTTCACAGCCCTTTCGCTCCCGGCGAGATCGACGAGGCTCATCCTCGAGACTTTTTCCCCGCTGACGCCGCTCTTCGAGTCCGTCAGCGTCTGCGTCAGAATCACCGAGAAGACCGCGTGCGAGCGTGAACTCTCGGAATTCATGTTTGTTGCTGCAACGGTCCGGGATTTGTTGCCCTCGGTCATCAGATTGTCGATGTCCTGAAACAAAACAACCGTTAAGTCCTCGCGCAAATCGACGACCGAGACGAATTTCGCCTCCCGACACGGTCTCAAGGCGAGGCGAAACATTCCGCGCGCTCGGTCGATAACAAAAACTGCAATGCATTTTTTTTTACGCTGCCGAAACTTCATTTTTCAAAAAAATAAAAATAAAATGACACCGTCGATAGATTCACAGTGGACGTTCGATTTCCTCCAAAGACTAAAGTTTCAGCAAGCTTGAAGAAAAAATAAATAAATAAAATTACATCACAGCTTTCGTTACCGACCGCGGTAATTTCCCGTGCCACAAAAACTGTAAGGCAATTTTTTTCTCTCTACGCTACCGACACTTTACTGTCCAGTGAAAATAATATGCAACTGGCGTTTGTAAATTCCACAATGTTTTCCTATTTTCTGCGAAGGTCGAATTTTCAGCAGAATTGAAAAAGAAAACACCATTGAATTAGAGTTTTCGTTACCAACCGCGGGTAATTTTCTACGGAGAGCGGTCGGTAACGAAAAGTGTAAAGCAATTTTTTTTCTCCGGTGTCGAAGCTTTATTTTCCAACGGAAGTAAATTCCGAAGTGGGCTTTAATTCTCTCCGAGCGGCGGATAGACAAAAAAATTGAATTACAGTTTTCGTTACCGACCGTGGTAATCGACGATCGACACGAATATTGTGCGGGCGGTGAATCGATCGTCCGGACACGGTAAAGTCGATTCGTTGATCGATTCGCTACCTGATAGGCCGTAACGGCCAACTGGCTGAGACCGTCGACGTACGGCCCGAGAACGTTGTGCTCCCTGACTTTCAGCGACTGCTTGTTCGGCTTCGGGTCGAGCAGATCGTGGACCTTCTCGTTGTAGATCTCCATGTAGGAGACCTCGACCTTGTAGGTCAGTTCGGAGCTCTGCTGCTTCGCTATCAGGTCGAAGAGGTTGTCGCACAGCCGGGGTATTATTCCCTTGTTGTCGCCGCTTCCCATCATCGTGTACGACTTCCCCGAACCTGAGCAAACAAAATCATTTTAAAAATTATAATCATATAAAAATATCATTATAATCATATAAAAATTATAAAAATATAAAAATATAATATGAAAATTACCATGAAAACTGATATGAAAAATTGACATAAAAATTGACATGAAAATTGATATAAAAATTGACATAAAAATTGATATAAAAATTGATATAAAAATTGATTTAAAAATTGATATAAAAATTGATATAAAAATTGACATAAAAATTGACATAAAAATTGGAATAAAAAGTGATATAAAAATTTACATGAAAATTGATATAAAAATTGATATAAAAAAATGACCCCTTGGACGACAAGTGTGTGTATCCGAGCTACAATCATCAGCGAGTCTCTAGAAGTGCATAATCCTTTCCTTTCAACCACTTCGCTCGCGCGCCTTATGATAATTCATATTCAGCCAGGTCGGCGGGGACGGTCGCGTTGTCACACACGAGTGTCGTTGCAAATGGCATTAGACCAGAGGACTAAGTCGGAAGTCAAACATGGCTCGGAGAGGCCAAACCTTAGTGGTCATTTTTTTACTCCCGAGCGAATCAACGGCAAACATCCAATAACGCCACGCATTATAATAACCATAATAATAATAATAATAATAATAATAATAATAATAATAATAATAATAATAATAACGATAATAATAAAACAATATTTATATTATATTATAATAATTAACATATTAATTATTATATTGTCATAATTAGCGTTATTATTGATTATTAATTATTATCGCGTGCCAATATCGCTAAATTAATTAATTACCGGTCTGTCCATAGGCGAATATACAAGCGTTGTATCCCTGGAAAGCATTGTCCAAAATATCGCGACCCAGAGCGTCGAAGACGACCTCCTGGCTCGCGAAATGCTCGGCTCCGGGCTCCAGCGAGTAGAAGCAATGATCGAACGCAAACGTCTTCGGTTTGTTCCTGCAAACAAAAAAAAAAAAAAAAAGTAAAATGATAATAATTATAGACAAACGATATCGTACGAAATTATTTAACTAAACGAAAATTCATTGAAATTCGTCGGTCGGGAAGTGAAAAAAGTCGATTCTTCGATAATCATCGAATCTCACATGCGGAAGGTAAAAAAGGGACCGTAAACAACAACAACAAAAAATCCTCTTTCATTATCGATGTCCGATTATATCGGAATGTGTCCGTTCGGAGAGCGGCGATTTATCGCGAGCCGCTGTTTGTAATCCGATAATCGATTTATGTATCTTGCAGTTCTGGTGTCACAGCTCTAGGCTCCGACGGCAGACCGTTTGACCCTGTGCCGGAGGCCGCGCTCCTGAGGTTTCTCGAATGCCTCGCGAGAGCGCAGAACAAAACACGCGCAGCGCGCTTAAGTCATTCGACTGTCGCGAATCGGGAAGAGCGGATCAGCCTCGAGAGCCCAAACAGTTAAGACGAAACTATATATATATATATATATATATATATATATATAAGATGTTTAAGAATAATTATAAAAAATTGTAAGACGCTTAAAAAAAATTATAAAAAATTGTAAGACGCTTAAAGAAAATTATACAAAATTGTAAGATGCTTAAAAATAATTATAAAAAATTGTAAGATGCTTAAAAAAATTATACAAAATTGTGAGATGCTCTTAAAAAATATTAAAAAATTGTAAGATGCTTAAAAAATTATGCAAAATTGTAAGACGCTTAAAAATATATATATACGATAAAATATATATATATATATATATATATATATATATATATATATATATATCATTAATAATCTATTAAATAAAAAAAAACTCTATTACTTTGTTTTGAAAAATAATAATCGACTGATATTTAAAAAATTTTTTTCGTTTTATCGATAATTATTCGTTTCAATTATTTTATGATTATTATATTATTAATTTTCATAATGTATTTATGTTTTTTTTTTTTTTTTTGCGGAATTAATAATTGATGAATTCGGAGGCGCGAAAAGGGGCGTTAGAGGGAGATTGAGAAAAGACAGATCTGCGATATCGACGAATGTACAAAAAAAAGAAAAAAAAAAAATTGGCATTTTTAAAAACTGTTTTGATGTTTTGATAACGTTGTTGTACGATTGGGAGGGAGGAAAAAGAATATTCGGCTGTCACGAGAGACACTTCGGGCGGAAATTAAACGGGGCCAAGTGCGTTATGCTCGGTGGAAGGAACGTAAATCTATGTATATATATATATATTTTTTTTACTTCCTCGTCGAGGGAGCGTTTTTTATTTGTTTCTTCAATTTAATTAGAAGCGAGCAACGACGTATAATTCTCGTTTAATTAAGCAAAGTGTTTGGGGGGGGGGGGGGGGGTCATCGTACAAAGCGCCGTGCCGAGCATGCCGCATCGTTTCGGAAACTCAGCGTTCGTGATGGGAAGAGATTAATTCAACTCTCGGATCGAGCTCCAAATTTTTTTAGAAAATTTGTGAAAATAAAGAGCTGTTTTTTTTTTCTTAATTGCCAAAACTTTTCTATTTTATTTCCGATGTCTTTTTTTATTGTTAATTTTTTTAAGTTTTCAGTTTATTGAATTAATTAAAAGTTGGCTGCAAAGTAAACGGATTCCCGATCGGATAAAATAAAGATAGGTTTTTTTTTTTTTTTTTTTTTTTTTTTTTTTTTTTTTTTTTTTTTAGAAAGGGGAATTCTCAGACAATTAACTATGCAAAATAGCTCGCTCGCCTTGCCTCGTTATTATTAACAATTTATTCCCAATTAAGCGAGCGCCGCGCGCCGAAGGAGAGTGGCTCCGAGCATGTTCTCACAAAGGCGAGCTTGCGCGTGTCGTTGCCCCTTTGTAATGCCGATTCATCCTAAATATCAAAGATTTCGATACAAAATGTATTTTATATAATTACAATAAAAATTATTATCAATTATACGTATATTTATATTTATATGTAAATAAATTTATATCGACGCTGGCCAAAGTACCATAAAATATTTTAAGTACAAAGTATCGCAAAGTAGTTTTTCACGACGCACGCGCACGTCAGCCCAATTTTACTTTACGCACGATTCTCGTACTTTACGCACGTTTCTCGTGCTTTACGCACACCTCTCGTACTTTACGTACGATTCTTGTCCTTTACACACGTTTCTCGTGCTTTACGCACACTTCTCGTACTTTGCTCACGATTCTTGTGCTTTACACACGATTCTCGTGCTTTACGCACGTCTCTCGTATTTTACGCACGTTTCTCGTACTTTACGCACGTTTCTCGTACTTTACGCACGCTTCTTGTGCTTTACGCACGTCTCTCTTATTTTACACACGTTCCTCGTACTTTACGCACGTTTCTCGTACTTTACGCACGCTTCTCGTACTTTATGCACGCTTCTCGTGCTTTACGCATGCTTCTCGTGCTTTACGCACGCTTCTCGTACTTTACGCACGCTTCTCGCACTTTACGCACGCTTCTCGTACTTTGCGCACGTTGTTCGTACTTTACGCACGCTTCTCGTGCTTTACGCACGCTTCTCGCACTTTACACACGCTTCTCGCACTTTACACACGCTTCTCGTGCTTTACGCACGCTTCTCGCACTTTACGCACGCTTCTCGTGCATTATGTACGTTGTTCGTACTTTACGCACGCTTCTCGCACTTTACGCACGCTTCTCGCACTTTACGCACGCTTCTCGCACTTTACGCACGCTTCTCGTGCTTTACGCACGTTGTTCGTACTTTACGCACGCTTCTCGTGCTTTACGCACGCTTCTCGCACTTTACGCACGCTTCTCGTGCATTATGTACGTTATTCGTACTTTACGCACGCTTCTCGCACTTTACGCACGCTTCTCGTGCTTTACGCACGTTGTTCGTACTTTACGCACGCTTCTCGCACTTTACACACGCTTCTCGCACTTTACGCACGCTTCTCGCACTTTACGCACGCTTCTCGTGCATTATGTACGTTGTTCGTATTTTACGCACGCTTCTCGCACTTTAAGCACGCTTCTCGCACTTCACGCACGCTTCTCGCACTTTACGCACGCTTCTCGCACTTTACGCACGCTTCTCGCACTTCACGCACGCTTCTCGCACTTTACGCACGCTTCTCGTACTTCACGCACGCTTCTCGTATACTCCATACCGCAAATTACTATAAAATATATCACATACAAATCAATTTATACATATACATTTAAAACACACATTTTATTATCCCCAATCGATATCTCTCGTTCGTGAAAGTGTAAAACAAAAAAAACAAAAAAAAAAAATACCAATCGCAACCACCATCCAACACATAAATTATTCCTCGAATGTGGGCGTCGGGGGGGGGGGGGGGGGGGGGGGGGAGTTTCGCAAACGTCTTCGAAAATTTAAATGGCTCTCGTTCCCCGGAGACTGTGGCTTTTCTCGAGAGTCTCGGTGGCACAATGGCAGGACGTCTCCATCGACGAGATTTATTATACATCTCGCGCGTGTGTGTGCGCGCGCGCGCGCGCGCGCGAGGTCGTCGCCGAGCCTCGTCATGCGGCGGCACGTCGCATATTCGCATCGACGAAAAGTTTCGCGCACAGAGGGAACCGCCGCACACAGCGCGTCACGAGACGTTCTTGCGGAACGGAAAAATCGTGCGCCGAGCGAGCGAGGGCGGAGATTGCACCGTCAGATTTCGCGATGAAATTGGCTCGATCGTACGGACTTTTCGAACGTACGAGCGGAGCGATATATTGGATCGGATCCAGAACGCAGGGGCAAGCGGAGATAACGAGACGAGACGGTTCGACGAACTAATCGCACTTCGTGTCTCATATTTGTCAAGGGAGTTTATATACAACACGCGAAAACGGGGATTCCACTCGAAACTCGAATGACATTCGGCGCTAAGAATTTTTCGTTTTATTTATTTAGTCGATTTAATTCAATGATAGGTGACTTGTAGAAAAAAAAAAAATTTTAATTATAATAAAAATGTGTTTTTTTTTTTTTTTTTTTTAATAAACTACTTTTAATAAAGAAAAGAATTAGTGAATGATAAATAATTGAACAAATTCCAGTCGAAGCTCGAATGAAATTCGGCGCTAAGAATTTTTCGTTTTATTTATTTAGTCGATTTAATTCAATGATAGGTGACTTGTAAAAAAAAATTTTTAATTATAATAAAAATGTGTGATTGTTTTTTTTTTTTTTTTTTTTTTTTTTTTTTTTTTTTTTAAATATACTTTTAATAAAGAAAAGAATTAGTGAATGACAAATAATTGAACAAATTCCACTCGAAGCTCGAATGAAATTCGGCGCTAAGAATTTTTCGTTTTATTTATTTGCTCGATTTAATTCAATGATAGGTGACTTGTAGAAAAAAAAAAAATTTTTAATTATAATATTTTTTTTTTTATTTTTTTATTTTTTTTTATTTTTTTAATAAACTACTTTTAATAAAGAAAAGAATTAGTGAATGATAAATAATTGAACAAATTCCAGTCGAAGATCAATGAAATTCGGCCCTAAGAATTTTTCGTTTTATTTATTTGGTCGATTTAATTCAATGATAGGTGACTTGTAAAAAAAAATTTTTAATTATAATAAAAATGTGTAATTGTTTTTTTTTTTTTTTTATATACTTTTAATAAAGAAAAGAATTAGTGAATGATAAATAATTGAACAAATTCCAGTCGAAGATTAATGAAATTCGGCGCTAAGAATTTTTCGTTTTATTTATTTGCTCGATTTAATTCAATGATAGGTGACTTGTAGAAAAAAAAAAAATTTAAATTATAATAAAAACGTGTTTTTTTTTTTTTTATTTTTTTTTTTTTTATAAACTACTTTTAATAAAGAAAAGAATTAGTGAATGACAAATAATTGAAGATTAATGAAATTCGGCGCTAAGAATTTTTCGATTTATTTATTTAGTCGATTTAATTCAATGATAGGTGTCTTGTAAAAAAAAAAAAATTTTTAAATTATAATAAAAATGTTTTTTTATTTTTTTTTATTTATTTTTTTTTTTTTATAAACTACTTTTAATAAAGAAAAGAATTAGTGAATGACAAGTAATTGAAGATTAATGAAATTCGGCGCTAAGAATTTTTCGTTTTATTTATTTACTCGATTTAATTCAATGATAAATCATTTATAAAAAAAAAATATTAGTAAATGTCAATGAAATTTGTTGAAAAACCAAAGTTTTAATTAAAAAAAAAAAAAAAAAAAAAAAAAAAAAAAAAAAAAAAGCAATGAGTAATAAATAATTAAACGATGATTGATTATATTTAATAATTGTTTATTTGATTTAAATAATAAATAACTTATAAAACAAATAAATAAATGAAAACAAAATGTTTTTTTTAATATAAAAAAAATTAGACAGCGAATAATAATTGTCAACAATTGTTGACAAAAGTAAAATGTAAAACGATTTTTTTTATAAAAAAATTCGATTGGAATATTAATTAAAAAAAAAAAAAAAAAAAAAATCTCGAATAGTTTTTAGTTTTAGTTAGTTTTAGTAGCAGAAGCGAAGAGGATTAGGCCGGAGGGGAAATCTCATATGTCGTCTCGGCCATTGGGCTTTGCACGGAATCGTTTGGTCGATCTAACCGATATGAAATATCCAATCTATCGTGAGATAACGACGAGATAATGTACGGTAAAAAAAGGGGGGGGGGGAAAAAACCTCCAAGAGCCAAAAATATATAACTCCATATTGTATATATCTATATGGATCTAATCATTACGGTATTACGACAGACCGGGTCGAATTCTATAACTGGACGTAAGAAACGGCGGAAAAGGCTATAGAAACTACTGTCGTATAGATGGATTTATAGACCGACCGATATGAACCGATTCAGGTCGAATTTATTACTTTTATATATATATATATATATATATATATATATATATATATAATAAATTCGACCCGAATCGCTTTTATATATATATATATATATATATATATATATATTTAAATTATTCGTAATTTTAAAAAGAATTTTTTATTTCCATAATAATTTGATTTTCATAAATACGTAAAAAAGTTGCAAAGCATTTTGCACATAACTTCCTAATTTACGATATTGTTTATATTCCATTTTGCACGACAATTAAAAAGTGCATTTAAATTATCCCCGATTTTAAAAGGAATTTTTAATTTCCATGATAACTTAATTTTTCATAAATAGGAAAAAAAAAGCTGCAAAGCAATTTGCATACCACTTCCTAATTTACGATATTGTTTATATTCCATTTTGCACGACGATTAAAAAGTACATTTAAATTATCCCCGATTTTAAAAGGAATTTTTAATTTCCATGATAACTTAATTTTTCATAAATAGGAAAGAAAAAAGCTGCAAAGCAATTTGCATACCACTTCCTAATTTACGATATTGTTTATATTCCATTTTGCACGACGATTAAAAAGTACATTTAAATTATCCCCGATTTTAAAAAGAATTTTTAATTTCCATAACAACATGATTTTTCATAAATCCGAAAAAAAAAGCTCCAAAGCAATTTGCTTCCTAATTTACGATCTTATTTGTATTCCATTTCGCACGGAAATCAAAAACTGCATTTAAATTATCCCTGATAAAAAAAAAATAAAAAAAATAAAAAAAATAATTTCCATAATAACTTGATTTTTCATAAATCCGAAGAAAAAAGCTCCAAAGCAATTTGCTTCCTAATTTACGATCTTATTTGTATTCCATTTCGCACGGAGATCAAAAACTACATTTAAATTATCCCTGATAAAAAAAAAAAAATAAAAAAAAAAAATAAAATAAATAATTTCCATAATAACTCGATTTTTCATAAATACGAAGAAAAAAAAAACGCTGCAAGGCAATTTTCGTGCGACTTGTCCCATTTATTAAAATTTCGTGGACATTAAAATTTCGTGCCCTCCTCTTCGGGAGGGCCCAAGAGTCCGAGCGCCACTCTCGCCGAGACAGTGTTACGCGCATAATTCTAACTAACTCGCAAATCCGCAATTACTTTGCGCCAGTTATTTTTTCTTTTTTTTTTTTTTTTTTTTGCCTCCCATTAAATTTTTTATCTATCATTATTTCGAGCACAGTGGCTCGAAATATTTCGTGACCGAGCGCGGTTCCACCAGTGGCGTGTACGGTCGGCGAGGCGCGGAGGAGCACCGCGCGTTCGGCCCGGTGACGAGGTGTGTTTATATCGATTCGCCGTGACGTCACAACCTTCTGACGATGCCGTTCCTATCTCCAATCTTTCGCGATCGTTTTGATACAGCCCGGGCTCGTTTCTTCGTCGTCGGGCAAACGTGTCAGCCCGGCGTGGCCGCGAACTCTTCACGGAGCGATCTCTCGAGAGCGAGAGTTCACTTTCAGTCCTCGACTTCCGTAACGACGAGTGAATAAATTCGATTTTTTTTTTTTTTTTTTTTTTTTTTTTTTTTTTTTAACAAGCTCGGACGTACCGGATTGAAATTTTCGGAGTGAAAAATTCAGCGAACTCGCGACGATGGAGATTAATTAGCGCCGACGATTTTCGTTCTACCTTACCGACGGAGCGAACCGAACTTTCGCGAAAGCGATTTGCGTGGCTTTCATCGCACAGTAGAAAATATTTATGCATTCGGCAGAGCTTTTTTTTCGCCCACAAAGTCACACAATCATTATGTTTGTTGATTTTACAACGACAAAAATTTTCGTAAAATTGACAGAGATTTTTTGTAAAATGGACGAGATCTTTTTTTGTTTTTTTGGTGAAATTAACGAGAGAATAATTGTGGAGGGTTTTTTTTTTTTTTTTTTTTTTTTACTGTGCAGGCTGGAAAATTTAGCGGAGAGCAACGAAAGATTTGCTTCCGGTTTGTGAGGTGGGCGTTTTTTTCTGTTTTACCGACCGGGCGAGCCGAGAAAATTGAGGGAATCAAACGTGCCGCGGTGAGAAAAATCTACTGTGCGATCTTCGGGCAATTTGCCAAGATTTTTTTGCGTCACTTTTTTTTTTTTTTTTTTTTTTTTTTTCTTAAGAGTATCTTGTCGGTCGAGTATGAAAGCTGTAGCGAGATTAACGACTCTCGTTCAGCGACGTTTGGCATTGCTCACCGATCGATCTTGTCCATCGTCGAGGGATGCTGAAGGATCGTCTGCTGCTCGGTCATCTCCACGACGCATTGTGTGCCGAGTTCCAACTCTGAAAAATTTATCGAAAATGAAAACAGTTTTAAAAAACAAAAAAAGAGATCACAGATTAAACGTGTAATTGACAAACGAGCAGTGTCAGCGTGACGAATAATCGTCACAAAATCGTGGGAAATTTTATCGCTGTACGGAAAAAAACGTCACTTCCGGTCTTCGAAGATCTCAAGCGAACTTCAAGCGGAAGTGACGTCAAACGGAAAAACGTCACCCTCGACTGTAAAATGTCAGTCTTCGATCGGAGGGACGTCACTTCCGGTTTGATTATTTTCGATTTTTAACCGGAAGTAACGTCACTTCCTGTTTCATAATTATAGTCTTTAACAGAAACTGACGTCATACGGAAGAACGCCACCTCCGGTTTGTAACAGAAACTCACGTCATACGGAAAAACGCCACTTCCGGTTTCTAACCGGAAGTGACGTCACATTTGAAAACGTCACTTCCGCTCCGAAAAAAAAAGATCGGAATTTTGAAACCGTAACTGACTCATTTCCGGTACGTCGTTACATTCGGTCGAAAAACTAAAATTTCGAAACCGGAAGTGACGTATTTCCGGTCGAGAATCTAAGTTTTCGAAACCGGAAGTGACGTATTTTGGGTACAGAAGCTATGATTTCGAATCCGGAAGTGACACCCGGTCAAAAACCTAAGACTTTGAAACCGGAAGTGACGAATTTCCGGTCGAAAACCTAACATTTCGAAACCGGAAGGGACGTATATCCGGTCGAGAACCTAAGATTTCGATACCGGAAGTGACGTATTTCCGGTCGAGAACCTAAGATTTCGAAACCAGAAGTGACATCCGGTCAAAAACCTAAGATTTCAAACCGGAAGTGACGAATTTCCGGTCGAGAACCTAAGATTTCGATACCGGAAGTGACGTATTTCCGGCCGAGAACCTAAGATTTCGATACCGGAAGTGACGTATTTCCGGCCGAGAACCTAAGATTTCGAAACCGGAAGTGACATCCAGTCAAAAACCTAAGACTTTGAAACCGGAAGTGACGAATTTCCGGTCGAAAACCTAACATTTCGAAACCGGAAGGGACGTATATCCGGTCGAGAACCTAAGATTTCGATACCGGAAGTGACGTATTTCCGGTCGAGAACCTAAGATTTCGAAACCAGAAGTGACATCCGGTCAAAAACCTAAGATTTCAAACCGGAAGTGACGAATTTCCGGTCGAGAACCTAAGATTTCGATACCGGAAGTGACGTATTTCCGGCCGAGAACCTAAGATTTCGAAACGGGAAGTGACATCCGGTCAAAAACCTAAGATTTCAAACCGGAAGTGACGAATTTCCGGTCGAAAACCTAACATTTCGAAACCGGAAGGGACGTATTTCCGGTCGAGAACCTAAGATTTCGATACCGGAAGTGACGTATTTCCGGTCGAGAACCTAAGATTTCGAAACCAGAAGTGACATCCGGTCAAAAACCTAAGATTTCAAACCGGAAGTGACGAATTTCCGATCGAGAACCTAAGATTTCGATACCGGAAGTGACGTATTTCCGGTCGAGAACCTAAGATTTCGAAACCGGAAGTGACATCCGGTCAAAAACCAAAGATTTCAAACCGGAAGTGACGTATTTCCGGTTGAAAGCCTAAAATTTCGAAACCGGAAGTGACGAATTTCCGGTCGAGAACCTAAGATTTCGAAACCGGAAGTGACGTATTTCCGGTCGAGAACCTAAGATTGCGAGACTGGAAGTGACGTTTTCCCGCGTGACGTCACCTCCAGTCGAAAATCAAAAGTTTGAAACCAGGAGTGACGTACTTCCGACAGGGCGTCACTTCCGGTCGAAAACCAAGGTTTCAACATCGGAAGTGACGTCAGAACGAGAAACGTGTTTTTTAACTTTTCATTTTTTCTTTTTTTTTTGTTTGTTGCAATTATCGTTGACCGGAGAGAGGAAGAGGCGGGGGAGTGGTACACAGTGGATAACTATTGGCGACAAGTGTTTGCTTTAGCGGAGGGAACGCCGCTGCCCCAAGAGCCCTGGATTTATCGCCACGGTTTTGTTGAATCGTCCATTGTTATCTTTTTCGCGTTAAACAGCGCGGCCCTGCAGCTGTTTACGCCGGCGGAGTGACCGTATACGACCTCCGGACGAACGGACGAAAAACCGCGCCGCAGGGAAAAAAGCTCAAAGGATCCCCAGGTAGTCGAGATTTCGGGCCTCAACCGGACCGACCGCTCGAAAATGGAAACACCTGCGGTCTTCGGCCGGAATGGGAAAGGCTCATAAACCGCAGTATATATATATATATATATATATATAATTTTGATATTCTATTATTATTATTATTATTATTATTACAAATTAATGAGACTGGTCCATTTTGCGCCTGGATTCCGAATTGGCGAAAAAAAATTTGATGATTCTATATAATAGGAAGATCATCGCTAGGTTTTCTTGCAAATTCTCGTTAGATCTAACGATATGCATCTTACGCAATTAAAAAAAAAAAAAAAAAAGTATTAAACTCGTCGCTCGTCAACTCGTCGCCCAGCGAAGTGAGCGTGTCATTGAGGCGATACGATAGTCGCAGAGCACTTGTCACTCTTTTTCCGCTCGATGTACACACAATGAATATATATATATATATATAGATATAGATACACGTATGCAAAACATTAATGATAACAAGCCCGTTCGCTGCGTCTACGGAAAGGGCAATCAGCCGGTAATTCTCAACGGGCGTTATTTGTCTCGAACCCAAGTTACTTTCCGAGTCCCTTTTCGCTTGTCTGATAAACGAAAGTTCGAACGAATTTTCAGCTATAATAATAATAATGCGAATTTTCAGAGTCCACTTGGGCTGTGTGCGGTTAAAAGGTCAGCCTCGAAATGTTCTCGTCCTCGGAGCGATCTAATCGACGATTCCCGGAATATTTGTCTTCGTTCGTGCGAGTTTCTGGCACAATATAAATTCCGGGATTAGCACAAGCGTGATAGATCTCGAGGTTGGCTTGACCTTGAGCGATGTCTTCGCAAAGGGTCGTGCGTTGGTTCGTTCGCGAGAGTCGAGTTGGCCGGGAGGAGAGGAAAAAAAAAAAAAAAAAAAAAAGAAGAATAACGAGGCCGAACGTTAGAAGGTGCGAATGAGCCGGGAAACGCAGCGAAGACGGCACCGAATCGATAAAGGTACTTGTCACGCTTTTTCCGCTCGATGTTCACCTTTTCGCATCATAAATAGTTCGCTGTTTAGCGCGGATTGACGATAAACATTAACCCTTAGCTGATTAACAATCAATGTTAACGATTCATAAATTTTGACTCTCGTGTATTAAAGTTTAAATATTAAGTAAAAAAAAAAATATATATATATATTAAGCGAAGCGGATTAACATTTAATGTAAATTATTTAATTTTTGCCCTTGTGTGTTTAAGTTTAATGTTAGTAAATAAATGTTAAGACGAGCGGATCAACGTCAAATGTCAATAAAGTAATGTTAAGTCAAGTGGTTTAACAATTAATGTTAATTCTTAAATTTTAACGCTCGTATATTAAAGGTCAATGTTAATGAAGAAATGAAACGCCGGGGATTAACGATTTATCCTCGATTAACATTAATGGGAATTAACAGTAATGTTAATCCTTAAATTTTAAGCCTCGCGGATTGACGATCAATGTTAATCCTTAAATGTTAAGCCACACGTATCGACGATCAATGTTAATCATTAAATGTTAAGCCACACGTGCTGACGATCAATGTTGATCTGCAAATGTTAAGCCTCAACGATAAACGATCAATGTTAATCCTTAAATGTTAAGTCACACGTATTAACACGATCAATGTTAATGTGCAAATGTTAAACCTCAAGTATAAACAATTAATGCTAACAATTGAATGTCAATCCTCACGAATTAACGATCAATGTTAATCTGTAAATTTTAAGCCTCGAGTATAAACGGTAAACATTAATCATTAAATGTTAAGCCTCACGAATTAACGATCACGGTTAATCCTCAAATGTTAATCCTCACGGATTAACGATCAATGTTAATCTGTAAATGTTAAGCCTCACGCATTAACGATCACAATGTTAATCCTCAAATGTTAAGCCTCGCGGATTAACGATCAATGTTAATTTGTAAATTTTAAGCCTCGAGTATAAACAATTAATGTTAACAATTGAATGTTAAGCCTCAAGGATAAACGATAAACATTAATCCTTAAATGTTAAGCCTCACGAATTAACGATCAATGTTAATCCTCAAATGTTAAGCCTCGCGTATTAACAATCAATGTTAATCCTGAAATGTTAATCCTCGCGGATTAACAATCAATGTTAAACTTCACATATCAACGATCAATGTTGATCCATAAATGTTAAGCCTCGAGTATAAACAATTAATGTTAACAATTGAATGTTAAGCCTCAAGGATAAACGATAAACATTAATCCTTAAATGTTAAGCCTCACGAATTAACGATCAATGTTAATCCTCAAATGTTAAGCCTCGCGTATTAACAATCAATGTTAATCCTCAAATGTTAATCCTCGCGGATTAACAATCAATGTTAAACTTCACATATCAACGATCAATGTGAATCTGTAAATGTTGAGCCGCACGTATAAACGATCAATGTTGATCCATAAATGTTAAGCCTCGAGTATAAACAATTAATGTTAACAATTGAATGTTAAGCCTCGAGGATAAACGGTAAACATTAATCCTTAAATGTTAAGCCTCACGAATTAACGATCACGGTTAATCCTCAAATGTTAAGCCTCGCGTATTAACAATCAATGTTAATCCTCAAATGTTAATCCTCGCGGATTAACAATCAATGTTAAACTTCACATATCAACGATCAATGTTAATCTGTAAATGTTGAGCCGCGCGTATAAACGATCAATGTTGATCCATAAATGTTAAGCCTCGAGTATAAACAATTAATGTTAACAATTGAATGTTAAGCCTCAAGGATAAACGGTAAACATTAATCCTTAAATGTTAAGCCTCACGAATGAACGATCAATGTTAATCCTCAAATGTTAAGCCTCGCGTATTAACAATCAATGTTAATCCTCAAATGTTAATCCTCGCGGATTAACAATCAATGTTAACCTTCACATATCAACGATCAATGTTAATCTGTAAATGTTGAGCGGCGCGTATAAACGATCAATGTTGATCCATAAATGTTAAGCCTCGAGTATAAACAATTAATGTTAACAATTGAATGTTAAGCCTCAAGGATAAACGGTAAACATTAATCCTTAAATGTTAAGCCTCACGAATTAACGATCAATGTTAATCCTCAAATGTTAAGCCTCGCGTATTAACAATCAATGTTAATCCTCAAATGTTAATCCTCGCGGATTAACAATCAATGTTAACCTTCACATATCAACGATCAATGTTAATCTGTAAATGTTGAGCGGCGCGTATAAACGATCAATGTTGATCCATAAATGTTAAGCCTCGAGTATAAACAATTAATGTTAACAATTGAATGTTAAGCCTCACGAATTAACGATCAATGTTAATCCTCAAATGTTAAGCCTCGCGTATTAACAATCAATGTTA